>JACGCM010000037.1:0-53414 GCA_014058105.1 Kingdonia uniflora
GGGTCCTATTGGTCAAGTTTCTCCATGCTTCGGGATTGATTTCAGAGTGATTGCTAAAGGTCGTGAAAAGGAACGTTCAAGCCAAGCTCAAGGGGGACATAACTGTGAGTGATCGCTGACCAATAAGAATTGGATAGTTTCTAGCCCAAAGAGATTTGAACGAATCTCAGAGATGTAATGGAAATGGTAGAGAGTACAACGCCTTTGCCAAGATCTGGGAAAAATGAAGGGACTCAAGTGCAAAAGAAGGTTCAAAAGGCACGCAATGTCTCAAAATATGAATGCACCACACATGAGCAAAGTTCTCCACAACAGCTTGCAACAATAGGGGGCATGGGAGGCCTGACAAATTATGAGCAATGGGATCTTCAAAAAGACAGAGGGAATATTGGAGGGGACATGTTACCTTGCCTCAGACAGGATACCCAACCTAGGATACCTTATGGGTAATCTAGAACCCACAAAATTGTGTGTTGCAGTCTGAATAGGACACATGAACCGAACACATAATATTCTTGCGTTACTATATTAGTACATCTCAAAAATAGAGTAGGAAGCAACCTCCTAGTGTGTTCGCTTATATGAACAAAGTCTCTATTTAAACTTCCAAAGAGGTTGTCCATTATTGCTTTGCTAAATAGAGGTTCTTCTGGCGGGGTCTTTGAGGGGAATTTGAAGTACAAGTATTTGATAACTTACCATGCGGGAATCTAATAGGGCAACATAAAGGGACATGTATCAACAGAGTCAACCTAGTAAGAAAATAAAGACCGGAAAAATTGCCTTGGAAAATGAAGTCAAAAGAGTGCCAATTTCTGAATAAATGCCTAAAAATAGAACCAAAGATAGAAAATGCTTGACACATGAAAAAAAAAAAAAAAAAAGCGTTAAAACTAAAGAAATCTACATAGAATGAGATAGGTTTACATGCTCTTCGCCTCGAACCATTGACATAGGCATCAGGGATCTTGGGTCCAGGTGGGGAGAAAATGACTACTATGTAAAGTGATAAAACTGGTAGTACGTAATAAAGGGGGTTATGGGGTTCTCATAAGATAAAACCCCGGAAAAGGACAATTCTCGGAACAACCAAAAACCAACTAAATATCGTCAAAAAACAACCATGAGGTCGAAGGAATGAGTACACTTGCACATGTAACACAAACCCAATTCCTTGGCGCAGAGACTTTTGAGGGTTCCAGAGTGCAATAAGTTGTGAATGAAAGCCAATTTTCTTTCAGCTTTTACTTGTGTCAGGGGAATTGGCAATTGGTTAGTTTAAGTATTAGATTTCAGCGACAATCATTCTTTTCATAATACAGTATTCTAAAGATATGTTAGTAAGGTGAAAGTGAAAGATATGAAATACTTTTAGAGAAGCAGCAGAACAGCCCCATGAAAAATGGTAAAATAGTTGAACATACTAATTGACGTAATGCTTCACATTTAAAGGGCGGGCAACTGTGATCATGAATGGCACGTTATTGCAGAAATCAACATTTCAAAGAAGTACAGGGAAAGGACAACACTATTGCAAAAAATATATACATATTTAGCCAAGTCGGGTTTTATAAGTATATCACATATTTAGCTAAAGTCTCGGTTGTAAAGATATAGACATATTTAGGAAAAGTCTCGGTCATGAAAAACACTGACATGATTTACCTCTTTAAAGCAGAGTAAGATTCGAATGAGAACCGGGAAAGAAAGTTAATAGTGTTGACAACTGCCCAATCAATAGAAAGCTTTGCAGACTATCGTAGGACACGGAAGAAATAAATGTTTAAATGACAACAGTTAAGTCCTTCAATCAAAAAAACCCGAATTCTACAATACTGAGAAAGGGCAACCCTATGCGGTATCCGCGCTGTTTTGGTGATTTTTGAAAAAAATCCTTTTGAATTAAATATTCCAGCAAACAAAAAAATAAACCACATTTTTAAGGTTGTTGTGCATTTTTAAATTGGTTCAAGACGAAAATTGATTGTAAAGAAACTTTATTTGAATCATTGCAAAGGTGTAATGGAGAAAGGCATCGGAGTGCCGATGCGTTATGGTTTTCATTTTCTCGCAAAATCTAAAAAAAGACTAGGGTTAATTATCTGGTCCCTAATAATTTTCTTGTTTGTAGTGACTTTAAAATTTGGTACCACCATCACCAGAATCAATAGAAGTTGGAAAGTTGTAGAAAAACTATTTCCAAACTAATATCCTAGCACATGGAAACATAAATTATCAAAAAAATATAAACATTACTATAGGGAGAATTTAAAACATGAAACAACATTGTACCGTTCCTAATGTTTTCTTTTTCACCCACTTATAAGCCCTCCTTGTCTATCTCAACTGATGAACATGAAACATGGGATCTATCAGGTTAGCAAATCTGTATGATTTAGTGGGGAAAAAAAACTAAGTTCATAAGGGTGCATTCAAGACTTAAAAATAGTTAAGCATGAAAATGTAAAACTTGTCCAGAAAGGCTTTAATTATTTATGAAAGGATCTGCTATCTTACTTGGAATGCGTTAGTAGCAGGGCGTAATCAAGAACACGAAATAAGCAAATCATCAAGCATTAAATCTATAAATATAGAGCGCTAGTTTCCATCCTGTGATAGACTTGTAGTATGGAATGACTAAAAACGGAAAGGAAGAAACGTTTGTTGGAAAGAATAACTAAATGAAGGAATGATCAATTTTAAAACTTGGAATTCCAATCTGATTTCCAAAACATAGTTAACTATGATAAGGATACATAGTACCAATTGTAAGCTTGTAGGTGGGTCTCCTTTTTGCCACATGCTTATGGAATATGAAACGATAAACCAACAAAAACATGATCAATATTAAAAAAAAATGATAGGTTATCTATAAAATAAACATCTGAGTGTTCTTTGGGTCTCAAATGGACATGAAGGCCTTGAAGGAATAGACTTAGTTAAAGAGCACATTGTATAAAAATTTAATCAAGATCAAGAAAAAACATGTGAGCAAAAGCTACCATTGCCAAAAGCAATGCTTAGGAGTCAAACACGGGCAGGTATCATTAACTGATGGGCGAGCGAACTACTAGATGTGTGCGACAACAAAGGGATCTCAACAAACTCTTTCCCCTCCACTTAGAAATCAAAGACTTGCATAAGCGAACCACCTTAGCAAAAAATGGCAACTTAGCTAAGATCTAAGTTCCCCCTTAGGCGTCGGGAATTCATAGGTACCGAGAGTTTAATTTTTTGCATAATGTAGCTAAAAACCATTGACTTTGGGTAAAAACCCCCACCAAAAAAAAAAAAACAACAAACCCCACAAAAAAAAAAAACAACAAAAAAACAAAAAAAAAAACACAAACAAAACAAAACAAACCCCCCACCCCTCCAAAAAAAAGTTTTAAAAAAAACGTAAGCCAGCTGCGCTAACTTATGAGACAAGGAGTTTGATCATCCAATACCACCGAGTGCATTGGATTCCACTCATGGTTCAAAATATCCAGATCAAAATGGAAACATGGGGATTATAATCATGGTTCAAACTCCAAAAAAATACCCTAAACATGTCTTGAAAAATAAATCTTTTTGGCTACTGGTTAGCTCTGATATTCTGGATTATGGACATTTAGTTAAAGCAACTGGAAAAATGCTTTACATAGATAAATAATCTAAGCATATGGATGCTCTAATGGGTCGATCCCTAGAACAAATAGAGATGAATGAAAACGAAAAAATTAATCAAATTGCTCGCGATCAATAGATTACTTCTAATTTAATGTACGATAAAACCATCTACATGAAAGCAGAGAAAGAACTCACTCAACTCTGCCCCTTTGTTCACCATCGGTGGGTTAAGATTGAAAATGGAAAAAGCGATAGGCGTTTATATGAAGAATCTGAAGAAGATTTTTTTGGGGGTTTTTTTTTTTTTCCCTTGAGTATCATAAGGAAATTGCTTTCTCCAGTCCTTTGAAGTTGTTCAATTTCTTGGTGCGAGAGATAATATTTATATTGGAGAAGGAGGATTATAGAAAGATAGAGAAGAGAATTGTGGCTAGAGAAGGATTACGTGAAGTAGGCATTGATTTAAGGATTATGAAAATCGACATATAAAGTGTCGTTCGAGTAGTTATTTACACAGTTTTAAAATGTGCCATCCGCAAAAGCAGGTTTAAAAACAAAACGACAGCTTTCTTAACTTTGACAAAATATATGTCGAGACTAATATAAGATTAACCACATATATCTATAGCTACCGACGTTATTGGGGCATATATGTTGGTAATATGCCTTTTCATGGATGATTTTTTTTTTTTTTTTTTTTTTTTTTTTTGTTTTTTTTTTTTTTTTTTTTTTTTTGTTTTTTGTTGGCGGGGGGGGGGGGTGGGATTTTTTTTTTGTGGGGTTTTTTGGGGTTTTTTTTGTTGGGGGGTGGGGTGGGGGGGGGGTGGGGGGGGGTGGGGTTGGGGGGGGGGGTGTTGGGGGGGGTTTCTTCTGGGGGGGCGGTGTTGGGGGGGGGGAAATAAAAAAAAAAAGAATAGGGTGTTTGGTTTTTTTTGTGGGGGTTGGGGGGGGGGGGGGGGTGGGTTTTGGGGGGGTTTGGGGTGGTGGGGGGGGGGGGGTTTTTGGGGGGGGGGGGGGGGGTTGTTGGTTTTTTGGTTTTTTTTTTGTTTGTTTTTTTTTTTTTGTTTTTTTTTTTTTTTTTTTTTTTTTTTTTTTTTTTTTTTGGTTTTGGGTGGGGTGTGGGTGTGGGGGGGGGGGGTGTGGTTTTGTTTTTTGTTTTTGTTTTTTTTTTTTTTGGGCGGGGGGGGGGGGTTTTTGGTTGTTTGGGGGGTGGGGGGGTTGGGGGGGGGGGGCTCTTTGGGTGTTTTTTTTTTTTTTTTGTTGTTTTTTTTTTTTTTTTGGTTTTTTTTTTTTTTTTTTTTTTTTTTTTTTTTTTTTTTTTTTTTGGGGGGGGTGGGGGGGTGGGGTGGGGGGGGGGGGGGGGGGGTGGGTGGTGGTGGGGGGGGTGTGGGTTTGTGTTTGGGGGGGGGGGGGGGGGGGGGCGGGGGGGGGGGGTATGGGGGGGGGGGGGGGGGGGGGTTTTTTGGGGGGGTTGTTTTGTGGAGGGGGGTGTTCTCTCTGGGGGGGCGGGAAGGGGGGGGGGGGGGGGTTTGGGGGGGGTTTTTTTTTTTTTGTTGTGTTTGCTGGGGGGGGGTGGGGGTTTTTGTGGGTTGGGGGGGGGGGGTGGGGGGGGGGGGGCTTTTTTTGGGGGGGGGGGGGGGGGGGGGGTCTTGGGCGGGGTCTGGGGGGGGTGGGGGGGGACGGTTTTTGTTTGGGGGTGTGCGGGTTTTTTCTTTCTTTTTTTTCTTTTGTTGGAAAAGTGATGACAAACAATTTATATACTTAACAATAAAAAAGGTTCAATCACATAACAAAAATTCAAGCAATTCTAGAATAAATTAGAGTTGAAAATGGAAAAAAAACTTTTGAGCAAATCTAAGCTAACAAATCAGCACACCAAGAGTAACAAAAGCGATCAACAAAATTAACAAAAGAGAACCAATAGAAATCAGTAATCTAAGAGCACAAAAGAAATCAGCAATCGACAACAAGAGGCAACCAATAGATCAAATGAGCACCAACAGATAGACAAAGCGATAATTTTATTTTATTTTTGATGAAAAACAGAACACAATTAACAACAAAAACCTAAATTTTGAGATGCATTTAAAACCCAATTGGAGATATTGTTTTACCAATTTGAAATCATGAAAATTGGGGTTATAAGTAAAATGAGTAAAAGAGAGGTCGAGTCATTAAGTTTATAATTAACTCGGAAAAATTGAGGTTGGTTATGAAGCTGGAGTTGGCATAATTGATTATATATGAAAATGAATTTGGGCTTAGGTTAGAGTTTTGGCGGTATGGGGTTTTGCGTAGTCCCCAGAGTTGAGTAGAGGATTCGTTTGAATGCTGAAAACGAGATTTGAACGTTAACAAATTGGGTTTCGTGAGTGTTTTGTACTAACATCCCTAAAATTAAACTCTTAAAGACACATGTCTTGGAGTCCCCTAAATTATACCAATTAGGGACGGTTCAGTCAACCATCCCTAAATATACTTTAAGGATGGGGTGACTTTTATCCGTACCATAAACACAAATATAAAGAGACTAACTAAAAAACCTGTCCCAACCTGTTTAGTTATTAGAGACAAATTTAATTTGTCTTTAATAATCCCATTTTTTTTTAGGCCACTGGTAAGAACAAAATTGGTTTATTACACTTACTACTTGAACGATATAATGAAATAAATGTGAGAGAGGGCATATAACAGTGCAAAATATGCTTACGTGATCCACGGGCCTAAACCACAATTTAGAACAAAATTGGATTTTGCTACACTTACTACTTGACGTCATAATTGCTTATAAAGCGAGAGAGGTTTTTCTCCAATACATGGGTAAATTTCATCAGTTGTTAAATTCACACCCATTTGTGATATTGGTAGGCGGTTCAGGCGGAAAAGAATTCTATGGAGACTGAAGAAGCCATACAATCAAACTTGAAAAATAAATCACACAGGACATCGAACATAAACATGAGAAATTAAACATACTACTTGAAAATAAAATAATTTTCCACTTCGTGGTTGTTAGGTGTCATCATAGATATCATCAGGTAAAACTAGTTTTCTTGTTTCTGCACATTAAACAACGATCTAGCATCAAACTTGACGAGGGACAAATAGTGCAAATAAAGCAATGAGCCATGACATCTTTATCTTTTCTCGGAAGAGAACCTATACTTGCAATGAAGCTACTCCCGCCAACACCTCGGACTTTTGCTCCTTGCAGCTCCAAGAAATAAAATAACAATAGTAATTCAAAAAACATCCCATTTAGAAAACACCTGCAATAAGCTTTGCCTAAGCACATTGCAAAACATACTGAGTTGTAGTTTAAAGAAGGTGATGATTGGAAAAGGTGGTTGTTGCTACTTTTACCATTTAGAAAGAGCAATACATTACAAAATTCACCAACCTTTCTATAACGTAAGACATTTACCAACATCACATGAGAGCATTCTCACAATCAACTACAGGAATTAGCATAAAACTCCTCAATCATTCTGGTGACGGGAGTAAAGCAAGTGCAAATTGTTATTTAATCAAAGAATCCTTAAACCGGGATGGATATCCGATGGACCGTGACTGATTGCATGTCGTCTTTTTCTGACGAGGAGTCTTTTTAAAAGCGTTAGGATCCCTTAGATGTTGTTTAGGAAAAAGATTTATTAAGATGACTGGTCAACGCCCTAGAAAGGCGTTAGTAGATTTGAGGGTGAATGGACATCGAAAATTGTATGCAAGTTGCACACCATGGGAGTTGGGAGTGAATAATTTGAGATATCTGACCATGTTTGATATCCAGGAAGAGGTAGCTCTTTTCCCTGAAGAAAAAGAAATTGCACCGTGATAATACATTAGAAGATCAATATAAACATATTGGTAAATGTAATAATCAGGCGACTTCAGTTTACTTCGATAAACCATCCAACCTTATGGCAGAATTTTACGTACAGCAAAATAATGATGAAATAACAATCAAACGTATAGTCTCATTGAGATATGAATTTAAGGTTTGTAGCAAGTCATTTTACCCTTCCAACGGCCCAATTTTTTAATGCACGGACAAAACAAAAAATGGTGCAATTTCTTCCTAAACTATTTAAACAACAGCTAGAAAACTTCAAGGACGTATTAGGCATTAGATAATATAACTTGCGTAGTATTCATGCGATAGTCGCTAATAACTAGAACAATAGCTAATGTTTAGCTTAATTATATCATTGTTCTTCAAATTTATGGCATTCCTAGAAGAAACTAAAATACGAAGGGGAAAGAAGTCGTCCAGGTACTATTTGAAACATCTTGAGATGTGAAACTTCTATTAAAGATAGGCTAAAGAAAATGATCTTAGTTTGGAAGAGTGGTATTGATTCAAAAAGGGGTACCATGGACTATGAGTTTAAGCAAGAGTGTAGCACCCATTATTATTTCCTTGTTTGATTGTGTTTAGTGGCTATTTACTTAACTTGCACAGTAGTACATTATTATGTTCTTGGTTTTTTTTTTTTTTTGAACTTTGAAGAATACCCATTGAAACCCACCACCAAACTTCCCCTAATTTTACTCCATCTCTCCATCTTTTTCCTCCATAAATCTATAGCCATTAAAGACTCTTAGAGTAAGAATACTTACGTAATCTCTTTTACCTTCAAGTTCTCTATGTGCCTGTATTTCGAGTGGGTTGGATTTGATTTCGTTGGACATTGCAAGTCGCTCTTCGCTCCTTGATTTTACCCAAATTCCTAATCAAGGCAAGTACCGTTATTTCTGAGTATTGTGTGATTCGTCATTATAATGTTTAAGATATGATATAGGGTATTAGAATCATGTTATGTTACGCTATTTTGTCATTAGCTGTGATGGAATTGTCCCTCCATGTTTTTCTATAATTACAACTGTGGAATCTATAATCTCTTATGATGTTATCGTCGGAGACACTTAATTACTAAGTATTGTAGGATTTAAGATTTGTGAAGCATACAACCTGTTGAAATCTGCAATCTCTTATACTTGGTCAAGAATACTTAAATACTAAGTACTGTTGGATTAAGAAAGGTGAAGCATCTCTTCATGTGCTAAACTAGTTGGAGGGAATTAAACTAGGCTTTTAGTTAAATAAAATATGAGCAGTAACCTTAGTTAGGTTATTAGGGCAGGATGTTTCCTTTCCTTTTCATAGATTATGAGTTGTGTTATAACTAACTCTGACCTTTATAGTTGCATATTAATTTACAAACTAATTTGCTTTGACAAGATCTAGGTACCGCGTATATAAAAGAAAAATCGGCTGTAGTTATGCATCTCAGGAGCGTATATTCCTAATATTTATTGGAAATATGTATATCTACATTGCTATGATTACTATCTAAAATAGCCAAGCATTGAGAAATAAATTATAATAGGCTTAGCATAGCCATGATTAAGGACTTCAGTTGATATAATCTTTATTAACTTAAGGTAGAAAGATCATTGATAGTCAGAGTATAAAATCATCGACATAGTCCCCACTCTTATACTTGTGAGGGTAGAAAGGTTGTTGATCATAAGATCATCAATCATATGATATAGTCTCATTGCCTATAGAGCAAGGACAAATATGTTATTTTGATTGAGTGTCAGTCTCTTAATTCATTCATGCATAAGAGAACTTAGAGTCGTGTACATAGTAGGGCTATGATGTCAGGGTCCTTGGGTTTGATTCCCGAAACAAAATATTCGGTAAATGTTTATCAGTGTTTCAGGGTTGCAAACCCCTAAAATTCTTCCCCAGTTACATATCGGCTTTGATATTCTTTGTGAATACTTCCCGTGAGCATAGACCCCTAAAAGTAAAAATAAATCAGGTTTTAGACCTGTAGGCTAAAACTCCTTGACCACCTTGATCCGGTGATTTTCCAGCTAATTCCTGGCTCAATAAAAAGGAATCCGTCAATCCCTGGTTCGACAATAAGGGATACACTTCCGTTAAGGACAGAAGGGTGCGAGAGTGTGGTCTCACTGAATTAAAAGTGACCCTGTGTACATCGTTTGTTGGTTATCCACCACATCTAATAATACTCTATAACTACTTTATAACACCGGTTAGCGCCGACGCCTAAAAATAACATTAATAATTAAACTTCATCTCCTCGGTAAGCATTGCATCGTTTATACATATAGGTAAAGTATTATATCGCATTAGTATCTAATAAAATTATTGGTCTGTCATGTTCAGTGACCGGTAATAATTATGTTTGCTAACACCCAGTGCGCTATATTTTCCACAGAAGGCCGAGCACGGTAGGATTTTGTTTAGTGAGGCTTGGGTGATCATTTCGAGATTCTTTGGAGTTCTATTGGATCGTTGAGCTGTGTCGTAGGGTATTTATGTTTTTATTTCAAATTTCATTGTTGTAGTCTTATTCTCATTTTTAGACTTGGTTGAGAATATTATTCACTTTATTTATTCTATTCATTTAATTTATAATTTAGTTATTTCCGTTGTATTTCTTTGGTAAGTAGATATAGTTAATTTTTTTAGAAATATATTATATCTGTGGGGTTCATCCGTGGGATACCCGACTTGTTAAGCCTTAGAATTTTCTTAATGATTTTTATCAGAGAGCGGATTTTGGGGCGTGACAAAGAGCAACGACGTAAATTGGAAAAATAAACATTCAACGGGCATGCAAAACAAAAAAAACAAAAATATTATTGTGGAATTAAGACTTACAAACTATATGAATTCTCGACAATCTTCAAAGCTTAAGATCGTAGAGACTGGTGGCATCAAGATTTAAATCCTCAATCACTATGTCTTTACGAGCTTCATGAATATTAAATCCCCAATCACTATGTCTTTATGCCGTAATTCTAGATATCAATCCACAAAAAGGTAAGAAATTCAATTAGACATTTAGAATCTCCACAAAATTTTATTATCACTTAACATACTCTATAAAATTTATAAGGGGATAGCTATATATCCAAAAATTAATAGGACCTTAAAACCCCGTTATAGATAGATGGGTATATGTACTATCTTAAGATCTTGTTTTCTATATTTCATTTCTATCAAGAATACCGTTTTTGATGGGGCATGAATCCCATATCTAACAACCAAAAAATAACTCAAGTTTCTTGATATTCTGCAAGTGTTCATCGCCACATTCTAAATTGCGATAGGAATGTAACTTCCGCACCGCAATATCAGGAGACTTCATCTTATTTATGAATCATATAGTGGCTTCATAGGGATCCATTATGCCCTCGTTGATATAATCAAAACATTTTGTTGACTAAAAGCCCTCCTCAAAAGATATTATCAGTGTTGATTGTTTGGAATTAATCTCTTAATCCAACATTCACAACTAACTTGTTGTTCTTGGCATGATTTAAGTTTTGTAACTATATTGATCATGAAAATCAACATGTTCATGAAGCACGTCATGATGAAAAATTCACCTACTCTCAACTTGTGAATCTCAAAGTTTATTGTTTCAGATATTTCTTTTAGGAATGGATGAAGGTCTTCGGATACCATCATTTATAATTAAAAAATCTCGCCATCCAATTGAATAATTGTACCAACATTCAAAAGGTATAGATTGTGTACATGTGATGTCATTTACTATAGGATATGTGGTTACTTCATTTTCAAAAAAATAAATTTCTTTACACGTAAAGTAAAAATTAGAAAACTATTTGTGACGATATTTGATGAACTCATGCTTAATTTTAGATCTTACAACGTTTTGTGACCTTTGTGATTATTGGTTCTTCTTATTCTTAATCTTACCTTTAACATCTTATAGCATGTGAATGGGTTTGGAAATTTAAGGATTCTGATTTCTACTATATAAAACTATAAAATATAGCAGAAGAGCTCGAGAGGTCTTTTGTGTTGAACATCGAGAAATGGGTAATTTATTTTTATCATCATACCATTCATTGAAGTTTTAAGTAACTTGCAAAGTTAAGTGATGGGAAGTTTGAGCCACATTAGCAACAATAGTTTCAGTTTTGAATTTTAAGAATAAAATTACCTTTTTAGTTTAGTATTATCAGTGGTAGCCCTTTTACTAACATATCTCCAAGACAATGCTTCATTGTCTAGTTTTAAGCATTGGATAACTCCAAGCCCCATTTCAGATAAAGGCTCCAACCACGCAAAAAAAATAACGAAAGTCCTACCATGCATGCATGTGAGCTCAACAGTAAGCATATAAAGTTCTTTCTCAAAAACATTATCTTTATCACAAAAACACCAATCTCACCCCCCTGCATTACTAACGAGATGCATACTCATTCAAAATTTTCATATTAAAACGTAAAATAACTGCTTTGAATAGACACGTAAAACTATTTGTAAAAAATAATAACAAAACCAAAAGATTTCATTTGCAGAAAGATAAAGTAGATTACTTTATATAATCATTAAGGGTCGATGATTATAAGACATCATATCAGCACCCACAAAAAATATCAAACATATCACAAATTACATATCGCCCAAATTAACCTACACTCATCTACGAAGGGGCTTGTCAGAGCAATGTACCCTTTGACATAGATAATTGGTCAAGAGACTAATGAAGAAGGTAAATTTGTGATTTACAGGGTCGTAATCAAAAATATATAGTTAATACCCCCAAAGCAAATAATGGTTTAGAGAGCAAAAATCTCAGATGAAACAAATTAATATCAATCTTCGAATGAATCCAAAAGGAAACAAGTTTCAAAAGCCCAAACCAAACAGAAAAATAATGGATATAAATTAGAGGGAGAGATTAGAAAGGCAACTACCTTGTCATGTCAAATTATTAGTGAGATTTAGTGTTTGGGGAGAAGGAAAAGCTGAAGAGTTGCAACTATTGAGTTATGTGAGAATATGGTCGTATTAGTTGTTGCCATTGGTTTACAGTATCCAATAAAACGTGCTTACGTGGCATAATAGGAATGATGATTATAAACACTTACGTGGCAGAATATAATTAACCAAGAATGGATGATGTGACAGTCCCACAATCATTTCTAGTGATGCGTCTCCAATTATATATTTATATAGATTATATAGATTTGTTCAGATGCTAGAGTTTTGAAAGATAAGTAAATTCTAAGAGAGAATGGAGTTGATTGTGAAAAGTTGTGAATACTCGGTTGCGTGTAAAGAGTGGGTAATTATGATTGGGGCGAGGTCAGAAAAAGATTTGGAAGAAAGAGATAAAAATAGATTAAAATATAAGAAAAAGGGTAATGATGGGAAGGCATTTATACCGAAAAGGTGCAAGACGCCTGACAAGGATAGTAGAAGGGACGCCTTGGTTCTAAAACTGAGGACGGCTCGTGCGAGGCTCACTAACTGCCAGCAGTTAGAGAGAGAAAATATAAATATTGCTTCATTTTCGTTAATCAAATGTTTTTCAACTTCTGAAAATTTGAAGATCAGTGAAAGAGGAAGGAAAAATAGAGGGAAAATAGTACTAAAACTTGCGGAGACTCAAGCAAGAGGGATCATCAGTCAAAGTGTGAAAGAGTTACTGAATCTGAGTTGTGAAGGTGGTTGTACAACAACGTGGTGATGGAAGGATACAGCGCTGCCTCAGATTCTCATTCTGATATAGAAGGTTAGTACATATACGTGATATGTGTATGTGTTTTTGAAAATCAATTTTGTATTTCTTGAAAAAGTGATAAATTACTTTTTATAGTAATCTATGAAAATCTGTTGTCATAAGAGATATGAAAGATATTTAAATATTGTTGACGTATATAAAAAAAAGATAGCAATAGATACCTGTACCTGTGTGTAGGTCGATCGCGAAGAGTTTTGTCTAGGATAAAAATCTTTTTCTGTAGTTGATATAAAGAATTCCCTTGTAAGTGAGGCATCGACCTCTGGTAAGCCGACTGAGTCTGAGATAGAAGCGTCCGGAGGTGAGGAAGAAGTAGGTATTGATCAATATCTAGGCTTCCCTAGAAGATTGGTATCCAACCCTCCTCGTTCGGATGCATTTAGAGAGTTCTGTAAAGCCAAGGCTTCTACAGGAGGTAGATGGGAGAACTGTATCGATTATGCCGATAGGCAATTTTGGGGTTGCACTGTAGCAACGGGAGAAGAATACTTTTACTGCTGATTTAGAGAAAGAAAAAATGGATAGATGAATCGATCTCTTTTGAGTACTTCGACGGGGATGTTCGGAGCAAACTCTCGGAGGGTTTTTTGTGTTCCCTATCTCTGTTGGAGTATGGGTTGAGTCTTCCCCTTAGCAATCTGGTGAAAGGGATTATGAATCTTATCGGTGCATGTCCTGTTCAAATGAATGAGAACATGCGGGAGGTGATAAGTGTTTGTGTAGCTTTGAACTTACGGTTGGAAGAACATGGTAGAAAGAGGAGGATTTCCCTTAAGGATGTGTTGCAGTTTTATGGTGTAAAATTTTTTGGTACAAGTGGAGGGGCTTAATTTTGTACGAGTGCAACTCGACTTCGCTTCTTCGATCAAAACTCAGCAGGTCAAACTTGGAACGATAATGTGATATGGGTGAAGGGTGACTGCCTTCAGAGAGATGATGAAGAACTCATGGAACTTTTGTTTAGAACTATAAAACATCGTAAGTATAATAATGTATAATGTATAAGATTGATAGTTGAAATTATACGATGTTTGTTAATGTTCATGTTGTGTGTATGACAGGTCCCAAATCACAGGTTGAGAAGAAAGAGTCATTGCTGGATAAAATTGCTCTAGAGGAGACTAAGCTCAAGGCTATATTAGAAGATCTTGGCATTAGCAGGAAGAAGCGTGTTAACAGCAGAGTTGAAAAAGTTTTGAAATCTCAGTCGACAAGGCTGATGGCGAGCGCTGATAGCAGCAAAAAGTAAGGGACTGATGGGGATAAGCAAGCTAGCTTGCTGAAGACCTCTGGAATAGACAATGGATTACCTGAGTCTATTACGTCGAGAAAATTAACTCGAACGTTCCCCAAAATGCAACCACTGAAGCGTGTTGCCGTTGCTGGGACCTCGAGAAGTGGTGCAGCTACAAAAAAGGCAAAAAAGAGAAGGGTTGAACCTTCTGAAGTCTCAGGTGGGAAGGTCGTTGAAATCTGATCTGGTGTGGAGGACGATTAGAAAGAGGTGAAGGAGAAGGCCAGACTGGCAGCTCTCCGGGGAGAAGAGGAGATGAGAAAAATGGTAGGTTCATATGCTCGAGTATTTTTTAATGATAGATTTTGTACTATGATTCGAGCTAATCAATAATGTCGATTTGTTATTTTGCAGGCTGCTCAATTGATGTAGGGAATATGCCTCGGGGTTGAGGGGGAGAGAGATGAGCTGAAGAGGAAGACGATCGAGCTTCAAAGGAACGTAGCTCGATTGAAAAATGATTTGAGTAAGGAGGGGAAATGGTTGGAGGCTCTGAAGGCTTCCCAAGTTGTTGAGATTAGCAGGCTGCAAGCGGAGGTGAGAGTGGACTTGGAGGAGGTGAGAGTTAAGCATGATAGGCTTGGGTGTCACTTTATGTCCAAAGGATACTCTGAAGAGGAAGTGGAAGCCATTAGAGCCGACACCTATGTAGAGAAAGAGGGTGAAGAGTTTTAAGATGATGCCGTTGGGGTGGTTGATGGGCTGGATGGTGTGTCTCCTCAGACAGCAAGGAATAACCAAGGAGATGACATCGAGCGCCCAGAGACTGAAACTAAGAAGGTAGGATAGTGCAATTGTACTATGATTGTATGAATATTTTGGGATGTTTGAAAATTGGTTGGACACATTTTGGATAAAATCATGTAGGCTAAGTCGCTTTTTGTAAACCTTACTGTAAGAACTTAAGGACATACGCCTCAGAATAATAGACTTCGAGGTTGAGCTTGCTAAGGAGAGAGAGACCTCAGTGTCCCTGCTATCTTCGCAAGCGGAGTTGCAGGTTAGAATAGAGCAAGAAATTTTGATTCGTATGCTTTATTAGTATAGAGCTACAAACTAATGAATATAATGTAGATTCAAACCAACAACCCATTACCGATTTAGGGTCAAACGGCACTGGAATGATGCTAGACATAAAATAATTTAGATTTTGGCATACTCAAGTATTGAGAATGCATATCTTAGATTTGTGAATATATGTTATGGAGCATCCATCCGAGATTATACTTCGACCTTAAGTTTAGAAGTATTTTTACACAGTGAATGTCAAAAAATAGATATCTTGTTAGAAAATGAGAAATGTAGTGATGGATGTTCTAAATCGAACTAATACAATATATTTATAATGTGCAGGTCGAATTGGAGTCAGCTCGCCTACACAAAGATGAAGCTCTCAAATGTAACCAGGAGTTTGTAGGGGAGTTTGATAGGATGAGAGAGGTGAGTGAGGATAGGGAAGACCAACATGTGAAGGTGTACTTCAAGTTTGTTGAGGCCACGCAGAGAGTTTTCGACCTAACTCAGAAAATTGATGAGAAGGATGCCAAAATTTAGAAAGGGCAAAAAGAGTTCAAGGAGTTAATAGAACATGCGACAAAACTCAAAAATCAGAATGATGTACTATTGCTAAAGAGCAAGGAGGCAGATATGGCCCGTTATCCTATATAGACGTTAGAAGGATCAGAGGAAAATTTAAATCAGTTGGTGGCTGGTTTGAGAAATGATCTGTTTAAAGAAAGGAATAATCAAGAGCGCATTCGAACGGATTTGGCAAATAGCAGAAGCAAACTGGGGCGATTGAAGAAGAAACTAGTTGATAAAGATAACGACATAAAGGGAGCTCGAGACGTTCAAATTGCGTCTGAATTGGCAGCTGAGCAAATGACTACAGCTTTTTCTGTAAAGGTTATGGAATTTTGGACAGTTCAGCGAAGATGCAGTGAGTTGTATGAAAGGGTGGCACACTTGAAGGCCAAATTGAGTCAGGTCAACTTGCGTGCTAGGAATGCTGAGGTTGGGGAGCTCTCGAAGGGGAAGAAAAATAATGGCAGAGTCTCTCTTGTTCAAGGGGATGTTGTTAGCTTATCACTTTGCATAAGAGAGTTGGAGGGGGATATTGTTCGTATTCAAGGGTATGCGCGCAAAGAGTAGAGTAATTACGGGTGTGTAAAAAAAAATTAGACGTCGCTGTCACCAGGGAGAGAGGGTTAGAGAGTGTTATCAGATCGAAGGAGATTGTGATAAGGTACAAAGTAGAATTATTAAAAAAAATGCCAGATGTGGACGAACTGAAGAAGGAGATCGAGATACTTCATGCTCAAGTTGTTGAATTGGAGGCGATTAATAGAGCTTAGTCAGCAAAAGCTGACAAAAAATCTGCAGAGAGCATTGCTTTTACAGATTGGGTAGACAAAGAAATGGTTAGTCAAAAGGCTAAGTACAAAAGGTTATAAGATCGCCTTCAGAGAGTGAGGACAGCTTGGTCTCACTCAGTTGTAACTCAGGCCTTGTATTCAGACTTGTTGAGGTTTGTGATTGCTTATTTTATAAAGGAAGTTAAAAATAATTGAGTTAGAGAGAGATACCTTGTTTGACTGTATGTCAAAAAGGGAATGTTTTTACAAGGTTGATATAGATCGATGAGATTTTACTAGCTCCATGGGAACAGATCTGGGTCCTCGAACTGTTGAATTGATAGAGGAGGGCAGGACTGCTGTAACTGCTAGAGCTCGAGAATTCATGGCTAGTTGACCTCCTGTTGTAGGGGTAAGCGAAGCTGACACCCCCACAATAGAAAAAACTGCATTGTAGTGGTTGTATATAAACCTAAAAAAGAAATAATATGTGTTGCAGACATGTTGAGAGATGAAAGATAGTTTTACCTTTGCTTTATCATATGTCTGGTTGATCTCTTTGATTGAAAACTGGTATCACCTATATTTTAATCTAGGAGTTGAGTAGATTCAGTCGATCAAGCGTATCCTTAATCAAACTAATAGAATGTCGCAAACTTATTGAAAGAGATAAAAACTAGTATTACATTTGCTTTATCTTATGTTTGGTAGAGTCTGTTGATTGAAAACAAGTGCTACCTTGCTCTAATCGCAAGAGATTTAGTAGAGTCAGCCAAACCAAGTATATTTTTGATTCAACTGGTATGATGTCACAAACATATTGCAAGAGATGAAAGCTAGTATTACATTTGCTTTATCTTATGTCTGGTAGAGTTTGTTGATTAAAAACAAGTACTACCTTGCTCTAATCGTAGGAGATTTAGTTGAGTCGACCAAACCAAGTGTATTCTTGATTCAACTGGTATGATATCGCAGACATATTGAAAGAAATGAAAGCTAGTATTACCTTTACTTTATCTTATGTCTGGTAGAGTCCGTTGATTGAAAACAAGTGTTACCTTGCTCTAATTACAGGAGATTTAGTAGAGTAAGCCAAACCAAGTGTATTCTTAATTTAATTAGAATGATGTCGATTGAAAGCTAGTATTATCTATGCTTTAATCTATATATTTTCTACAAAGTAGAGAGATGTATGAAGAAAACTTGTAAGTTTTATTGATTTCAGAAAAATGATGTACATTGGATAGAAATAATAATCTCACTTTTGGAATGGAAAAACGAGAAACTGAAATGGAGTAATGAGGGACCTAACGATAATATCATTTCAGTCTCCTAGTATTCCAAGGACTCGAGATGTGGATGCCCTCTTATGTCATGAGGTAATATGATCACAGGCCTGAGAGACCTGTGATAAGGAATGGACCCTCCCAATTGTCTGTTAGTTTCCCAGCATTAGACTCTTTGCGGTGTTGAGGTATTTCTCTGAGGACGAGATCATTGATTTGGAAAGTACGGCTTCTGACTCGCTTGTTGTACGAACCGGCTAGTATATGGTGATACCGACCTAGGTTAGTGATGACGCGTTCCCTAGTTTTATCGATCCAATTGAAGTTGCAAGCCAATTCGAACTCATTTTCCTCGTCAGTTAGCTCATGATCTTTGACTGGGTAATGATATTCAAAAGGAATAACGACCTCAGTATTATAGGCAAGGATGGATGAAGTGCAGCCTGTCGACTGTCGTGGAGTGGTACGATATGCCCAAAAGACATAAGGGAGTTCGCAAACCCAATTTCTTTTTTTCTGAGAGTGTAGCCTTTTTTTGAGCCCATCTACGATGGTTTTGTTGGTAATTTTGGCTTGGCCATTGCCTTGAGGGTAGTAGGGATTAGATGGGGATTGAATGATGTTGTGTTGGTTGAGGAAAGCTACGACCTTTTCTCCAACAAGTTGGGGCCCATTATCGATACGAATTAGGTGGGGGCACCCAAACTGAGTGATGATGTGTTCCTAGATAAAAGAGATGACCTCTTCTTCTCTGGTTTGATAGAGTGGAACTGCTTCTACCCATTTTGTAAAATAATCGATAGCTACGAGGAGGTGGCGGCGGTTACCTGGAAAATTAGGAAATTCGTCGACGAGATCGAGTGCCCATCTTTTGAATGGCCAAAACACCATGCTTGCATGGAGTTTGAGCGCAGGGGTGCGTATCATCTTTCTATGTCGCTGACATGCATCACATTTGCGTAAGTATTATTCTACTTTCTTGCGCATGTCGGGCCAGAATACTTCCAATGTAATGGCTCTGTTTTCCAGTGGTCAATCTGCGGCATGAGAGCCACAAGTCCCTTCATGTAAGTCGCGGAGCATCTCGTCCGCTTTCTGTTTTGAGAGGCACTTAAGGTAAGTCCCCGTGACTGAACGGCAGTACAAAGTACCGTTTTAATTGGTGTAGCGCTTCGAGTTGTCTATCAGCTGTCGGTGCTCTTTCGGATATGCTGGAAGTGGTCCTTCACATTTGTTGTTGATACCAAGATAAACTAAGAAAGGCTTTCGCCAATCATCGTCTCCCCCTTTATCGCCCCCAGTGTTGATCGTGCATACAAAAATATGATTAATACTGGGGGTTTAAATTACTTTGATCTGGAGATATCGAGCTTCTGTGCCCAAAACCCTGGCTAGATATGCCAAGGAATCGACGTGTCTATTTTCGCCTCGAGGAAGATAATCGAAAGTTTCTTGCGCAAACTTGTTTATCCTATCTGCAACGAGGGCTGCGTATTCGATCATCTTACCATTCATCTTGTATTGCTAAAAATAATGGTGGACGATGAGTAGTGAATCTGTGTAAACGGAGAGTTCGAGGACGCCGAGCTCTAGGGCGAGGTCCAGTTCATGAATGAGAGCATCGTACTTGGTGATATTATTTGAGGCCTTTAATATCTAGGCGGACTAATTTTTCAATTCTATCGCTGGAAAAAGTAATCGGTACGATTCCAATTCTTGACCCTGCGGGTCCTGCTGATCCATCTATAAGAAGTCTCCACCCCATCCTTGTAATTTACCAACTCGCTCGTCAAATGATTTGGTGGGTGGGTCTTCTGTAACTTCCTCTGAAAGGTCAGGATCGTGCTCCTCCCACTCGAGATCTTCTACTGGAAAATCTGCGAGGAAATCGACCACGGTCTGCCCTTTTTTGGAATAACGTTGTTCGGAATTAATATCATATTCTCCCAAGCTGACTGACCATTCTTGCACTCTTCTTAATTTTTTTTTCTTGGATAGAACTTCCCGAAGTGGGTAGTTTGTCATGACTTTGATTAAATGAGCTTGGAAGTAGTGCTTGAGCTTCTATGACGTATAAACAAGAGTGAGAAGAAGTTTCTCGATTTGGAAGAGTGCTCATGATGGGAGACTTCCCCAAATAGGTTTTGAGATCTTGAAAAGCTGCCTCACATTCTGATGTCCATTGAACCTCTGTATTTGGCTGAACTTTTCCTCATATGGTACAACCGCGGAGTAATAGGAATAACCAACGACAGCGGTTTGAAGATTTTGAAATGAAACGGTTGATAGCGGTAATCTTTCCGGTAAGTTTCTGAACGTCTTTTATTATTTTTGGAGATGGCATGTCGAGGAGAGCCCGAATCTGATCTGAATCGGCCTCAATCCCCTTCTTGCTGATGAGGTAGCCTAGAAATTGACCTGAATGCACTCTGAATTGACACTTATCAGGATTGAGACGCATCCTATAAGATCGAAGTATGTTGAATATTGCTTTGAGATCTAAAATGTGATTGATTGACTATACGCTCATGCACAAAAGATCGTCAATGTAGACTTCCACGACTTTTCCAAGATGCGCTTTGAACATAGTAGTCATCAATCGTTGATAAGTTGCACCTGCGTTCTTGAGTCCGAAGGGCATGACTTTGTAGTAATAAAGTCCTCTTTCAGTGATAAAAGTGGTCCTTTCTTGATCTTCATCCAAGAGTGGAATCTAATTATATCCTGAAGCAGTGTCCATCATAGATAGGAGTTCATGATCTGCTGTGGAATCAAGGATCTGATAAATGTTGGGAAGAGGAAAACTGTCTTTTGGAGTATGTTTGTTGAGATCGGTGAAATATATACAAACGCGGTCATTTCCATTCTTCTTTGGGACAGCGACGATGTTGGATATCCAATCTTGATACTTGGCTTCTCGAATGAATCCCACTTTGATCAATTTCTCGATCTCCATGTTAACTTCATCCCGAAGTCGTGGTGATAGGCATCACTATTTCTGTTTGACGGCGGTGGCATTGATGTTGATTGCCAATTTGTGACACGCCTTGGCTGGATCAACCCCAGGCATTTTTTTGAAAGACCACGCAAAAATGTCTCTATTTAGTCGTAAGAACTGAACGTGAGCATCTTTTTCATGTTGAACCAGCTTAGTACCGATGAAAGTCCCTCTGTTTGGTCCATCAATGTTGATGTATTCGGTGGGCTCCTCCATGGAAGACTGATCATCGGGGTGATTAGCTTGCTGTAATTACTATGCAGCATATTTACCGGAGGTATCTCGAATTGCAGAGACGGTATTTTCGCAAGCTCGAGAAAGCTTTTGACTACCCCTAATTTCATAGATATCATCGTCGTATTTGAAGCGGAGTGCTTGATGATAGGTGGAAGCGATTGCTTCGATATTATGAATCCAACAACGACCCATAATCTTGAGATAACGAGATTTGGCGTTGATCACATAGAAGACGACGTCGATGGTGGCTAGTCCTGTGGTAATAGATAAGATGATCTTCCCTAATGGCCCTTCTTTAGAGCCATTGAATCTACTAATATCGGTGTCGCTTTGAATAACTTGATTGGCCAATCCCATCTGGTCGATAGTGCTCTGAAAGGGGATCTCAATACCGCTGCCAGTATCGATCATTATTGTGTGCATGATAAATATTTTCATCTTGAGCATTATGACTAATGCATCATGATGTAGAAATTTGACATGGCTAGTGTCGCAATCTTTGAATGATATTCCGAGCCGACGATTACTCGACTCAGCCAGAAGTTTGGCTTATTTATCTTGAGGTGTGGGATCACAATATTTTGACAATCTCCTGTGCTTGAATCTGTTAGAGTTGGTGATCTGATTGATCTCGATCATGTTATTGTGGCGCATATAGTAAAGATGTTTCTCCTCAGCTTGATCTTCGATCTGGACAACTTCAAGCTGCCTCTTATAGCTGTCATCCTTGTATGATTCTAGGTCGATAATATATTCAAGCATCCGTCCCTCCTTGAAAATATATTCGAGAAACCTCTGTAATGCATAACAATTGTCAGTAGAATGATGTTTTACCTTATGGTGCATGCAGTACGGTCGGCTCTCGATTGGTTCCAATGGTTGGGAGAGACGGTAAAGCTTATCATTTGTGAGGATTGGAAAAATTGTGGAGATTTAAACATTCATCTTTGGGAGGACTTGTTTGACTTGTGATCCGCCTTTCTGAGGGTTGCCAGTGTTTCCCTTGGCTCATTTTTGGTCACCCTGGTCCTCCTTAGGTTATGTGTTTTGATTTGTAGAAGGACCTTTCGTGGTAAGGACGGATTTAGTAGATTTATGCTTTTCGGACATCATCCTTTCCAGGTCGACGTAACTATTGACCTTGGTGATCATATCCTCCAAGGTCGAAGGTTTATTGAGAAAGATATACTCGTTGGCTTTGTAGTCCAGTTGGAGTGCATTGGTGAAAACAGTAACAACGGTTTTCTGATCATGATTGTCTACTTTACGCGTGAGCTTCAAGAACTTCTTTGCGAATGCCTCGAGCTTCTCTTCGTTGGATTGTTTGAAACTGATAAGAGAATACAAATTTTCTTTTTTGTCTCTGTTGTGAGCATATGTCTTGATGAATTGTTTCTGTAGTTGGTCGAATGTGTATATGGAGTCTTCAGGTAGAGAATGGAACCATCGGAGTGGTTCCTCCTGTAGACCTATGGCGAACAGACGGTAGAGAATGTGGTTGAGATTAAAGTACAACCCCAACGAATCTTGATATTGTTGAATGTGATCCTTGGGATCGGTACCCTTGCATTTGAAAATTTTTGGAGTATGGAAACCTTTTGAAATATCCTTATCGAATAGTTCTTTGGCAATTAGACTTCCTTATAACTTGGTAAGGTCGTCGGTAGTACCCAGAACTTGTGCTTCGATCAACTCCTTAATACGCTGGTCCATATGCTCTTGTGTGACATAGTGACAGATTGGTTGAGCGGTTTCACGAGGAGGTTGCGGATTATGAGTACCAGTACCTTCACTCAAACGATCTCATACTAGAACTCGAGGCGGAGGTCTCTGTTCTTCCTTTTGACGGATGGAACATCGGCAACCTCAGCTGATTTCATATTGAATTTCTCCCACAAATGAATGGAAGGTTGAGGTTCAATCCGAATATGTCTGGAAATAGCTTTGTTGATGGCTCCTTGAGGTCCCAATCTTTCCTGTGCAGAAATCTGGGAGGCTTCTGGCACCTGATCACGATCTCGTATTAGAGGAGCCTGCTAAATATTCTACAGAACTTGTAAGGCAGTCTGTATTATTTTCATTTGATCTTCGTGTCATTTGAGCGCTGTCAAATGAGCTTGTCATTCGGCGTCGAGCTCTTTCTCACAGAGCTCTCAGTCGCGAGTTAATTTTTGTTCGAGCTCGCTGCGCTTCTCCGCTTCAGTGTTGAGATCCGCTCGGAGCTCAAAAAGTTGTTCTAGCTCGATTGAGAGATCGAGCTGAACTCCGGTAGTTGGTCACCTGGATGTGACCATGATTGAAATGTTGTAGTAGTAGAGTGATTGAATGTCTTAGGATACCGTGGAAAGAATTTCTTTCCCACATACGGAGCCAAATGTAATGGCCTAATTTAGTGAGCTCGACGTAGCCTAGAATTAGTCCTTACACCAATGTACCTATGACTACAATCTAGTAAACAAGAAATTACACAGGTATTTAGCATGGAAAACCTATGAATAGGTTAAAAACTATAACCTCGCGTTGAGGGTTTTGTAATTGTGACTTTTATTGTTGAGGCCGATATTATTACAAGTTATTTATGGACTTAGAAATGTTTGATCTTGTGAATAATCAGTTTTGAGTGTTGAGAATCTTAGAAGATATAGTCTTCTTGGTGATTTCTCGTATCTTTTTCTCCTCTCTGTCTCTTATAGAACTTTTTCTTTATATAAGCATCTTCCGCAGTTCTTCAACATGCTAGAGCACGTTCTACGAATAATGTGGTTAATGGCTGCTGACTGAGTAACTGTTGAGTTTGTGAGAAACAGGTGGTTTTGACTTGTTCAGGTTTTTTGGTTTGAGTTCGACCCACATTCTTCATCAGTTCGTGGAGTATGTGGAAATGTTGACTGGAGAAGTCGTATAGAAAATGCGTGAGCATGATATGGAGGTAATTTGAACTGGGGACGGCTCAATTTTAGGTCAGATCGAGGGATAGGCCCCTATAATGTGGGTTGCGATTCACCATCTATCATTCGATATTTGGAACCCACTACCAGCGATACATTTACTGCAAGATTCACAGATTGTTACTTTGATGAGATGATTTTCCTAGTATCGGGGAGAGATATGGCAGTCAATACTGAGGAAGTTTCTAAGATTAGTTAGAAAATACCATTGTTATCTCATCTAGATCCCCTAACCAATCACGGTGATAAGGAAGTTCAGTGGATTCTATACTTACAGCAGATCGTTAATGAATTGCCAGATGTATTTAACGATGTTGTTAAAGTAACCAAAACGCATGTACCTGTAAGTAATGTACATGTATGACTGAACGTTCAGGGAACTAGTGTGCGACCCGTAAATGAATCCAAACCGCGTGTCACGAAAGGACGCCCCACTAAAAAGAAGAACGCTAAGTCGGGGGCAAAGATACAACATAAGGGGAAAAAAGAAGTCAAATAGTGCAGTCAGTTCATCGGGGATGAAACCTCTCATTGGTAAGGCTATAGTAGCTACGTGTCTACGAAAATCATTAGGAAACAATTTTGGCATGGCACATGTACATGATAATCAAGATATCTCAATTAACTTTGTTTCTAATGGCAACATGTAGGATCATTCAGAAGTAGTAGTCGACGAAGTATTCACCTTCGCTGCTGCACTCGCCATCGAGGATGATGATCTAGAACCACTCATTGTAGATGAATGTAGAAGTCGTACAGATTGACTAGAGTGGAAGACTGCGATCAATACAGAGCTCAACTCACTAGTTAAGCGCAAAGTATTTGAACCAATAGTCCCTAGACAAGATGTCATCAAGCATGTCGGTTATAAATGGGTATTCGTATGGAAACATACTGAACTAAAAAATATAGTTAGGTACAAGGCAAGACTAGTTACCCAGGGTTTTCTCAAAGACCTGGCATCGATTACGATGAAACCTACTCTCCAGTCATGGACGTTATAATGTTACGTTACTTAATCAGTCTGTCAGTCGTTGAGAATGAGCTTGGCATGCATCTTATGGATATAGTTACTACGTATCAATATGGGAAATTAGATATAGAGATCTACATGAAGTTACCAAAATGGTTTAAGCTTCTGGAAGCAACAATACCCTGCACACGGTCTGCCTATGCAATAAAATTGGATAAGTCATTGTATGGTCTGAAATAATCAGGGCTCATGTGGCATAATAGGCTGACTGAATATTTGAAAGTCAAGGGTTTTACAAATAGCCTTGTTTGCCCATGCATTTTTATCAAGAAAACAAACGTTGGTCTCACCATTATTGTAGTATACGTAGACGACTTGAATATTATCAGAACTCCAGGGAAGATCGTGAAAGCCGCTGCATACCTCAGGAAGAAATTCAAAATGAAAGACCTTGGGAAGACCAAATTTTGTTTCGGTTTATAGATCGAACATCTTGGTAGCAGCATAATCGTACATTAGGCGACATATACCGAACGGATCATAAAATATTTCGGTATGGATACTACACATAATGCCAAGATGCCTATGCATGTTCGTTCATTGGATGTGAACAAGGACATCTATCATTCTTCAGACGAGGGGGAGAAACTCCTAGGGCCTCAGGTACCATATCTAGAAGTTATTGGTGCTTTACTATACTTAGCAGGGTGTACTCGACCCGGCATCTCATTCCCAGTAAACTGTTTGGCTCGCCATAGTTCTGTACCTACCCAAAGGCACTGAAATGGGATCAAGCACATTCTGAGGTATCTCATCGACATAAAAGACTGGGGTCTATTCTATATGAAAAATGGCAAACGATAAATTATAGGATACGCCGATGCAGGATACTTGTCATATCCACATAAAGGTCCATCACAATCAAGTTATGTGTTCTTGTATAAAAATACGGCGATTTCATAGAGATTGGTGAAGCAGACGATGGTTACTACATCCTTGAACCACGCGGAGATTCTTATACTTCATGAAGCTGGTAGATAATACTTTTGGTTCCAGTCTGTGATTAATCACATCAACGAAAGTTTGGTCTTAGCTCTATCTAAGATAAACTGACGACTCTGTATGAAGACAATGCAACTTGCATCATTCAAGTCAAAGGCGGATTCATTAAAAGTGACAAAACGAATCACATTTCACCCAAATTATTCCACATATACGAGTTATAAAAGACGAATGAGATTGACATTGTTCAAGTCCGTTCAGAAAATAGCTTAGCTAGCATATTCACGAAGGCTCTTGCAAATCCTACGTTCAAGAGACTGGTACACAAAATCGGCATGCAAAGTTTACATGATTTATTATCTCAGGGAGATCGACGTTAGGGGGAGTAATCCCGCCCTGACGTGGGCACATGCGTATTGCACTCTTTTTCCTAATATTGTAATTTTTATCCTAAAAGGTTTTACTAACTAAAAGTTTTGATGAGGCAACATATACACGTCCATATAGGGCATAGGATTGTACTATTTCCTTGCACAACTTTTTACCTAAGAGGATTTTGCTAGACAGAGGTTTTGACAAGGCAAGTCCTCCTGGTATATATGGAACACCCCAATGGGGAGTGTTGGGAGTTGGGTGCGACCCAAGGTGGGAACCCAACTGGGTTGGGGTCTCCTACTGGAATCCTAACAAAACCCATATAAACTTGGGTTTATGGGGAAAGTTTTAGAGAAAGTATTTAACCCTTAAAAGGGTTTAGTAATTGTAACACAGAACAACCTATTAATAATAAGCTCTCTATTCTTCTTTCATATCCAAGTGTATGTGATTGCTTAGTAGAATTGTTTATTATCCAACAAATACACAATTAAAAAAACTCCTTAAAAGGTTTATATATGTCCCACTTACCACATAAATTAATAATTTGTTAATACTAAATTCATATCACATGGACACGATGACTTTAAAATATAAGTCAAGTGTTGCTTGTTTTTTCTTGAAATTAAAGTCAAGTTGGATCTCATATCAGATTTTTTGTAACGCACAAAGAAGTTCCGGTGTGGTGTTCTCGTATTGCAGCAAAAAAATAAGAAATTATTCATTGAGAGCTTCTTTGCGCGAAACGAACTCTAAAACAAAACTATAATCTTCAACTTCGCTTTCTCGATCATTTATTAGTTCATTAAATAAGAAAAATATTTTAGAAAAATAAGTAATACTGTGATAAATTAATAAGTGAATTAATACCCCACTTAATTAATAGGTTTCCTTGGTCATGAAGTTTTTAATTTTTAGGGGTTTTACTGTATAATTAAGTATCACCAGATTGGTTCAATAACTGTAGTTTATTCTCTATATTGGCTTAAAGTCAAAATTAGAGAGCCAAATCTCTATAAAACACCTATAACTCTCAAAAATAAAGTCAAATTGCCAAAAGTCATATTTGTTTATCAAATTTGACTCTTTTTTTTTTTTGCTCATCAAACCAAATTTAATTAAACAAAATTTTCCCTAAAGTTAAGGATTTTATGGAAAAATTGGCATGTGGCATTTGACGGGTACTTTTTTAGGAGTCCGATGTAGTGAAAAAATATATTTGACTTTTATTAGCCAATGAAGCCAAATTTGGTGGCTAATATTTGAGGAGTCGACTACAGATGCTCTTACTACTCTTTAAGAGCAAATGATCTTCTTCATGCAGTATTAATGTTACCAAACGTGTGTTGTCAAAAATCAAAACATTGTATTGTAGGGGGTTCAAATTACAAAGAATAAGCTTCTTATTTGATATAAAATGAAGATTACATTAACAAGAACAAGAACAAGAACAAAAAGAGAACTACAAACTATAAACAGACATGTCTGCCTAAACTATATATACTTGTTACTGTATGACTCAGGAGCCAAGCGAGGGCGTGGGTGCACCACTAACGGTACAGCCCTTTGCAAGGTCAGCCCGTACGCTTCGTCCATGTTCAATTTATCTACCATTTGATCCTCGGGTAGAACCCAATCAAATGCATGCACTAACGATGCAGTAGTAAACGTCACCATACGCAGACCCAAACTCATACCGGCACATATCCTCCTACCAGCTCCAAATGGAATAACCTCAAAGTCGTTCCCCTTGATATCAATATTTGCTTTATCACTACCGGGTAAAAACCTCTCGGGTTTGAATTCGAGCGGTTCAAACCACACATTTGGGTCACGACTAATAGCATATACGTTTACAAGAAGGGTGGAGTCTTTGGGAATGAAGTAACCATTAATTTCACAGCTTTCCGATGCAGTTCGAGGGAGGGAAAGTGGGGTCGATGGGTGAAGCCTAAACGTTTCTTTGATAATGGCTTGCAAGAAGGGGAGTTGGCCTAGATCAGACTCCGTTACTAGCCTGTCCTTGCCAACAACCGTATCCAATTCGTGTTGGGCTTTTGCAAGAAGTGTGGGGTTGCGCATGAGTTCTGCAATGGCCCATTCAACGGTGCTTGATGATGTATCCGTTCCGGCGCTAAAAAGATTCTATAAATCATAATAAAGAAAAGTATTAGAACATGATAAACAAAGGAATCTTCGATTAAATTAAAGTTGGGGAAAATTTGAGCTTACACCGAGATAAGGTAGCCGAGTTAGAATTTAGCTACCACATTTGTCATTTTTATGATTTTACCTCAACCACGGCTTATAGAAATACTATAACAGTATCGTTGATTGTGTATACTGATGAACAACTTTGTCGTCAATATAATAAATGTATGTTAGTGGGGGCGGCGGCGAGAGCGATAGTCAAGTGATCGGTCTTAACTCTTAATGATCCAAGTGTGTAAGAGAGAAATATTACCAAAAGCAAAGCTTTAATATTGGTGTCGGTAAGCTTGACTCCTTCAGCGTTAACATCGTCTTTCATCCTGATCAACAAACTTATAAAGTCCATGTGTCTACCCCCATCGGAACCGCTAATCTTATGGTCCTCCAAAATTTTACTTAAAAAGTTATCAAACCTCTTTTGCAGGTTCTTTGTTCTATTCGTTATACCTTGCAAGTCTAACCATTGCAAAGAAGGAATAAAATCACCAATGTTAAATTCACCACCCAATTCCATCATCTCCAATACCATATTTTTAAAATCGTCGGATTCTTGGCACGCGCTACCATCACCATTGCCAAACACTCTTTTACCCAAAATCGCTCTTGCTAAAGCATTGGTGGTGCATACATTGAGCAACTGAGCTAGGTTTACTGGGTCTGATCCGGATCTAGTCAAGGCTCGTGTGAGCACCGCAACTTCCTCCTACAATTCACACATGAATATCTTGATAAAATTAATGAATTAATTAATTTGGACTAATTAATCTATCATGCTATGTAACTATAAGTGAGAGTCAACTAGGATTATGTCATTTGTCATTCTACAAATTATTTTTCGCAGCTGAGACTTTTGTTATTTAGGTTATTAAAATTTTGGAACAAGACATACAAAATAAATACGTTCTGTTTTATATGATCCCCGTAAGTAAAATAGACGTTAATAATCCAAAATTAAAGTATTCGAAGTCCATTTTTCAGGATTAATTTTTCTAAACAAAAAACTAGCATTAATTTTCTTTGTAATTGTGTGTGACCATACCATTTACCATCACCGCCTCGAAGCAAATATAGAGTAATCTATCCCTGTAAGTTCATAGCCTCTCTATCTTCATAGAAAACTGCAGGTTCCAGTTACAGTACTAAGGGATAATTAACAGCTCTCAACGTTACTCACCTCTCTATAATAATCGTAAAGATGGCCCAAACAATATAGAAGTTTAACTATATTTGGCCTTATTAGGTTTTCTAAATGATAATCTAATATTAGAGCTAGTTTGATAATGATTCTATCAGATTAAAAGAAAAACTAAGGATAACCCTAACCAAAACCGGCGCTCTAAATTGACATTTGCTACCTCAAAACAGGCCACTAAAAATCAAACATACATTGGAGATATATTACACATAGGTCTTACCTGGCGGACATGGCGGAAGTCGTCCAACGCTTTATTCGAGAACAGATGAACGGAGCAGATCTTCCTCAACAGCTTCCACTTAGGACCATATGGTGCAAACACCATATCTTCATAATTGTAAGCCCCGTTTTCAGCCCCTGAGAATTTAGGCCTACTGGAGAAGTTGGCGTCGTGAGTCTTCAAGAACTGAGCTGCAACACTAGCTGAAGCTGCAACGTTGACATGGACAGACCCCAGCCGTAGGTGAATGAGAGGACCGTACGTTGGCACCATCACGGCCAGTGTTTTGTGTGGGGCGCGTCCCATGTGAGGGAGGTTTCCAATAATAGGCCATGGTTTAGGCCCGGGCGGGTAGGGTTTGGAGGGACGTTTGAAGAGGGTGCGTAGGCTAAGGAAAAGGTTGACTATAATGGTGAAGGATAATATGGAGACAAGTAGTTCTAAGGGATTCATGATGGATTTGTATATATTATGAGCTTCTTGTTTTGAAAGAGTTGTGAAGGTGAGTTTATATAGAAGTGTGTGTGGGAGAGAGAGCTAGATTGAGTTAGTTTTTGAAAGTTTGAGAGGGTGACAGTTACCAAACCAAATCTGTATTTTGGTATCTATATATGCCCTAGAGTACCTGATAAAGGCCCCTTGAGGGGTCGCCAACTCTTAAAGATCATTTTACATTTTTGGCTGAAGGAAACCCTTGTAAAATTATAGAACTAAAGGATGTCATTCATCACGTACATTTTTGTTACAAATTGAAAAGACCGGGAAAATGGATTTTGTTCTAGATGTGAATAATCATGCATGGTTTTTCAAAAGTTTGATATCGGGCATTATTTATCAAATTCAAATAGGTAAGTCTTCTTTGTATATAAGCCCTAAGTAAATGAAACCTTATAAATATTTTTTTTGATATAGACAATGTAAGGCGAGATGGAAAAACAACAATGAAACCGTTGAACTATACTTTAAACTATTCTGCTTGGTATCCCATGAATCCCTCCACAAAACAGGGATTTTCGGGAATCTCTTCAATCTAGCCGTTGTCAATTGTTAGATTAAAGAAAATAACTGAATTCCCGGATTTGTGGAAGGATTCCAAGAATACCAAGCGGAGAGTATAGCTAACAAGATGAGTTGGAAAGTGATATTTGAAAAAAAAAAAAAAATAGACTCCTCAAAAACTACTCAATGTCAAAAGAAAAGTATGACGTGTAAGGAAAAAGGTTAAAAAAAATAGTTTTAACTTTTACGTATTGATTTTAGTTTAAAAAAAGTTTTCACGTAATAAAGTTGTTGGCTACCCAAAATTTCTCTCTCTCCTCATTGTTGAGGAGAAAGAGTATTGAAACCCAAAATAACTACCCTCTTGGGGAGACTAAAAACTTGATTTTTAGCACTTTCTCCTCTTTATTTTAACTCTAGGAGCCTACACTAGATGCTCTAAGACTTGTGTAATTGTTTTTTGTTTTTTGTTTTTTGTTTTTTTTTCATTTATTTGGTTGACATGCAAATATAGTTCCTCTTGATCTTCTTTTTTTTAATTTCTTTTTCCTATTTGCGTACGTTTTCTCTTTTTGCGAGGGTCAAACGATGTAATAGAACAATTAGCGAGTGTAGAATAAACTAGATTGGCTCAATTTTCCATAGCAGTATTACGTAGACTGGTATATCTTACAAAATACATACTTGCAATTATATAATCGCATTCAATCGGAATATGCAGAGGTACCTGCAAATGCCTAAGAAGAATTCACGAAACCAATTATTCACAGTAATGTTTTTGTAGGGACCTATCCCTCGACCTAGTCCAAACTCGAACTTCCTCAATTTCAGACTCACACATTACACCACGTGACATATACAGTCAACATTGATACCTAAACCACGAACTGATAAAGAACATGGATCGAGCAATACAGCAAAATACGAACAAGTCAAAGACATCTGTCTCCCACGAACTAACAGTTACTCATTTAACTACCAATTACCTCATTATTCAGAGAACGTGCTTATACACGATAACGAGCTGCAAGTAAGGTCTATATATAAAGAAAAAGTTCCAGAGGAGATAAGAACCTGAAAAATTAGATTTTCGAGATTCTAACACATGAATTTCTTGATTCTAAAATACCACAAAAGTTCTTATCACAAGATCAAGCATTTCTAGTTCAAGATATTACTTGTAATAATATTAGCCTCAGGCAATAAAAGTTATAGCTACTAAACCCTTAACTTGAGGTCGTGGGTTTTTACCTATTCAAAGGCTTTATACGCTAAAGTATCTGTATCATTTCTTGCATTACATTAATTTTTGTCACAAGTACATTTGGTGTAAGATTTAATTTTAAGCTATTTCGAGCTACGGAATTAGGTCATTACATTTGGCGCCGTCTGTGTGAAAGAAGCATTTTCCACGGTATCCTGAGGAATAGTTTTCATTTCTAATCATGGTCACTTCCAAGCGACCAACAACTGGAGTCCAGCTCGATCTTTCAGTTGAACTGGAAGAGCTCGCTGAACTACGGGCAAATCTCCATGTCAAAATAGAGAAGCATAATGAACTCGAGCATCAATTAATTCTCTTGATCGGGAGCTCGGCGATAAATAGCTCGAAAGTGGGCGTCAAGCTCATTTGACAGCATTCAATAGACATGAAGAACAAATGACAACTATGCATACTGTATTCCAAGCTTTACAGGACACTCAACAGGCTCCCCATACCAGAGATCGTTATTAAGTGCCAGCGAACTCCCGAGTTTCTGTACGAGAAAGATTAAGACCTCGAGGAGCGACCAGCAAAGCCATTTCCAAAAATATTTAACTCAAACTTCAACCTTCCATTCATTTGGGCGGTGAAGCTCAGTCCGATATTAGCAGATGACTTCAGACTTCCAAGCGTCAAGAGGAAGAATAACGACCTCAGCCCCAGATTCTAGCACGTGATTGCTTAAGTGAAGGCACCGGTACTCATAATCCTCGACTAGCTCACCAAGTCACTCAGGCCACACGTCAATACGTCATACAAGAGCATATGGATCAGCGTATCAAGGAGTTGATTAAAGCTCAAGCTCTAGGTAGACATGACGACTTTACCAAGTTGTAAGGAAGTTCAATTGCCAAAGAGTTATTTGATATGAAAGTAGCAACAGGTTTTCATACTCTGAAGATACATAAATACAAAGACACTGATCCGAAGGAGCACATTTAACAGTTCAAAGATTCTTTAGGATTGTACTCAAACCTCAACCATATTAAATGTTGTCTGTTCACAACAAGTCTACAGTGAGAATCCCTATGGTAGTTCCATTCTCTACCTGAAGATTCCATCCTTATATTCGATCAACTACAGAAGAATTTCATTAAGACTTATGCTCATAATAAAGATAAAGAGAAGAATTTATATTCTCGTATTAGTCTCAAACAGTCATAAGGGAGAGAAGCTTGAGGTTTTTGCGAAAAAGTTTTTGGAGCTCGCAAGAAAAGTTGATAATCTAGATCAGAAAACAGTTGTTACTGCTTTTACCAATATGCTCCAACTCGATTGCAAAGCAAAAGAGCATCTCTTCTTAAACAAACCCGCGACCTTGGAGGATATGATCACCAAGGTCAATGGGTATGTTGACCTGGAAAGGATGATGACCGAAAGGCATAAATCTACTAAATTCATCCTAACCACTAAAGGTCTAAACACATAATGTAATAGTGAACCAAAGGAGAACCAGGGTGATCAAAAGCGTTTCAAGGCGAACACAGGCAAACCTCGGAAGGACAATTTATTACCCAAGTCGGTCCTCCCCAAGATGAATGTCCGCATCTCCTTAATTTTTCTCATTCTCACGAAAAACAAGTTCTACCGTAATCTCAACCGCTGGAACCGATTGAAGGCAGACCGTACTGTGTGCATCACAAGGTAAATCATCATAAAACTAACAACTACTATGCTTTACTGAGGTTGTTGGAATATATTTTCAAAGACGGGAGAATGCAAAAATATATTGTCGATCTAGAATCATACAAGAATGGTAGCTACAAGACGCAGATCGAAGTAGTCCGGGTCGAAAATCAAGCTGGGGAGAAATACATGTACCATATGTACCATAGCAACATGATCGAGATCTATCAGATTAACAACTCTTTCAGATTCAAACGACAGAGATTGTTCGAGTGCTGCGAACTTACACCTTAAGATAAAAAAGCTAAACTTCATAAATTGAGTAATCACCGACTTGGGATTTTATTCGAGGATTGCGACATCAGTCATGTTAAGTTTCCTCATCATGATGCACTGGTTTTCATGCTCAAGATAAAGAAAATTTGTATGCATACAATTATGATTGATACTGGTAGCGGTATTGAGATTCTCTTTCAAAGCACGATCGACCAGATGGGATTGGCCGATCAAGTTATTCCAAGCGACATCGATATCAGTAGATTTAATGGTTCCAAGGAAGAATAAGTGGGCAAAATCATCTTACTCATCACTGCAGGACCGGCCACAATCGACGTCATATTTTACATCATCAACGCCAAAACCATTTATCTCGAGATTATGGGCCGCTGTTGGATCCACAACATGGAAGTAATTGCTTCCACATATCATCAAGCGCTACGCTTCAAACACAACGATGGCATCAAAGGCAGTCAAAAGCTTTCTCGAGCATGCAAAAATACTATTTTTTCCATTCTCGACACATCCGACAGATACGCTGCATAACAATTACAGAAAGCTGGTCATACTGATGATCAACCTTCTAATGAAGAACCTACAGAGTACATAGGCATTGATGGACCTAGCCGAGGAACTTATATTGGTACCAAGCTGGTCCAACATGACAAGGAAGCTCTCATTCACTTCTTACGAATAAATCGAGATATCTTCGCTTGGACTATCAAAGAGAAGCCCAGAGTCGATCCATCCAAGGCGTATCACAGATTGAGCATCAACAACAACGCCACGGCGGTCAACCATAAACAATGACGACTCTTACCTCGTCTTCGAGATGAGGTTAACATTGAGATCGATAAGTTGATCAAAGTGTTATTCATTCGAGAAACCAAGTACCTAGATTGGATCTCCAATATTGTTGTAGTTCCAAAGAAGAATGGAAATGTCTGAGTTTATGTAGATTTCATTGATCAAAACAAACACATTCCGAAGGATAGTTTCCCTCTTTTAATCATTTATCAAATTCTTGATTCCACAGCAGGTCACGAGCTCTTATCTATGATGGACGCTACTTCTGGATATAATTAAATATATCTCTTCGAGGCTGATCAGGAAAAGACTACTTTCATTACTGAAAGGGGACTTTACTGTTGCAAAGTTATGACTTTCAAACTGAAGAACGCCAGAGCAACTTATCAATGGTTGATGACAGCAATGTTCAAAGCACACTTGGGGAAAATCGTTAAAGTCTACATCGATGATCTCCTGTGCAAGAGCTTACTGTCAAAAGGCCATATCACAAATCCCTCCACAATATTCAATATTCTACGTTCTTACAGGATATGGCCCAACCTTGATAAATGTCAATTCGGAGTACATTCAGAGAAGTTCCTCGACCATCTCATCAATAAAAAGGGGTTTGAAGCCGACCTTGATCAAACTCGAGCCCTCCTCAACATGCCCTCACCGAAAACAAAGAAGGACGTGCAGAAACTCGTAGGAAAGATTGCTGATATCAATCAATTTGTCTCTAAGTCTTCAGATCGATGCTGGTGGCTATTCTTACTACTCTGAGGTTGTACCAAACGAGGAAAGGTTTAGCCCAAAAAAGAGATCCAGTGGACAACAAAATGTGAGGCAGCTTTTCAGGAACTCAAAACCTATCTGGGGAAGTCTCCCATCATGAACACCCCGGTAGACAATGAGGAACTGATCATCTACCTCGTAGTTATAGACAATTCTATCAACTTGGTCCTCATTCGACTTGAGGGCAAAATTTAAAAACTAGTCTATTTTATCAGCAAAACCCTTACTCCAGCAAAAACGAGGTATTCTAAAATCGAGATACTCCTTCTAACTCTTCTTTACACTTTACAGAAACTCAAGCACTACTTCTAAGCTCATTCCGTCAAAGTCATGATGAACTACCCACTCCGAAAAGTTTTATCTAACAAAGAAAAATCACGAAGAGTGAAGCAATGGTCAGTTAGTTTAGAAGAACATAATATTAAGTTCGAACAACGACATTCAGAAAAAGGTCAGGCCGTTGTTAATTTTCTCACAGATTTTCCTGTGGAAGATCCCAATTGGGAGGAGCATGATCATGAGATTACAGAAGAAATTACAAAAGATCCACTCACCAAACCATTTTACGAACGAGCTGAATGGATTACAAAAAAAGGGTAGAGACTTCTTATAGATGGTTGAGCAGGACCCGCAGGGTTAGGAATTGGAATCGTACTGATTACCCCTTTTAGCAATAGAATAGATAAATCAATCTGCTTAGATTTTGAAGCCTCCAACAATGTCATAGAGTATGAAGCTTTGATTCATGGACTCGATTTAGCACTCGAGCTTGGCGTCCCAAAGCTCTCAGTTTATACATATTCTTTACTCACCGTCCACCATTACTCAGAATAATACAAGAAAAATGGCAAGATGATCGAATATATAGCCATCGTTGTCGATAGGATAAGCAGATTCACGAAAGAAACTCTCGACTATCTACCTCGAGGTGAGAACAAACATGTAGATTCCTTGGCTTATTTGGCCAGGGTCTTGGGTACAAAAGTGCAATATCTATAGATCAAAGTGATATCCACCCCCAGCATTGATCTTCATTATGTATGCACGATCAACACTGGGGGCGATGAAAAGGAGGATCACGATTGGCAAAAGCCCTTTATTGCTTACCTCGGCCTGAAGAACAAATGCGACGGGCCCCTTCCCACAAATCTAAAAGAGCGCCGACAGTTGATTGAAAACTCCAAGCGTTATACAGTTCATAATGGTCGTCTATACTGCTGATCAGTGACAGGGCTTCATCTCAAGTGCCTCTCCAAGATAAAAGTCGATGGAATGCTCAAAGAATTATATGAAGGGACTTGTGGCTCCCATACTGTAGGTTGATCACTTGCAAATAGAGCAATTATACAAGGAGTATTCTGGTCAGGAATGTGCAAGCAAGCAGAAGAGTACTCATACAAATGTGACACATGTCAATGACATGGACATATGATTTGTGCCCCTGCACTCGAACTACATGTAAGCAAGGTCTTCAGGCCCTTCAAGCAGTGGGAACTCGATCTTGTGGGAGAATTTTCCAATACGCTCGGTAATTGACGTTACTTACTTGTGACGACAAATTATTTTACGAAATGGGTAGAAGTAATTCCTCTTTGTCGAACTAGAGAAGAAGAGGTTATCTCTTTTATCTGGGAACACATTATCACACGGTTCGGATGCCCCTACCTGATTCGGATCGATAACGGGCCGCAGTTCATTGATGAATAGGTCGTAGCCTTCCTCAACAAATGCAATATCATCTATTCCCCATCCAATCTATATTATCCACAAGGCAATGGACATGCTGAAATCACCAATAAAACCATAGTGGATGGACTCAAGAAAATGCTTCAATCACAGAATAAAGGAAATTGGATACGGAAGTTCCTCATGTCCTATGTGCATACCGTATAACACCGCGACAATCAACTGGTTGTTCCTCCTTCCTCCTAGCTTATGGTACAGAGGCCATCATTCCAACATAATACCACCATCCTATTAGAGATCACGAGCTTACAGGCAAAGAGAATGAATTTGAGCTAGCCTACAATATGAAGTGGATTGATGAAACTAGGGAATGCGCTATTGCCAACCCAGATTGATATCATCATATGATCGCAAGCTCGTACAACAGAAGAGCCTGAAGCCGTGAATTCCAAATTGACTATCTTGTCCTTAAAGAAATCCCATAGAGCAGAAAATAGACACATGCTGGGAAGCTTACAAAAAATTGGGAAGGTCATTTCCTCATCATTGGTCAAACTGGCCTGGTGTCGTACTATCTCATGACCGAGCAAGGAGTTTGAATCCCAAATCTATGGAACACTAGGCGATTGAAACGGTATTATAGTTAAGTCCTCAGTTTCTCCACTATAAATTAATATATTCTCGTTCTTTACATTCCAAAAGTGAGATATCAATCTCCAATAGTATGCATTCTATTCTACTCAATAAAAACTTTCAATTTTTTTCCCACATTACTTTCTACTCACGTAGAATCTACTAAATCTCATAGATTGAAGCAAAGGTATTACTAGCTTTCAACCACCCATCTATACAAAGATTAAAGCAAAAATAATACTTGCTTTTAATCGAACTTTATAATGATTCAAGCTAGGTAAAACTAGCTTGCAATCGACATCTATACAGATTAAAGCAAAGATGATACTAGCTTTCAATCGCCCATCTATACATATATCAACGATTTAAATAAAGGTAATACTAGTTTTCAATCAATGATCTCTATCAGACACAAGATAAAGCAAAGGTAAAACTAGCTTTCATCTCTTTACATGTCTACACTACATAAATTACAGGTCACTTCTATAGATCTTTTAATTATGGGAGGTCAGCTGGGCTTTCCCCTACTCAGGAGGTCGTTCAGCCATAAAATCTGGAGCTCAAGCAATGACAACATTCCTGCCTTGCTCTACTAATTCTGCAGGTCGAGGGCATAATTCCATTTTCATGTGGTTCAAACAATTTCCTCGATCTATATTAACATTACAGATACATCCTCGGAATGCCATACAGTCATACAAGGTATCCTTTTCGAGCTCAAGCCTCTTTATTTCTTCTACAAAATAAGAAATAGTAGCCATCAACTCTCTCGAGTGTACCTCTTCAGGGCGATACTTCTATTGGTCAATCAAGACTACCTCGGTAAACCACTTTTGTAACCTCTGATAATGCTACTTCATATCTTTGTGGAAAACATCTTCCCTTTCTGCTTGTTTTAAGTTTATTATTGCCTTAGTTTGCCACGCTATTATCCCCGCCGCACTATCCAGCTCAACTTTATTCATCGTTCTCAGCATTTCCAATTGAGCATGAAGCTTCACCAACTCCCAGTCATTTGCATCACTTCCCCCAATAGGACCCTTCTTCAGTAGTTCATCATTCCTCATGATCACCCCCTCTAACTCTAGCTCTCAACGAAGAGAAATATCTAACTTATGCTCGTTCTCTCTTAAACATTCGTTTCCTCTCTTTATATGAGCCTGAACACGAGCTATATTCGCCTCCAACTCTTTAATTCAAGCTGATGTGTTAATCACACCACCCTTAGCAGTCAAGACCTCGGTATCAATCTTTTTCTTCTTAGACCGCTTTCCGGCCTCGGCCTTCTTGGCTCGCGAATCGGCCATAGCCAAATCCGCTTTCAACTTCGTAACCCTTTTATTCAGTTCGTTACACCATTTTTAGGTCAGCCGAAAATTGATATCTTTAGCAGGCATGGCCTCACTCAACTACTCAACCACACTTTCGGAGCTTGCCAGGTCAGCTCGAGCCTTATCCAGCTCATTTTCTTTCCTAGTCATTTCACTATTCAATTACTCAACTGTACTTTTTGAACATGTCAGGTCAGCTTGGGCCTTCTCAAGCTTGTTTACTTTCCTGATCTTTTAACCCTTCAAACTAGCTACAAAATCACGTAACTCTTTTTATGTCGTCTCTAGCGACCTGATACGGTATTGAGCGACATCCGCTTCTTTACCTTTCACTGTCAACAAATTTATCCTACTTTGGAGCTTCGTAGTTTCAGTTTACGCCTCCGCGATCCCCTTTTGCAATTTTTCTATTTCAGCAACTTCACCTTTGATCTGCCGAGTCAGGTGGTCCATAATTTTTGTCGCCTTAACAAACTAGATCTGTACTTTGACATATTGATCCTCCCTATCTTCAGATACCTCTCTAATCTTATCAAACTCCGCCACAAACTCATGATTGTATTAGAGCATCTGTTGTTCGCTAAGGCGAACAATCTCTAATTCGACCTGCATCATCAAGCTCGATTTAACAATACTTTACAAATACGATCAATACATATTGCAGATAACTTTATAGATTTTTGTTTCTGACATGCCAACAAACTTATATTATACTTCAAACTCAAGTTAAAAAGCTATCTCGCAGTAATGGCAATAACGTCTGCATCCTCTTTCAAGGTACACATTTTCTATGTTTTCATTTGCTAACCTTCTAAAAACAATCTGAACATACTGGATTACTATCATTCCTAATTTTCTAACATATTTGTGATCTATATATATCTTCTAACTTTACTGTGTAACTCTAAAGTAGTGCTACATACAAGTCAAATATTTCTTGTTCTTTCCTAACTTGTAGCACCGCTTGCGAAGTCAACAGGAACGCTGAGGCATTTTTTCACCTTAGTGAGCTCTTTCTCTAATTCCTCAATTCTGAAGCTCATATCTTTACATTCCTTCAAATCAATGTTTACAAACATTCCTTAGCCTATCCCAAATTTATCCTACAAATCAATGTACCATACACTTACAGTTTTTTAAACCCATACAAAAACACAAACAAACTCTAAACAATTTTACTCTACCTTCTCATTATCACCCTCACGACTCTCTAGATCAGTTCTAGCATAGACCGCGTCCAGCCCTGTAACCATATCTAAGAAAGAGCCATCATCAACGTGGAGCTCCCCTTCCGCTTCAACCTCTTGGATATAGGTACCTGCTATAATGGCTTCGAGATCGACGACAGAGTACCTCACTTCTAGTAGCTTCTGCCCGAGGTTGTCCCGAGTAGCTGCAACATCATCCACATTCTTCTGCGTCTCATCAGTGAGCTCACATATCAACACCTTATGCGATTCCTTCACATAAACCAAATACTCCCGCCTCAATGCCAGGTCGGACTCAAATTGGGCTACCTTCTTCTCGAGTTTGGCTCTCCCGCCCTCGAGCTCAGCCCTTCCTTCCTCGAGGCCAAGGCAGATTCCCTTAAACATGCGAGCAGCCTACAATAGAACAAGACATTTTTTCTCGAAAACAAATACAAGTTTAAATATCACCAAGATATCAACTTACCACCCTGTTCAACTCCAACGAGTTGTTCAGCTCCTCAACACCTCTTCGAGCTGCCAACCTCAATCGGTTCTCTACTTCTAACAGCTCGTCCCCCTCAACAGGTTGATTCTCCTCAACCTTCGCCCCACTCACAGCAGCAGAAGCATCAACCCTTCTTTTCTTCGTATTTGTTTCGACCTTACCACTCACCGTGGTCCCCGAGGTCGAGCCACCCTTACCGGCTTTCCTCTTTTAGTACTTTTGCACTAGTTTGCTCACAGTAATACCTCCATAAACATCCTGTAGCATCATTGGCGTAGCCCTCGCTAAAATTGGACGCTTTCCCCATCCGCTGCTTTTTATTTGCTAGCTCCATCTCCTGTTATTTGTCTCTTGTCTTAAGACTTTAGCACTTTCTCTGACCTGTTGTTAGCTTATTTGTTTCTGCTGATGCCGAGCTCTTTCAGGACAATCTCGAGCTCGGTACCTTCTCGAGCTACAGTATCTAGCAGCGATTCTCTTTTCAAAACCTTCGATCGAGGACCTGCAACATAAAACCACAAATTGTTCAACAAACACAGAACGAATCTACAACAACAACAATTCGATATCACATATTATTAATTACTTTTCTTCAAAGTTCTATATACAAGTTTTATGGGTTCCTCGTCTATTCTCTGAATACAATCACCTTTACCCATATCATATTATCGTTCCAAGCTCGTCCTGCTGAATTTCTATAAATAAAAAAGAGGTCGAGATGAACTATAACAGAAATATGCGCCCCCTGTTGAAGAGTAATATTTCACAGCGTAATATTGTAAAACATCTTCATGAGTTTTTCGCCTCTCCACCTCATTCTCCTCCCACAATCTATTTAGATTATCACAAACATTAATCACCTCCCACATATTTCCATTCAGTTGGGCAGGTCAAGCCTCTGTGGTATTCAAAATACCTTTAGCATGATTGTTAAGAGGCAACATCAGTCTGTATTTCAACTGAGAGAGATAGCACAAAAAACTCCTATCAAAATACTCAAAGAATATCGATTCCTCCACTTTCGTATCCAATTTTTCCTTTTCTAAATCGAGCAACAAGAAGAAATACTCTTCCCCAGTTGACACAACATAACCCCTATCGGCATGCTCTACGACATTACCTCATTTCTTACCTAAACTGTTTTTGATTTTACAGAATTCTTTGAATACATCAAATTTTGGAGGATAGTATACTAAATGACCAGGAAAATCTAGAAATTGTACTTCATCCTCCCCCTCAGAGTCAATATGTACAATCTCTACATTTTTAGACTTCTCCATATGACCAGAGGTCGATGTCTCCTTATCAGGTGACACCTCCATGTTAGATATATGCTTGAGGCTGAGGCTAGTTTCTATAACAAATTCTCCTTACGCCTCAACCTACATACAGGTCTAGGTATTTTATCAATTTTCTCAATCATTTTTTTTTGACTCCATACGCATGAATACATACATATAAACATACATCATATACATATATCATTTTTCATTCAAATCAAACAATTTTTTTATAAGTTTACTATAAATAGCAAAATTTTCAAATTTTAAAAATCCACAAATATCGGAATTTCTATTTCACACTTCACAATTACAAACTCTAAATCAATCACTAACCTTCAACGTCTGAGTACGAATCGGGAACAACATCAACTCCTTCTTTCACAACGGTACCGCGCACGCAATGTCTTGATTCGGCCTCTACACACTTCTCCATCCTTCTGCGATGATTGTCATCGTTTAATCTCTTACTTGAATCTCTGCTGCATATCCTTTTTTCTCTCCTTCTATTTATTTGTTTATCTTGATTTGATAAACGTTTGAATGAGGAAGACAAACTATTATTTATATTTTCTCTCTCTAACTACTGGCAGTTATTGGGCCTCACACGAGTCACACTCAATTTTAGAATCGAGGCGTCCCTTCTGCAATTAATGTCAGACGTTTCATACCTTTTCGGTGAAAGTGCCTTACCATCATTATCCCAAATCTTTATCTGACCTTCCAGTCATGATGACTCTATATCACACGCAATCGAACTTTTTCTATCCTTACACAAAAGGTAATAATTAAAGCTGATCCGATTTTTCTATTCCTACTTCCGTTACTTATAGAACTGCTGACGTCATTTCCAATGTTCTAACATTTCAAATTTCAAAATTTCTATTCACCACAGTTTCTAACAACACTTACAACAAAACAAGAACAAATTCAGAAGAAATATTCTCCCTACATTCACATTTTGATTATTCGATCCAAATCAGTCGCTCACTCATACATATCACACTTGAAATGACCAATTCCCTGGAGTTCCACACCTAATCAGTTCGCCTCCAGCAATTCTCTCATTTTTCTCAGCTATCTCTTTCACAACAATTTGTCTCACATTAGCCTTTCGAGCTTCAGCCTCCAAAATCACTTTACAAAATCTCTGATAAAAGTGGCACCCAATATCGCGCTCTCCCCACCCTCACATCCAGCCCATCAAACTAGATTTCAAACTCAGCAAGTTAGCATCAAAATCTAACGACCCAAAAATCATCTCCCGCACTTCTGCAATCTTTATCGCCAAACGCCTCTCTGAAGCGTGACGAGCTCTTTAAGAACGAGTCCTCACCATTATTTGTCGCTACCTCATCTCTGCATATCCATTCAAGCATTATTTATACACCTCTTAGAGATAACATCAAATACCCTACATTCTGTGTAGTGTCAACTCTATCTACTTCACCTTGCAATAACAGGAAACCCTAAGATCATGATAGAAAGTTATTTGAACTTATCTTTCAAAATAAACCTCTTTCAAAATACTTCGTCCCCTTTTTGAACTACTTGTCCCAATACCTCCCCAACTCGAAATTGGATTTTTACATATTCTATTCTAAATAAGATTGTTCTTACAACTCAATTCTTCAGACCTCATCAGTTCGATCTTCACATCAAACAACTCTATTTTTATATCCTCATCAGTTTGATCTTCACATCAAATATCTCTATTTTTGTATCTTCAACTATTCGAATAATTATGTTCATTTTTAGTTCGATTTATAAACATTATAGTTTCATATTCCAACATATTTTTCTTTTATTTCAATTTCACTACTAACTACTAATTCAATATATCAACACAATTTTTGCAAAGATATCTTTTTCATTAGCTCGAATATTGCTTACAGAATACTTTACAGATAACAAGTTTTTTAGCTATTTCTACAGATCGATCTACAGGTTACATTCATTTCGATTGTCAACCATTATTTCAGTTTGAAAGTCTTCTACAAGATAAGTCCATGCAATAATTTTCACACCATTTACTTTCACAAGAAATTGAGGAAGCTAGTGGTACAGTACTTGAACTAACCTTCAGAAAAGGACCCCCCTTCTTGGAGTAGAACAATGATTGCGCAAAAGAAAAATTTCTAATCTTTGTCTCCCTTCTCCACCACCACCGTATCTTCTTCCATAATCCCCCACCAGCTGAGAGTTGGTAGAGATTAAAGGGAGTCATACGTTAGAACTCAGTCCTTCGCAGGATACTGGCAATATTACCTCACATATACGTCGGCCTTCACATCTGTCTCCTCAACCTTGTCATCCGCGAATAGGCGAAGGCATATCTGACAATGCTCCCCAGACAGAACCAAGTAGTAAAACCTCCACATGTAGTAATAATCATCTTCGACTTCAGCAGCCTCCTCCTCCCTCATACCATGGTAAGTTGGTGGGACGGGAATCATCTCCAAAGCTTGGTTACCAAAGTATCGCAACTTTAGCCTTTGAACTTTAGTAGCCACCCACTCTTCGTATACCTGCTGCCTGGTCTTCACCATTATCAAAACAAAGTATAGCAGGAAAAGTTACAGTAACATGATGCTTTCACAGGGATAATAGACGCTACAGTACATGTACTATTTATATCCAACCCGCATTTAATACGAAGAAACGTTTCCAACGCAATAGTCATTCAAAAATAAACTTTTCTTGGAACCCCAAATGTCAAGTACATCAATCTTTTCCACCATCATAAATGTCAGATACAGTCTTGCATAAATAAATACCGAATACCCAGCCAGTCAAATTCCCCATCAATACATCATAACTTTCCAAATTCCAACATCAACAATCAACAAGTTCTTTCTCAACCAAAGCCACCCGTGCCTTCAGTTCCGAGGGAGGGATTGTATTGACCTATCCCTCGACCTAGTCCGAACTTGAACTACCTCAATATCAGACTCACACATTACACCTCGTGACATATACAATCAACATTGACACCTAGACCACAAACTGATAAAGAACGTTGATCGAGCACTACAACAAAATATGAACAAGTCAAAGACACCTGTCTCCCACGAACTAACAGTTACTCATTCAACTACCACTTACCTCATTATCCGGAGAGCTGCAAGTAAGGTCTATATAAAGAAAATGTTTCAGAGGAGATAAGGACCAGAAAACCAAATTTTATAGATTCTAATACAGGAATTTCTAGATTCTAAAACACCACAAAAGTTTTTATCACAAGATCAAATATTTCTAGTTCAAGAGATTACTTGTAATAAAATATTAGCCTCAAGCAATAAAAGTTACAGTTACTAAACCTTCAACTCGAGGTCGTGATTTTTTACCTATTTAAAAGTTTTTCACGTTAAATCACCTGTGTCATTTCTTGTATTACATTAATTTTTGCACATGTACATTTGGTGCAAGATCTTATTTCGAGCTATTTCGAGCTATGGAATTAGGCCATTACCGTTTTAGATAAAAAAAATTGTTTTAACATACAGTGTTTTAGAATGTTATATTAAACTAAAGTTTATAAAATTTTTAAAACTGCATGCAATAATGTCATCATGGCACACATATTTGTTTCGAAAAGGCCGGGAAAATGGATATCATTCTAGAATTTGACAAATCAAATCATGCATTGATTTTTTAGATGTTTGACATTAGGCATTATTTATCAAATTCAAGAAGTGAAGTCTTATTTACATAATAAACCTCAAGAAAATCAAGCCCTAAGATAAGGAGAAGAACAAGTAAACCATGACCTATATACCTAATAATAAAGAAGAAAGAACCCAAAGTAAAACTAGGACTTCTGTAATTGTTTTCAATTGTTTGGTTGACAAAATTCATCCTGATCTTTTTGTTTTACGCGATTGAACTATCAGCGACTGTAAGAAATAGCTAGAGATATATTGGTCAAATTGTGTGACCGTACTGCGTAGAATGGACCATATATCAGACATGGCAATTGGGGTAGTAGAATAATCAAATCGGATATTGTTTATTAAGTCCAATATTGAAGTATCTAAACTACGAGTGTATATTCGTCTGGTCAGAGTCTAGCTCATCAATACCACATGTATTATACATTTCCTACTTGTATTACTCTAGATGTAGTGTATATTCAATGAAAAGATATTTAAACATGCTTTCTTTTTCAATGTTGGATGGTACGTCGCAAAAGTTACTTAAATGCAAACGATTAAATCAGTTGACATTTTCGCTGATTGAATCAGTTGACCATTTCGCTGATATTTCAGGTTATTTCTCCGTATTCACATCCAAACATGCAAACCAAACTGACGAGTCTAATACCTACAAGTAAGAACAATGCACCTGATACGCATATATACGAGACCATAAACGTATTATAGTTGTTTGGACATGAAAATTGGCCTAAAGATGTATATATGATCCATCCCCAAAAACGTTTGTAACTAATTAATTTTGATACATGTACGTAGTTAGAATCGGGGTTCATTGTCTTCATTTTCTTACAGTTTATCTGACCTTTTGCTTATGAACAAAGTGCAGTGGTTAGGCAGTTTCAGTAAACTATTTTTGTCGAAATTAAAACTACAACATTCCAACTCTCGAAATTTCGACTAGGTATTGTACATTTATTTTGAAATACCATGGGCTAGTTTTCATATGGACTTCGAAATTTTCAAATTGATGTCTTCTTTCCTGTACATATCAGTTACAAGCTCCTGAGCAATGCATATACTCTCAATAATATCAGTTCCTTGCACATAAGCCCCTTGTTGCTTGGATATGAGCTTAAGCAAAATCACACTGAGTCTGGTGGATATAATTTTTGTAAAAATCTTGTATATAACCGGACAAAGGCTGATGGATCTATAGTCATTCAAGTTTGAAGGCATTTCCACTTTGGGAACCAATTAAGGTAATAAGAGAGGCAGAATAAGGAGAGGCAAAGTGTCACCCTGAAAAAATTCTTTGGCAGCACACAGAATGTCATCTTTAACAATTTTGCCCAACAAGAAACAAAGAAAGCTGAAGAGAAACCATCATTCCGGGAGCACTATCCATCGGGATGGAGTGGAGGTTATCATAAATCTATCAAGTGTAGGAGTGGTAGAGATTATCTCATTATCAGCAGAAGAAACCAGCTAGGATGCAATTGAGTAAATCTGTATCAGTAGACACATCAGAGGCAGAGAAGATATCTTTATAGTATTCGACAACAGCCTCATGAATAATTCAATTTTATCAGTAGATGTCCTATTTGGTAGTCAGAGAATTTATAGAAGCATACTTTCTATTCACCAAAGCCACCTTGTGGAAGAAAGAAGTGTTTTGATCTTAATTCTTGACTTCTCTCTCCAATAAACCTCTTCTTACTGAAGAAGCAAACAATGCGCGCCAGCATCTGTTCAGTATATCTCTAAAAACGAAAGCCAATTTCGTGAGGGTTCAAACCCATGATCTCTTGGTATGGGTAGCTTATATTTTTGTCTTAGGACATAGTCCCACATTGCTAGGGAATTTTGAATTTGAAGAGATAGATATACTCTCACTTAATCATTAGTTGTAGACATGAGTAAGTGGGAAACATGTAAGTGTGTGGTGGGTTTTTATTCCAACACCTTGCACACACCCCCTCGGGGGCCTAGCCTCCGGTCCAAGATCTGGGCATTGGGATCTGAAATTTGGCTTGGGCTTGGGATGTTTAATTAAGAGCTTTACTAATTAATTCAATCCGTTTTATCTATCCTATGGTTTTGACTTAGTTGTGGAAGACATGTCTCCCCATTTTTTACCCTTCCCTACATTATTTTTCAACACATAGCACAACAGTTCTGAGTTTTCTCTCCTCTCTCTCTTTGTTCATCAAGTTTAAACGAATTATGAATCTATGCAATAGTAATAGAATTGCAAAGAATCAGAACGGTTTTCTTCCCTCCAAAAGGAAACCACAGTTTATATTACATCGATTTATCCAGGAGGTGGCGTACTCTCTATCTGCTTGATTTTGGGCAGTTGCGCGAAACATTTTAAAGAGAGTGACCTAGTATGCAACTCGGCCACTCCCTTCTAATCAGTTCCGGTTTGCTGTTGTAGTTACTACCTCAGGTTCCAGTTTATTCTCCGATTATCTCTTTCTATTTGCATATTGCTGGAAACGAGGTAAACCCATTTATATTTCCAACAACATCCCATCCCTGTTGAAGAGCATGTTCAAGATGTGTGATGTTTCCAGAGATAGTAGACAGGTTTCTAAATAGGTTGCAAGGACTTCGGTGTTCTATTGCCTGAGAACTTTCCTGACCAATTTTAATTTGTACATAAAAGAAGTCAACCTATTACCATATATACTAGAAGGCCAACTTTGCTGCACAACTTGTAAAAAGTTACTATGAAGATACCACATTCTTAAGAATCTGAAGGGTCTAGGTCCTTTGTATCCCTCATCACCAAAGGATAACAACATGTGCAAGTGATCAGAGCAAATCCTCTCTAGATGCCTAACTTTAAGGTTGGGGTTCGAGTTGTAAAAAATTCTATCCAAACGAACCCATATCCTAGTATTACCAGAATGGTTGTTGCACCAAGTAAACTTTGAGCCTATGAAATCGGCATCAATGAGACTAAAAGAGTTAATCATATACTCAAATTCCTGCATTTAATACAGGCAAGGAGCATTTCCACAAATTCTTTCTTCAGTAGCCTTGACAACATTGAAGTTACCAGGTACTAGCCAAGCACCAATAATAGAATGAGAGATATAAAGTAAATCGTTTCAGAAGAGCCTTATGTCAAGATATTGACATTTAAAATTTTATGTGCTCGCATTTAATGTATTTTGAGAAATTAGGTCAAAATAATTCATATCAATCAATGATCTATGATTAAACATAAACAATCAATAGTAAAGACAATGAAATAAACGACACAAGCAATTGTTCACCTTGTAGAAACTCCTTACTCGGGAGAAAAACCACAGGTCGTTGTCGATGAACACGGCAACCAAAAATCCACTAATCAAAAAGAGTTTAATCTGAATTACACATACAGACTTGATAACCCCGTCTCATGATTATTTCTCTTCTGATTCAAGCATTACGCCCTATCGCTTTCGTTCTCGCATCGACTCTCCTTCGTTCTCGCAATGACTCTCCTTGAACTCACATCAAGGAACACCCTTTTTGAATCACTCTAGAACAATATGTGGGAAGTAGAATAAACTAACTCAACATCAACTTCAAAGTTTTTAGGTTATGATTGATGTCAAATTGTCTCTCTGATAAAGGATATTGAGCTCTTTCAAAAATAATTTTTTTCCAAAGAAAGAGAGAAAAGAGAGTCAGAGAAAAAGAAGCAAAGTTCGCTTAAATACTACTTCAATTTTTCTCGAGACTCGTTCGAACGAAATTCCGAAAAAGCCTTAGAAAAATATGCGCCTTTTGTTTTGAACTCGTAGCATTCGTTCGAACGAGACCTAAGGTCGTTCGAACTAGATGCCCAAAATAGCGTTGTATACGGTCCAGTTCGGTTCGGTTTTGGACCTAAACCGCGAACCGAACAGGATACCCCGGTTTTCATAGTTGGGAACCGAACCGGCCTCATAAAATAATCGGCCCAAAACCGAATCGGTTGGTCCGGTTCTGTTCAGTTTTTTAATTCGGTTTTCAGAACTGGATTGGATTTAAACACAAATAAATTTGAGATGATAAAACATATGATCTATGAGGAATATGAAGATGGAGTAGATCCTGAGCTGCAAACATATGATGATAAAATATATGATCTCGCCAAGAGCTTTGCGCCTGATAAACTCATCATCCTGAGCTGCAAACGAGTATTCTTAGGGATTCGTCACCGAGTATTCTTGGAGTAGATCCTACGAAACGATTCATCACCGATAACTTTGGATCCTCTCTCAGTTTCTTAATTGAGTTAAATCTTATCAGGACCATGGATCTTATAATAAGAAAGCACGCCATCTTGAAGCACAAACCACCGAGGTCTCCAACCTTTACCGTAATTTACCCATTTGTGAACAACACCTGATATACCATTTCCAACGATATCGTTGAGCTTCACATGATGATGATCTAAATCGATTGATGATGAGTTTGTAGTCAAGGTGGATTCGCGGTTGCGATTGACCTAATCTGATTTAACGGTAGAGGATGATATTAGAGGAAACCTTAACATTAATGGAGGAGGAGAGAGAAAGTGTGAGGGATCATTGTTGTGATGAATGGAGGATGATGATCTATATCTTAAATATGCCTAATGTAAAGGCATTCTCAATTGCTACTACTTAAGTTACTATTTTACCCCCTCCGGTTTGGTTTGGTCGGTTAACCGGAGTGGGTAACTAAAAACTGAACCAGGGCAGTCCGGTTCCTCATTTTTTGAACCAAAAGCCGAACCGGCACTGTTACAAATCGGAAAAAATTGACAGTTCGGCCCGGTTCGGTTTCGCCGGTTTCTCTGTAGCCCTAGCCCATAATTCGTTAGAACGAGACCCAAGGTCGTTCGAACTCAAAAAATTTAGAAATTTTAGAAAAATATCTTTGGCTCCATTTATCAGAGTTTTACTTAACCAACTTACCTTCTTGGACATTGGTTGATAGAAGACTTGTACAAAGGTCTTCATTCTGTCACTGTCTTCGACTGAGATAACGACAGAACTTCTCATACACGAAATAAGACAAACCAAAACCTTTCAATATTTAACATAAATAATAGAGAGAAAAAAAAATAGCAAGGCCAGCAACCACTAACCAAAACAGAAACAGTCATGAGCTGATTAGAGACTCCTTAAGAAGCCACATTGAAGATTTCCTTCCACATGAACTAGATTTTCCCACCATCTTTGTCATTAGCAAGGCCAAAACAAAGCTAGTTTCCCATTCATGTATAACCAATTTCCATTGTCTGATATAACCAAAAAAAATCCAGTAATTTTGTAGCTCCTTCTAGTCCGAGTCCCCTGGAGGTACCCTCTCTCAGTTTTAACTAGCTCAGTTTCCCTTGCTCTGCATAATTTAATTCAAAAAGATGTTAGGCTGGGGTGAACAACTCAACGGGCTGCAATTCTTTCAATTCTTTATAAAATCCAGTCCCAGTATTGAGGAATGAACTTCAATTATGTTCATTGGAGTTCGTGGGACGAATGAGGATTGAAGACGGAAGGAAAAGATCATTCAGATGATTTTTTTGGTGTTTTGTTCAAACATAAGAGGCAGAGACTTCTCTGTTCGAATATACTTTGTGTGTTGTTTGAATAAAAGTCTTAGAACGTTATATTCGAATAGATGTCTTAGAACTTGGTTTGTTCGAATAGACTTTGGTCTTTGTTCTAATAGACCTCGTAAACTCAGCTTTAGAAGTTTATAGATAAGACTTCTGCTTGCCTCGTGATCTGTACTTTGAGCCCCAACTTATGTAATAACCTCCCAAGTATATAAGATATACTTAATGTGTATCTTAGGTTATCTTTTGGTGAGTTTAATTAATCTAGAAAGAACTAAGGTTTGAGAGATTCATTGAAGCATCGAGGAAGCTTGAGATATCGGATTGTAACCTAATTGATTTATAGTAGATTGTTCGCGGGGAGTGGTTTTTCATCCGAAAAGGCTTTACACTTCCCACCTCTGGGTAAATCTCGTCTTTTTTATATTGGTTTATTTCTCATTTGGCAATTTCTGTGTTTCGTTCTTTTCGTAGAAGAGATATTAGCTACCTATTTGTTAATCTGATTACATTTAGTTCTGAGGAATCCATGAGAAAATCTTTTACTATCATCTTCTCCCCCATCTCTCTCGCCAGGAAAGTGGTTTTTGAAGGCAATGCTAAATAAGCTATTGGTAGTCGTGAAGCTATTGGGCGTAATCGGGAAACAAAAGGAATGTTGACTTTGTATTTATGTAATAGTTTGTATAATGTTACCATTTTCTTAATTTTTGTGTTGTCATATTAAGTTTTTTCGGAAATGTTTGATTCAACAAACAAATGAGCGCCACTATTTTGTGAGTGATCACAACGACCGATGAAGATGCACCATCATAATTTGTAAAGTTGGCTTTCTTCAAAAAGAGCAAATGATACTGTTATTCTTTTCTCCTTCTTTTTCCCAGACAATCGTCCTTAGGTGGCAGCACGGCTATATTTGTTGACAACGACAAAAATGTAGTCACCCAAAGAATCTTTTCGACCCTTTGTAGAGATACCATGCTAATCCGTTGAGTACTTGATCCAGGAGGATCTGAAGATCAAACCCCGTTAAAAGATGCCAACTCGTTCGAATGAACCTTGGAGTCATTCGAACGAGATATGAGAGGAATAACCTGAAATTCCCAGAAGACCAATTCGAACTAAGTCTATTCGACCTGGAGTTCCCAGAAGACCAATTCAAGCTGAGTATATTTTTAGACAAAAATAGTCAAGTCGTTCGAACGACATTTAGAGTCGTTCAAACGACATGGAGTTCCCAAAAGACCAATTCAAGTTGAAACAATTTTTAAGCAAAATAGGCAAGTCGTTCAAACGACACCAATGTCGTTCAAACAACCTGGAGATCCAGAAGACCAATTCACGCTGAAGCTTTACTTAGGCTTAATTTGGCCAGTCGTTCGAACGACCCATGGGTTTGTTCGTTCGAACGATATCCTATTCCTTTAATATTTTTTAGGCATTTCAGAGAGCTAATAGTCTTATCTTGTACCTAAGAAACTGTAACCCTCATAATG
>JACGCM010001390.1:600000-757087 GCA_014058105.1 Kingdonia uniflora
AATCTCGCTTTTTGTTTGCCTTTTATCTAATGTTGGAATTTAAAAGTGCACAAACATCAAGCATATGAACAAAGATTGACCGCTTCCCAAGAGGGTGCGGTGGAAGAAAGTACCTACAGGGCAGCCTTTTTGGAGGCTCATTGTTTTACCCTGGTGGAATCGATAAGATGGCACACCCAGGCTCTCTAGCTTAAGTAGGCATTGTAGAGAGGTCCTTCCCAGATGTGGGTTCTAATATAGCTCCTACAGAAAAAGTATAATTCTACCCGCACTTTAATTACATACTCAACACTCAAGATACAAGTTGTTCCTCACTACAAGTCACTCAAAGAGGGGAGAAAGAAAAGAAAGAAAAAAAAACTACTCTAATAATTTTTTTGTTTTTTAGAAAATAAATGAAAGAAATAACAAGGCAATGGTAATTGGCAGGCAAGAAGAAGGTCACTACACCTAATTTTCTTTGATTTATTTATGGGAGACCAAAAAACATTCGTGGTTGCACTCTCCAAATTATGGAGAGATATATGTCTTCGTCAACCTGCGATCACAAAAACCAAATATACCTCACAAGCAAAAGGAAAAATAATTCTAAACTAAATCAAACAAAATTATTATAATTTTTTTTTAATTAAATAAATCAAAATCAAAATGAAAACGAATATCTAACGATTATAGCTTGATTGTGGGCAACGGCGCAATTTGATAAAACCGTATCAAATCGGGTTGTAAAATATAGGGGTTTCGAGTTTTGTCATTCACTTGGCCAAACAATCGTTAGATAATGTATTCAAATCAAACTACTAAACTAATAAATAAAAGAACTAAGGAAAATTTTAAGAGATTTTTGGGTTACAAATAAATAAAAGACTAGGGAAAATGGGGATTCACTGTAAATATATACTCAACGTAAATACAAACATAAATTTCTCTTGGAAAAAATAATGATTTTGACCAAATGTTTATTTACCATCTCTTTAGAAGCAAAATTTTCAAATCACATTAGATGAGAAGTCATATGTAAAAAATACAAAATGTTAAAGCAAGCTAAATATGTTCTGTTAATCTTTGATTCACAATCCAATATTAATAATAATTGTGCAACTAAAATCAACTACATTGACATTCATAAAAATTGATTTATATCAATTTGATCATGAACCAATAATGAAATTGTTAACATAAAGATGATTTGACATTAAAACAAAATAAACAATTTACGTTTAGTTGATCACATTAAGTATATATTGAATACGACTTCATTCCCTCCCCTAGAGGATTGTTTAGCTAGACATAAATCCTTAAATACAACATACTAGTATAAAGAAAAACATGATGATAATGGAAAAAAACACTTTATTAATTTTGAACTAGAACTTTCAAAATAAAGATGCTCCAAGGTTACAAGCAACTCCAAGAACTTCAATCTCTTTGCTCTCTAGGCAATGCTCTTAAGTTCTCAAAATTGGATGGTTATTCATGGTCAAAACCTCTCCTTTTATAGATGAAGGAGAGGGTTACATATTAAGTAAGAGAGTATTTTTTCCAAATCAAATATAATCAAATTTTAGAATTTATTCAGAAATATATACTTAGTATACAAATCTAAAATTTTTTCATAAAATATCTTCACATATTGGCAACTTCTCTAAAAAGTTTCAGAATTTTTGGACGATAATAAACCTGCCTGTCTTTCATGTCTCCACAGCTGCTATTTTCTTGAAGATTCTATTTTCAGTAAAATATTCATTATTCTCAATACAATCTTCCTAGTCATAATAAAATATCCTCAATATGTCAAATATTTTCTTGAGATTTTTTTTTCTATTAGAGATGCTCTTAGTTATAGCTTAGATATGTATTCTTCTCCAACAGTTGTAACTTTAGCACTCAAATTCACCTTTTTGTACACTCTTATCTAACATAACATAAAACAATAATAAGTTAATAATTAATCTTTTTAGCTATAAAATAAAATCTAGAACCCTTAAATATGTAGGGTAAAATGGGCATTTTTACATGCCCATCAAGCATCGTTATTTTCACTTTCTTTGATGGAGTAGGGGGAGGAGCTAGAGGGTGTCATTTTTTCCTGGACTCTTTAAACCATGACATTATTTTGTTTGCACAATTTTGGTACTCTTCAACTGCATATAAAATACTTGGTAACTCTTTTACCATTTGTAATAACTTATTTCGTATATCGGACTCAAGCTTCATCCTCGACCTCATCAACATACAAGAGGCACTACTAAAAATATGTTCAATATTTCTTAGTTCGAGTCATCACTTTCGACCTTCACATTAACAGTTCAATTTATGTACAATCATCAATAGAGCCGTTGTACAGCAGCAGAGATCAGAACGTTACACAATCTGGTCAAAGAACATCTTACATATACTTTATAACGTCCATCATTAAGAATATTAATGGACGTCAAACGGTCATATGATAAGACCTAGAAATAAGACCAGAGAACTACAGATTAAGGACGAGTAATTCTACACAGAAGAATCCTTACTCTAAAATTCCAAATACCCAAAGCATTCATTGTAATAAGTTAGCAATCTCAATAGGATCATATTCTCTTTCTTAAAATCCTTAAGAGAGGTTGTGGTTTTTTAACCTATTCAAAGGTTTCTATGCTAAATTATCTTGTTGATTATTGTTTACTATTCTTGAGCATTCTTAACCCATTTGGTGTAAAGGCTAAGTTCGAATCCCAGGATTAGGCTATTACATTTGGTGGCATCTGTGGGAATCAAAGTTCTTAAACCCATTATCTCAGAAACTGCTGATCATCTTCTTTTTAGAATATTGCCTTCAGATCAAAGCACACCCATCGTTCTAGTAGGAGTAAATATAACATTAGGAAATCTACGGGCCGCTTTAAATTATAAAATAGATAGATTTACTGCTCTAGAACAACAGTTAGCGAGTGTACATGATGCGTTGAAGGTTCTGCAGGGTTAGCAGGTCTCCGCCCAGTAAAACAAAGGCATACAACCAGAAGGCCCACAAGTTTTCATTCATGACAGAATAGGACCTCCGCCAAATGGTAATAACCTAGGAGGTACCCCTCGATCTAACCATCACCAATAGGAAATAGAGCCCATCCCGATCCAGGAGGTTCATCATGAAATAGATGACGGCCTTACGGGAGTCAGACAGGTGGAAAATCTACCTCAAAGAGTTCGAGTTCCAGCCAAAGAGCTTATAAGCGAAGGGAGTGGCAACCACAGTTCTGGAGGAGGACGTGCCACACGCCCAACCCTCATAGCTTGACAATATGTGACTCAGGAACATGTTGACAGGTGAATCAAGGAATTATTTGAAGCTTTGACTTTGACTTAAGGAATCCATAATAGATTACAAAAGAGCCCGATCACACCAGAGCTGTTAGATGGCGAAGTCCCCACTGGGTTCTATACTTCGAAAATCTAAAAATATAAAGGAACCGATTCAGTGGAACACGTCCAAGAGTTCCATGATGCTTTGGGCCTACATTCCATGTCCAACCACTTTCTATGTCTGCCCTTTCCTTCCAGCTTATCAGGCAAACCCTTGGGATGGTTCCACACACTACCCGAAGGATTTATCATGACTTTTGTACAGTTGCGAGAACTTTTCGTTAAGAATTACTCGCATAGCAGAGACAAATAGAGGAATATATACTCCCATTTTAGCCTCAAGCAGATGCCAGGTTAGAAGCTTGAGACATTCACTAGGAAGTTTTTGGAGTTAACTCGAAAGGTTAATCGGCTCGACCTGAAAATTATTATTTATGCTTTTACCAATGCTTTACTGGTCGATGAAAGAGCGAAGGAGTATCTCATCCTGAACAAGCCAACAACTCTAGAGGACATGATAAAAAAGTCAACTGGTATATTGACCTAGAAAGAATTGTTTCTGATAGGCAAAAGCCTCAGAAGTTAATATTGACAGCTCGAGATCAATCCACGGGCCAAGATTTTATCCGTGCTGCTGATCAGGGAGGAGACAGGAAATAGACAAAATCTAATGACAAACGACCTCGGAAGGGCATTAACTTGCCAAAGCCTTGTCTTCCTAAGATGACTATAACTATAGCCAACATTTATCCTATACTTTAGAAGAATAATTTTTTTTAAAATGCATAGTATCTCCAACCTATTAAGAACAAACCTTATTATATTTACCACAAGGTTGGCCATCATGATACCGATCATTATTTCACCCTACAACGACTGTTATAGTATATCTTTGCAGATGGACGAATGCATGAATACATTATAGACATTGAGAGTTACAAGAACGGGAGTTACAAACTTCCTACAGAAGCCATAGAAACCGAGGAACCTTCAGGAGAGAAACATTTATGCCATGTATCCCTCAGCCACTTCGTTGAGACTCATATCGTCAACCAATCGAACAGAAGCTAAAGATGACGAGTTAGCCAATATCACGACCTATCCATGAAAGATAAAAAAGCTCGTTTACTTCCTGTATCCAACTCTCAGCGAACAGGAATTTCTTTTAATGACTGTGATGTTCGTCATATCAACTATCGTCACCATGATGCTTTGGTGATCATGATAAAAATGATAAATATGGTGCTTCACAAGATGATGATAAATAATGAGAGTACTGTCAAATTACTTTTTCAAAGCACGATTGATCAGATAGGGCTGGCTGACAAGGTATAGCCCAGTGACATTAATATCTGTGGATTTAGCGGATCTAGAGAAGAACGTGTAGGAAAGATTATACTTCCTATTATGACAAGACTCGTAACACTTTACATTGTCTTTGATGTTATCAATATATATTTTTTAATTTGGGGATAATAGGACGTTGCTGGTTATACAATATGCGAACTATTCTATCCACCTATCATTTTGCATTGTGATTTAAATGGAATGGCGACATATATGAAATCAAAGGAAGTTAGAAGCTAGCTCGAGCATGTGAAAATTATATTGTCATCGTTCCAGAATCCTCAAGGCCATAGCTCGCATAACAATTACAGAAAACAGCAGGAAGCATTACAAAAAATTATACAATGAACTCTACAAAAAACCATCTGCCATACGCTGAAATAATAGAGTACGCCAAAATCAATGGAGAAATGCGAGGAACATACATTAGTACTCTTCTACCAATGGCAGAATGAGATGCCCTCATCCTATTCTTTAAAGACAACAGTGATGTCTTCGCTTGGACCTTTCGCAAAATGCCGGGTATTGATCCAAATCGGGCCTGCCATAAACTTAATTTGAAAGATAAGGCCAAAGCTGTCAAACAAAAATAGAGGAAATTAACACCAAGACTCTGGGATGAAGTCAATAAAGATATCGACAAACTCATCGAAGTTGGTTTTATCTGAAAGGCCAATTACCCATTATGGATCCCGAACATTATAGCAGTTCCAAAGATGAACGACAAGATCAGAGTGTGCGTGGATTTCACAGACCTCAAAAAACACACTCCAAAAAATAATTTCTCACTTTCTATCATAAATCATCTACTCGATTCCACTTTGGGGCGTGAATTTTTATCTATGATAGATGCCGCATCAGGATATAATCAAATACCTCTGCTACCTGATGTCCAAGAAAAAACAGCTTTCATTACAGAACATGGCTTATATTGCTATAAGGTCACGCCATTCAGCTTCAAGAATGCTGAAGCCACGTATCAAAGATTGATGACTAAGATGTTCAAAGATCACCTTAAAAAAATGATAGAAGTCTATATTGACGATATGTTGTATAAATTTTTTAAGAAGGAGAACCATATAATAAATTTGCATACTGTTTTCAAAATTCTCCATTTCTACGCGATGTGACTAAACCCTGACAAATGCCAGGTCAAAGTTCAGTCTGGTAACATTTGATCAGTAAACGAGGCATAGAAGCTGATCTAGATTGTATTCGTGCTCTATTGTCTATGCCTTCTCCTAGAACGAAGAAAGACGTACATAAATTAGCAGACAAGATTACTGCAATAAATTGTTTTGTCTCAAAGTCTTCAGATCAATGTCATTGGTTGTTCAATCTATTACATGATGGAACAATAATAAAGAAGTTTAAGAAGGATCCTGAGATCGAGTGGACAACAGAGTGTGAAGCAGCATTTTAGGAGCTCAAACATTTCTTGGGTTCACTACCAGTGATGAGTACACCTAAAGAAGGGAAAGAACTCATCATATATCTTGCAGTTACCGACGAGTCATTAAGTTTTATTCTCATTCGACTTGATGAGATGGCAGATAAACCTATCTACTTCATCCGCAAAACTCTCACTCCAGCAGAGACCCGGTATACCAAAATCGTGAAGTTACTCTTAGTTCTCGTATGCACATTACAAAAATTGAGACAATATTTTAAAGCCCACTCAGTTTGGGTAGTGACAAATTACCCTTTACGAGAGATTTTATCCAAGCGAGAGAAATTCAGACGAGTACAATAATGGTTGGTCACACTAGGCGAACATGATATCTATTTCAAACCACGATATTCTAAAAAGGGTTAAGCAGTAGCAAATTTCCTTACAGACTTCTCAGTTGAAGATTCTAACAGGGAAGAAGACAACACGAATACCAATGAAGAACAGTTTGAAGAAAAGTTTAAAGAAAAGTTAGACTAGATAACTTAAAAGGGATGGTGTCTCTTAACTGATGGATCTTCCGGACCTGCAGGATTAGGTATTGGAATTGTGCTTATCACACCTTCCAATGACAAGATCGGGAAAACAATTAAACTCAATTTTGAAGCTACCAACAGCGAGGCTGAGTATGAAACAATGATTCATGGTCTGGATATGTCTCTCGAGATTGGAGTCTTTGAGTTGTTTGTGTACACGGACTCTTTACTCATTGTGAACCATTACACAGAAAAATTCTAGAAGAATGGAGAGATGATTGATTATACAGCAGCAGTAACCGACAAAATACGCATATTTAAGAGGATTACTGTTGAACATTTACCGCGCGGAGAAAATAAGTATTCTAATTCTCTCGCTTATCTTGAAAGAATCCTTGGCACAGAAGCTCGATATCTCAAGATCGAAGTATTATCCACCCCTATAATTAGCATCATAAGCTCAAATTATGTTAATACTAGGGGCGTTGAAGATGACGAGGATGATTGGAGACGACCTTTCCTTAAGAATATTGGAACTAAAAACATGTTTGACGGCGAACTCCCTGCAGATCACACTGAAAGGAGATACGTGCTTGATAATGCTAAATGATACATCGTGGAAAATGATCTCATTTACAAAAATTTGGTCACAGGACCATATCTCGAGTGCTTGTCCAGCAAAAAAGCTCAAAAATTCTTGCACGAACTTCACGATGACACTTGTGGTTCCCATGCAGCAGGATGATCACTAGCCAATTGAGCTCTTAATCATGGAGTCTTTTAGCCTAAAGTAAAAGCTCAAGTCATTGAACTCGCAAGCAAAGGCGATGCCTGTCAAAGACATGGCCCCCAAATTCGATCTCCAGCCTTGAAACTCCATTCCAACATTGTTGCTTGGCCATTCAAAAGATTGGCACTCAGCCTTGTTGGAGAATTCCCCACTCTATTGGGAAAAATGATGTACCTCTTAGTAGTAATGGATTATTTTACTAAATGGGTAGAAGCAGTCCCTCTGTGTCGCACACATGATGACAAAGTCATCAAATTTTATAGGAAACCATCATCATCCATTTTGGTTTCCCCCATCTCATCAGAATCGACAATGAACCTTAGTTTCTTGGCTCCAGAGTCGTCAAATTGCTCAATCAGCGCAACATCATACACTCTCCTTCCAATCCGTATTTCCCACAAGGTAATGGTCAGGCTAAAATCACTAATCGTACTATCATGGATAGAATCAAAAAGCGCTTGACCCAAAAAAAGGGTAATTGGGTCCAGGAATTGCCACATGTATTATGGGCATATCGAACAATACCTCAAGTATCAGCTGGATGCACACCGTTCCTCATGGCTTATGGTATAAAAGCAATCATCCCAACTCAGTATCATCACCCAATATGCGACTATACCATGACAGATGAAGAAAATGAATTCTACTTGGCATGTAACATGAATTGGATCGTGGAGACTCAGAACCGAGTAATCAAGAATTTGGGAAGATACCCCCAAGCTTTAGCCTGATCTTATAACAAGCGCATTCGTCATTGAGAGTTCGAAATCAAAGACCTCGTTCTACGAAAAATTCCTAAACATAAAAAAGAAGTCAATGGGGGAAACTGTCTAATAGTTGGGAAGGTCTTTTTCTCATTATTGGAAAAAGTGGCATTGGTTCTTACGATCTCGCTTCTAAATACGAAGAACGAATACCTAATCCTTGGAATACGAAGAGATTGAAGCTGTATCGCAGATAATAATCTATCACAGTGTACTTTTCTATAATCAATCTATCATCTTGTATGACGATCTTATATCAATGAAAGACTTATGTTTGATCCCCATACATCTGAGTACTTTTCTACTATTTCATAAATTACTCTATCTAACATATTCGTCGTACGCTAATCTTATACTAATGAAATTCTTGTGTTTGATTGTTCTACATTATAATACTTTTCTAGTATATCCAACAAGTACTTCTATATACAGATTACAGATCATTTGTTGCTTTAGCCAAACTAATCAACTATACATTACAGATCGTTTGTTGCTTCAGCCAAACTGATCATCTATACAGATCGTTTGTTTGTTTTAGCCAAACTGATCATCTATATATTACAGATCATTGGTTACTTCAGCCAAACTGATCATCTATACAGATCGTTTGTTGCTTTAGCCAAACAGATCATCTATACATTACAGACTGTTTATTGCTTCGGCCAAACCGATCACATATCACATTACAGGTCATTTATGGCTTTAGTCAAACCGATCTTCTGTGTTCTTCTACGTTGTTGCCTTAGCAACCATCTACTATACAAAAACCATTGGAATCATTCTATAAAATAGGTTTCCTGCCCGTACATTACTGTTAGTTCCTTGTAAGGTTAATATAAATTGTTCTTTTGCCATTAGTCATTTTATTATACACTCTATCTACTATATTTCTTTAGTATACATAAAACCTTATCACATTCATTACACCTCATTCCTTACTAGAGCTATCATTTGAATCATTACCTAAATTAGAAGGTCCTCTAACTTCACGTGCCCAACCCTTATACAACCGTACTCTCCCTATAACAATTTTCTGGTATTCTCCCTATAACAATTTTCTTTCCCTCTCTAACCATACTCTGTTTAAGAGAGCCAATTCTGGCCATCATGGGATCTAGATACTTAGATCGTATTAACTCCATCTCACACTACGCACTTTTGGCAACTAAACCTTTATGTACCATTTACTTTCTACTTCCAGTCTTTTGAACTCTGATACGAAGAACGAAATCACTGCTATCATCTCTCTCTCGCGCACATTACCTGTTTCACTTTTCACCTATTTACAAAGAATAAGTTCGCTAAGCTTACTTTGTACTTCCTTCAGCATAGCTTCCAAATAGTCACAGCATTTCTCCACTCATCATTTTCCATCGCCCACATCAGAATTCTGAGATTCTAGCACTGTCATGAATTTTTCCATATGATAAATCAAATATATTAACCCCTCCATTTCAGCTTCACGACCTTCACATTCTACCCTTTATTCTACATCTCAAACTCATGCTTCATCTTCGAACTGTATACAAACTTTTGATCTCATCAATAGAGCACGTGGCACAATCTAAATCATGATAGAATCATCAGGAAGCAAATATAGCACAAGTTTTTTTATCCAACGCCACTCGTCAATGAGGCTCCTCGTGCTCTTGGTTGAGGGCCCTCTTTTAATAACTTTTTTTGTATCTCAGACTCAAGGTTCATCTTCGACCTCATCAGCATATAAGAAGTATTACTAAAGATATGTTCATCATTCTTTAGTTTGACTCATCACTTTCATCCTCCATTTCAATAGTTTAATTTATGCAAGTGTACAGTGATCAATAAAGCCATTGTACTGCAACAGAGATCAGAACGTTACACAATCTGGTCAAAGAGCATCTTACATATACTTTATAACATCCATCATTAAGAATATTAATGGTCATTAAACGGTCATATGATAAGACCTAGAAATAAGACCAGAGAACTACAGATTAAAGATGAGTAATTCTACACAGAAGAATCCTTACTCTAAAATTCCAAATACCCAAAGCACTCATTGTAATAAGTTAGCAATCTCAATAAGATCATATTCTCTTTCTTAAAATCCTTAAGAGAGGTTGTGGTTTTTTAACCTATTTAAAGGTTTTTTATGCTAAATTATCTTGTTGATTATTGTTTACTATTCTTGAGCGTTCTATACACATTTATGTAAAGGCTAAGTCCGAATCCCAGAATTAGGCTATTACACCATTTCTTCATACTTAGAGTATTTATGGGTTCCATCTTTATTTTTATTTTCTTTGAGTGTTATAAATATATTTGGTGTAAAGGCTAACTCTAAATCCCGGAATTAGGCTATTACACCTTTTTTTTTCTTCATACTTTAAGTATTTATGGGTTCCGTCTTTATTTTTATTTTCTTCTTCAAAGTCTTGGAATCCTTTGGCCCGGCCGCCCAAAATTTCATATCACGCGTCAATGACCTCTAAAGCTATTTTTTCTCCTTCGTTTAATAGAGACTCCATTTTATTCATCATCTTAACACACTGTTATATGCACACACAAAAAGAAAACGATTAAATATAAGAAGATTACGCTTATCAACTAACTCCAAAGTTATTTTTTCTCTTTCTTTTAATAGAAACTACACTTTATTCATTATCTTAACACATTGTTTTATCCACACACAAAAAGAAGATGATTAAATATAAGAAGATGATGTAGTTTTGAAGTCTGAATAAAAAGATGATGCAACTTTGAAGGGTAAATAAAGTATTATTACTCCAAAATATGGGGGAAGTAGTTTAAGAAGATATTGAAGCAAGAATATAGAGAACAAGGAAATAATTTAACAATATATTCTCGGAAAATATTTGATTGGAATATGTTAAATATTTTTTTAAGAGATTCTAAAATATTTGTTCCGCCATCTCTTTCATCTATAAAAGGAGAGTGGGTGATCACATTTGAGACTTCCAATTTTTGAGAGTTGAGAGCATTGTAAAAGGACTATGAGCTTGAAGAATTATTGGAGCTTTTATGGTTGCAAGTACATATATGAGTTAATATAGTTCATTTTAATTTAATGTATTGTTTATCTTATTTTTCACTTTATTGTTATTATCCTTTCATTGCCATGTCCAGCTAAATCCCATCTCTAGGGTTGAGATGACGCCAATATTGGCACATATCTAATGTAGCTTGTATAATGTAGTTACTCATAAAATAAACTTGACATAAACCATATCTATATTATTCAAGTTTATTTTTGGATTATGTCTAAACAATATGATCCAAGTTTTGCAATTAATAATATAGTTTTTGATAATTCATTTACAATTCAATTATTCACAAGTGATGTACTAATTTTAATGGTTAACGAAACATTTTTTGTATTGCATTAACGTTTCGTGTTTCCAAAGCAATATTGAATACCTCTTATAGTTTGATTGAATTAAATTTAAAAAGATGATAATTTGACATATTGTCACATTCTTCATTTGGTGGATTCTCATTCTTAGACCTTCTAATCACTTGAAAACACAAAGAAATCCGCATATTTGTTATACTCAGAAGAGAATGACTCGTATTTTACCTTTACTATTTGATTGGATTTTTGGCTATTACCATCTGGACATCCCGTTCCTCTGGTAGTTTCTTGAGATGCTTTAGGCACTCGTTACACTGACATTGTACCTGTGAATTATGATATAAGAAGCTTAGTCATTAATCATTCAACCGAGCGAAAGATTTAGCTGGATCATAATAAAATAATATATGAGAAGACTCAAGCAAAGTTGAATGAGACCCAACAGACCAGGAGTTGGTAGAGAATCTAGTAGAGCTCCCCAACATATAATTTAAATGATCCACTTCTTGCCATTTGTATATTAGTATACTAATAAAAGGTCCTAAGGAGATATTGCCCATATCCCAATAAAATTAGCTTTCACACTTGTAGGCCGGTTACACTTACTTTTGTCTGATTGGTTATCTTGTAAAGGAGCTCTAATTGATGTCAACTTCATATGATTAAAAAGGGAATGGTTTCAAATCCTAAAGATATTCATGGAGAAAAGGTTGGTATGCCCTTTCATTGTTGAAGGCATTGTAGTTTTTTAATTGCTCGTCGACAAAGGAAGAAATGGTAAAAATCATTGATAAAATATTTTATTCTTCCACTTACAATTCATGTATTTTTGCGATTAGCATACTATCAATATATATTTCTCCCTTTTCTTAGTCTAAAAAAGGTGAGTAGGTTGACCATATTTATTTATCAGATAGATTAATTACCTGGAACTACTTTTATCTTATGTTTTTTCTCCTAAAATTAAAGAAAAATAAAGCTTGTTATGCAGCATATGTATTTGTAATGGCATATTTTCCGGGAGGATAATCTTTGCCAATACTTTTAGTAAGGATGAGGCAATAACAAGTTTAAACGAATATGATTTTACGTCGAAACTCAGTAAAGGCTGAGAAAAATCATGACCTCGAGGAAGATTTTGATCTAAAATCCAATAGGTTGCTAGTTATTATAGTTTATGGCATGATAGTAAAGTAAGGATGAATGAATAGTAAAGTTACGGATTCGAATAATTTATTCTATGCCTGTATTTATTGTAGATACATACAGTTTATAAAAAGAAAAATAGTTTCCTATTCCGGGGGTAGTGAGCGAACTTCGCGGATTTCCAATGGTACTCTTTAACCATGTACAATGGCTACTTTTAATAGGTCATGGACTTGTGGTTGTAGACGTGGCATCTTCTCGAATGTTGGGTTGCCTTCTACTATGTTATGTTGGCTTATCTTTGTCGAATCTAGGAAATATGCTACTACAATTGCCCCATTCTTGACATAAGTATTTGTGGTTGTGTCGAGAAGAAATTAGAAATTGAAGAGGTTGTCGAATGTTACACAAGTCTTCATTTTGTCATTTCTGAGGTTAAAGTCAAGTAAATCTGGTCATGTTTTTCCCGAGAAGTATTTAATGAGAAACATTAGACTGTGCAGCTGGCAGTTGAGGTTATAAATAGACGGTTAAAGAAGGATTTGTTTGGTAGCTGAATGGTAAAGATGTCACCCCAAGCGTGGCATAACAAGTGGTTAGAGGGTGTAGACGGTGACTGTGATGATGATTATACAGAGGTAAAGTTCTGTGTTAAGTCTTTATTGTTTAATCCTGTACCGGTGGTCATGATGGCTGGGAAAATTAAGGGAGATGGTGGTAGAGAGCGTTTAAACCTGGGATATCCATTAAAGCTCATTTCAGCTGCTGTTGCAGAAGGTGTTAAAGTTCATCAAATGGTCAGAGAAGTGGTTACTGCCCAAATTAAAGATGATGATGCAAAGGCTGATTTGGCGTTCTGTGGATCTTGTTGACCCAAAAAATTTCTTACAATTTTTTACTGCTGTCTGTCCACACAGGCAGCTCCATTTAGAAGTTCCATGACATTGGATTCATTGAGTTTCTTAGGATATCATTGCCCTTTTCGCCAGAGGAAATGTCAGATTCTGGTGAAAAGAAGCACACAGTATTGAGTCCTTCTTGTTGAATAATAGAATGTAAACAATGTCTGATCTAATGTAATCGAAGGAGTGAATTGCCAAATGTAAAATGTAATAGAGTGTTTAATGAATAAACTATGTTTTTAATCTTGTATTGTGTATTTAGTTTTTGATCTCGAAATGGAAATAAATAAGTCATTAAATTATTTGGCGTCGAGGTAGATTGTGAAGAATGTATATGAATCTTAAGTTTAATAGATCTCAAAGTATAGTTTGTTGACTGTGTGGGGCCTGAAACAGCTTTCTTGGATGTTGATTTTGACTTTAAAGTGTAAAGTTCCAATGTAAATTAAATGAATGATTTGACTGGTCGTGGTTTCTATGTATATAAATGCCATGTAAACTGTAGTTATTTGTAGGAGTGGAGATGACGAGGACGAGAGTACAAGTTCAGGAGGATGAGCGATAAAATCATGTACGTGTGAAGTATTAGGAGTTCCTGGACAGGTATTTTGGTAGGAGTTGTGTAAACGGGAATGTATTGGTGCCAGTGGAGCCCAAATATGATGAGCTGAGTGAAGTGGAGGGGAAGGAGGCAAAAGAAGAATATGAATTTCATATGAACTTGGAATTCTTGAGTCCTCCTGAACGCGTCGGCAAGATAAGTAATCGGGCTAAGGCGTTTGTGAAGAAATAAGATGAGTTGGCTGGTCGAAGGTTAGATTAAATGAGTGTTGGAATGTAATACAGAGTATGTGTAAGGGGTTGTTTAAAAGAAATGAATATATTTGTTGTCGATGTGTATGTGTTAAAATTTCTTGAATATAATTTGACTTATGTGAATGAATGAAATTTATTGATACAATATTGCATGGTATGGGAACAATCGATTTTTTGAACTTTGGTAATTGACTTGTCTAATAAAATTTGAAATTTGAAATATATGTTGAAGATCTTCTCGAGAATATAGGAGAATTTTAAAATAAAAAAATGTGTTTAGGTAATGGGAGAATGAAAATGGCTAAGTATACTCCTGTAGGTGATATTTTTAAGTATAAGAAAATAGATGTACACCATCTTTGTGATAAAATGGGCTGTGCGTTAGCGAGTATGGATATATCAGACGATGTACAAAGAGATATGGAAGGTTTGGTGCAATAGTGTAAGGGTTTGTTATCTTTAAGAAGACAAAGAATAAAAGACTTTAAGAAATGACAGAAAAGGTGTTATGCTCGAGTACTTGAATGGTCACGTAGTAGTGCGATAAACAGTCGCGTGGGGTCTATAAATAGCCCCGTGGTAGGCGATTGTTCACATTTCACAAACTCTAAAAAAATTCCATCAGGTATGAATTCGTTGTGCTCGTCGTTGGAATCGTTGTCAATAATTGGGAACGGGGAGATAAGTGTGCTAATTGAAAGGACAAAGCGGGCAAAACAGAGGGATACCGAGGCAGCGCGAATCTAAGGTTAGTTGTTTTCTCATATTTTGTTGTTATTCGTAGATTTTTTTGAAACCCTTTGTAATTATAGATATGTTAATAATAGTGTAAGAATAAATTGGAAATAGGAAGGATGTAGTGAAAGTAATTAGAGAATTACTGTGGTAGGGTTTTAATGATAGAAATCACGATATTGATGGATGAAGTTTTATATTTTTTGTGGCAATGTTGTCGAAAAGGATTTTAAGGGTGTTTGAGAGAGAGAGGTTATTAGAAATGGGTGGTAATAAGGGGAAATAGTGATTTGTGGGCGTCACTGCAAGTACAACGCGACTATAGGGTAGTTGTTGTGACATCTACGAGATTTCTGGGAATGGAGCACCGGAATAAGTACGATTTGGCTAGGTTTTACGCCCGAGAAGGTGGATTCCCATTTTTTTTGAATTTGGCTCATTTTGGTGGGAAATAGGCAAAGTGTATTCGAGAAGCCGAGGTTCCTGAACTTCGATAAAAAAACATTAGTATAGTAATCGATGTTAGGACTTAGAAAAAATAGTAAGGATTTATTGTATCAAGAACTGAATGTAATAACTATTCATTAAGATAACAATGATATCCTTCAGATAGTAATGATAATAATGACATAATGATGTGTTTGAGATTAAACTCGACAACTATATGAATATTAGCATATGATCATATATAATGTATCAGATATGATAGATACTAATTATTTAAAAAATGAAATCTTTGGGAACCTGGTAGATGCAGAGCCCCTTTTAATCGATGTGACAGTGTGTGCCCCAAAATTGGGCACTAGCTATAGGGTGGGGCCGAGTAGCGCAGATGTGGCTAGTATCGACCACTTTAGGATTGCACCCAAGATTGTAAAAGTTTCTGACGAGGAGGGTACCAAAATAGATGTGGATTACGAGCCACAGGCTAGTGATCGAGAAGGTAGTGGGAGTGGGGATGAAAATGTTGAGGGGGGGGGAGGAGACTTGTTATAGTGAGGGTCTAGAAACAAAAGAGATATTGAGTTTTAAGAAGAAGTACAATATTCTTTAAGATATTAGGTTAGAGGAATATCAATATGATATGACGGATTAAGAAATTCCTTTGGGTGAGATTCTTATTTATAGAGAATAAATTAAAAAGGGTTTGAAGCTTCCTCGTTGGGCTGATCAGAAGAAGCTGTTGAATTTTCTCGATGTGGCACCTAGTAAGTTCAACCCAAATGTTATGACCTTTTACGTGTATATGGGGTGATAAATAGTCGATTAAAGGTAAGAGGTGAAGATTTGATCACAGTTGATGATCTATGTGTGTACTACACACTCGAACAAAACCCTCAAAAGCTAGGTCATCAATACCTGGCAAGGTTTTTGAAGAGATCGTTATTTTATGACATGGTTTTAACAGGAGGGCGGTATAGTGATGAACATCTTCTTGTTTCGGGAAATTATGAGTTCGACCAGAAAGATTCGGGGGAGCCCTTGAAAAGAATAACTTTCTATCTAGGTGTGTAGTTAGGCAACGTAATTGTTAAAGTTTTGGTTTTATTTATTGTCAAAATTATTGTGTAATTGGTGTTTATTGTTTGTACAACTTTGAAGCAGATTGATAGGAACTTGAAAGTTCAAGAACAACTGTAAATTATCAGGAGGGGTTTCTACGGTAGGATCGACAACTTAGTTATCGACCAAGAGAAAGTGGGTACTCTATTTCAAGAAGCAGGTTTAAAGAGGTCGAGGGCTAAAGAGACAGAGATTCTAGTAATCAACGAAAAGATGTTAGCGAGGAACAAAAGTATTGTACAGGTGGGCTTGCCTTTAGAGAATCCTTCATTAGCTGGGTATACGATGGATTTTGTAACTACTGAGAGAGATTCAATGTTTATGGAAACGTTGGGGAAAGAAGAAAAGAAGAGGGCAGAAAGTCAAGTTGTTGCTCATTTACTACCCCCGAAGAGGCTTTCTCGAAGGTCAGCCACCGAGGAGGGGGCAAAGGTCGAGACACCAATTGCTGTGCCTGATGGACGACCTCCACTTGCTTCGACGAGTATGCTTCCGAAGAAGAAAACATCTTCAAAATCGTCGAAGAAGAAATACGTTGAAGAATATGAGACTGAGGTCCAAAAGACCATGGATGCATATGTCTCTGGGACGGCTATGTTAGAGGCAAAAGTTGACGACTATTTGGTTAGGGCAGGGACTTAGATAACTTTTTTTAGTGGGGGCCACCAAAACATGTCGAAGGTGAGAAATTTTTCTGCTTTGATTCATTTAAAGAATCTGGTACCTCATTCGAATACTCATATTATGAATGTAATACATATCAAAAAGTTATTGACTGAGGCCAAAGGTCTCATTGTCGGTGGTGGTACTCTGGCAAACCAACTGGTTATTACAAGAATATCAAGAAAGATTTGGTGAAGGAGAAAGAAGATCTGATCGAGGAGAAGAAGAAGCTATATGCGAGGTTGAATAGATGCAAGCGGATGCTGGGAAGGTAAAGGAGGCTGCCCCTCGTGATGCGAAGAAAGCTTAGGAAAAATAGGTCGAGGAGATAAGGGTCAATCTGGCGAAGGATAAATAAAGCGCTTTGGCTTTACTGAGAATTAATTTTGAGAAGGATGTGCGGGAGTAGGTTCACAATGCTTGAAGGTCGATGGAGGTGGAGCATGGGAAAATTATGGAGGAGGTAAGGGCTAAACTTATGTGAGAGAGTCTCGATACGTGTAAGAAGGTGAAGGCTAATTATGGAGGGCAGTTCGAGGTGATAGAGCAGAGGAAAGATCATTACAAAGGATTGGTCATTGCTGGGAACTTGGATTTTGATGATTTAGATATGGTAGACGAGGTTCCTGAAACCCCTGAAGTTCCTAGTGGGATTGAGGTTGTTAATGATCATGTGATGATGAATTTCAAGGGTTTTTATCCCTAAGAAATATTGGATGAACTTTCTCCTGGTGGATTCACGAAGGTTGATGATGTAGTGTCTCCCCCTGCAGAGTAAATCATGGTTGTAATTTTTTTTTGATAAGAGATGAAAAAATGGCCGATGAGACCTAAACAATATTTAACTATGTTTCTTGAAGGCTGATGGTTTTGTTTGTCGAAGATTTGTTTGAAAATAATTAATGCATTGTTTGTGTTAAATTTATGCTAAGTATTGACATTTGACAAGATCGATAGTGTGAAATATGACTGTAGATAGTAGCAGAGTTTTTCTTTGAGGTAAGTATTCGTGATAATTGAAAGATGGCCATGGAATGGAAAGTATCTGGAATGTTTACCAGATGCTAGTCCTCAAAGGGATATTTGGGCTTGGATTAAATAGAACAAAACATGTCATATTTTGTTCGATAAGTAGTTAATGTTAACAAGATTATCCTGTAATTGGATAGTGTTTGTCGAAGAATTGAATGTTAGTTTTGACGCATACTTATTAAGTATGTATCAAGACCAAGTAAGGATAGTAAAGATGATTGTAAAGATAGTAACGATGATTGTAAAGATAGTTTTGATGTATACTTATCAAGTATGGATCGAGACCAAGTAAAAATAGTAAAGATAGTTGTATTGGAATCGCCGAAAGCAGTTACAGTTGTTATCTGTAAAATATTTTTAGTTGGGCTGTATTCTATGGATATTCAGCTGTATTTTGTCTTCAGTCATTAGTAAGTAGGTCTCACTATCATTTTTGTCACTGATAATATATGGTCCTTCCCAATTTTTTGATAATTTGCCGGAATTCTTAGGTCGAGTACTATTTTGAATTCGTCGAAGGAGATGGTCGCCAATGCCAAAATTTTTCTTTCAAACCATTTTTTTGTAAGCTTTCTTGAGTGTGTCATGGTACCGTCCTAAGTTCGCAATGGCTTTGTCTCGGGTTTCTTCAATCCAGTTGAGGTTGCAGAGGAAACCTAGTTTATTATCTTCATTTTTGATTTTTCTCCGACCACTAGGTAGATCGAGGTCTGAAGGTATGACGGCTTCGGTGTCGAAGGCCATCATAAATAGAGTACAGCCTGTGGATGTTCGAGAAGTTAACATGTATGTCTATAAAATGCTTAGTAATTCCTTGACCCATCTGCATTTCTTCTCGTCGAGGTGTTTGCGTAGTCCTGATTTGATGCTTTTGTTAATGGCTTCAGTCTATCCGTTACCCTGAGGGTAGTATGGGATGAGTCTGTCCGGCCTTTTGTTTCTTCTTCTAGTGTTGTCAGTGTTTCTTCCGCGTTGCTTGGGTACTTCGGTAGTAGTTCATTTTTGGGGTGGAGATGAAAATGTTTCACGAGAATAGATGACAGAGGAGATTTTCATCTTATCCTTCTTGGATCGTTCTAATTCTATGTAGTTATTAACAATATCAATCTTTTTTGTCACCGTTCTAGGCTTGTGCAAGGTAAGCTTTTCTCAAGCTTTGAAGTCGATATGCAGGGCTGAGGTGGATGCTGGAACGATAATTTTAGGATCCAAGTTCCCAATTTTTCGTGTTTGCTGCAAGAAACATTTGTAAAATCTTTCTAAGGTTTCTTTTACTCCTTGTTCGAAGAAGAACAAAGAATCTACAATTATCTCTTACTTCTTAGCATTAGCATAATTTAATTCGAAGAGACGCTGTAACTGGTTGAATGTGGTAATGGAGCCTTCGGGGATAGTATGGAGCCATCTGAGCAGTTCCTCTTTCAGTTTCATGTTGAATAATCTTCATAACATGTGGTCGAGTTTGGAGTACAATCCTACTGTGGCTTTGAAGTATCGGACGTGGGTGAGAGGGTCAATGAGGCCTACATACTGAATAAATTTTGGCTTGTGGAAATTATCTGGAATGGGCATAACTTCGAGATGAGAAGAAATGGGATTTGTTTCTAATCAATCGAGAGCAGACCTTTGGCCTGGGATATCAAAGTTTATGGCTTGGATCCTATTGTTTCGGCTGCCCAAGGTGATGAATTGTGGATGAGGAACTGGTATGGTTGTAACCTATTGATCAAAGTCTTCCTATCCTTCAGGTCCCAATCGGTCTCTGATAGGTCATCTTTCTGGTGGTGGTGGAGTTTGATGACGTGTACGTCGACTTCCTTGAGTTGTCGATGCTGAGGATGTAAGTCTGAAATATCGAGAAACCCTATCTGGATTTCTGGATCATGATCAAGAAGTTCGTACACGTTCCTCTCTTGGATGGTTTTCTCTTTGGGTTGCCCTGGAGCGATGATCACTTCAGGCCTGAGGAGCCAACGTTTGATGGCCAGTAAGCTGATCCTGAGTTCTTTGTAAATTTTCTATTTTTTTCTGATGTGTCCAACTCTGTTGGTCTAAGGCCTTTCTCCTTTTGTCTTTTTCTACTTGAAGTGCTTGGGTGTGAATGCGCACTGATCTTCCAACCTTTGGACTCGGGTCAGATTTTATTTGTCTCTGTAGTTTAATCGTTGCACTGTGCATATTGAATTTTTCCAGTATCGGGTTGATCTCATGGTTCCTCATCGTACTAGAATGGCTTCAGAAATTCATGTTTGCCATCAAATTATTTTTAGATCAGAGGTGGTAAAGAAAAGTGTGGTTTTCCTACAGACGGCGCCAATTGTAATAACGTGTTTTCTAGAAGGATAATCTTTGCCAATACTTTTAGTAAAGATGGGGCAATAACAAGTTTAAACGAATAAGATTTTACGTGAAAATTCATTAAAGGCTGAGAAAAACGACGACCTCGAGGAGGATATTGATGTAAAATCCAATAGGTTGCTAGATATTATAGTTTTTGGCATGACAGTAAAGTAAGAATGAATAAATATTAAAGTTCTAGATTCGAATAATCTATTCTCTGTCTATATTTACAGTAGATACATGAAGTTTAAAAATAGAAAACAGTTTCCTATTTCGGGGGTAGTAGGCAAACTTTGCTGATCTTTAATGGCCCTCTTTGACCATGTGCAACGGCTACTTTTAATAGGTTGAGGACTTGTGATTGTAGACGTGACATCTTCCCGAATACTAGGCTGTCTTCGACTATGTTATGCTGGCTTATCCTTGTCAAATCTGGAAAAAATGCTACTACAGTATTGTTAAAGCATCTCAAAGAGTTTTGGGACGTGAGTTAGGGTGGGGGTGGGGGTATTCTCTCATGCTCACTTCTTCCTTCAACAATTATAGTAGCATGGGAGTTTTGAAAAAGTTAAAAAGCCAAAAAATGACTAATAACATTGTTGGATATATCAAATTTTAACATAATGTTGGGTCAGCGTTATGATATTATTATTGGATTTTCCATATATACTGGCACTACTTAATGTTTTATCTTCCGATTTGCGAGTATACTTGTTAATAGGTCATATATGTGTTCTTGGTTGTGCTCAATTGTTACACCAAGTTTAGGTTGGTGGGGACTTGTATTACTTTTTATTATGGTTTGAGGGTATAATGGGAAGATTACTCAAGCTTTATTGGGTTAAATAGAATGGAAGTCCCTCTTGGAGGCTACAACATAAAAAACCATCCCATAAAAGTCTTACTACAAGAAAAACAACCTTTAGGGAGAGAAAAAAAGTGTCCCAAAAAGCTACTAATCCGTCCATATAGCTATTAGGGACATCTTTTGGGGCGGTAAAGTCTTGTCCCTTTAGGCCACCCAAATACATTAGGGACGACCATATCGGTTTTTAATACTATTAAGAACGGCTTTAGAGACGATAAAAACTCTTTTGGGGACAAAATGCAACCGTTCCTAATACATAATATTTGGGACGAACTTATTTGTCTTTAAAAGTATGGTGCAAAATTTTCCCGCCAGTGCCCATATTATTGGGGACAAATTATTCTGCCTCTAATATATAATATTTGAGATGAATTTGTTTGTCTCTAAAAGTATGGTGCCAAATTTCCCAGCAGCGCTAATATTAATTGAGACGGATTATTTTGCCTCTAATACATAACATTTAAGACGGGTTTGTTTGTCTCTAAAAGTATGACGTCAAAATTTACCCGCTTACGACAATATAAATAGAGACAAAATAAATTGTCCCTAATGAAAGTAATGCTAAATGTAGCATTTTTGCAATTTAAATTACGCCCCTGTTAGATAATGCAAATCATTCATCAACCATAACTTAATTTAAAAGAGGAAGCAATTTATTTACAAGGTTCCGCAAACACCAATTCCATCTAAATAAACAAGGTCTAAATCTAACTAGAACATTATAAATTATTGTTCAATTACTAAATGCAACTTGAGCATTCAAATTAATGATCCAACATCTCATGCACTAAACATGGAACCATCGACACACGAACAATATCTCTACGTACAATAAACATTTGCTTGTATCGCTCCCATAGTTGTTAAGAAACTACATGAAACAAAAAAAAAATTGTTATAACCTCAACCACAACATTTAAAAATAATTGCAAGCCAAAAGATAAAAAAAAAATCAAGTACACATTATGAAACTAAAAATATAAAAAATCAAATGATGCGTCACATTTATATCAAAATTTTATGCGGAAGTAAATCAAATAGGATAAATCTTACCTACAATTTAGCAGCATATCCCCAGTAAATTGGACATTTCCATTTTGTACCTACTAGAAAACATATACAATTTATAAACACTCAAGTGAATAATATATTCTTATGGTTTGAGAGCGTTTAGGGCCAATGTACACACATTACGCTCCCAATTTCTAAGATTATAAAATTTATACAAATTACACAACAATTGGATATCACATTAAGGTCATATCAGCCATGAGGCTTGATAGTATATATAAATCTCAGTAACTACAAACATTAACACCTGATTAAGCATAGTTTCATAGCATGAGTATAAATATCTTTAAGTTGCAACACCATACCACCAAATGCTACTCGACACGTAATATGGTGAAATATAAAATATTTGTATACACCAAGAATAAACATATCTGAAAAGACTAGGAGATTCTTGCAGCCAGTATTTTGTCCAAAAAGAATATCAATGCCAATCTATGAAGCAAAAAAGAAAGATCTGTGAAAAGAAAGTTATCCACAATTTTAATCAACATTGTTTGATATAAATTAAATCATAAATACAAATTTAGAAGATAATAATAGGGCATATGTGTAATGGATACGATAACAAAAAATGCCACTATATCATGTTGGTCTACAAATGTCATATGTTGGTTAAGCCAATTAATTTTAGCTATAAAATACTAGCATATTGGGTTAAAAATTTAAAAATCCCACTAACAAATTACTAATGAGATCTTTGCAACAACAAAAGCAAAAGTTAACTCTAGTTAAGATTTCTTATCTAGAAAAGAAAAACATAGTTGCCTTAGAATAGTGATCAGCTTTGATACCCGACGATACTAATTATTATCTGAAAAAGGGATGCCTGTAATTTATATCAATTGCTAAACTCTAACTTGGATTGTTTTGTTCACAGAGGCCCTTACATTCTCAATTTCTTGTTGGTGCGAACTTCTCTCTCGTCAGCTTCTTGTCGTAACTTGGGAAGCTCATCCTCGTAGTTATGAAATGATGATAATGAGGTTCACGACCTTACATTTTTGGGACGGGCAACTACTCCTTTTTACAAAACCCATCCATGTCCATCTTCTCCAATCACATCTTTGAAAATCTTATCCCTTGGTTCAATATTAGTCTCTCACTCTTCCTCTGGTAACTCAAGTAAACGTCGTCGAATCATATCCTAACCAATATAAGAAAATATGTCATTCATAATTTATGAAACTATATATATTGCAAATAGTCCAACCCCTACATCAAAGATCAATGGATACCTATTGTTCTAAATTTATTGCAGTGACTACATATATATGAATTTTTCATTACCTATCTTTCAGCTGATCCATCTTCCGTATTGTATAAATCATTTCTAATACATTGAGTGGCTCTGTAAATGCTAAGATCGTCGATAGGTTTATTGCCCTCCATTCTCAATTGATAGAAGATTTTATAAACAAACATAAGAAAGTAAGATATTTAAGTGTTACTTAGCTAATATGAGTTTCGTAAGCAATCAACTACAAAGAAGATAAGTTTGACTTGTATCATAATATATATATATATATATATATATATATACATTTGTTTTATACGTGCAAATATCTTCCTCCCAGTCCTAGGGTGACAAGTGAGATTTGCCTGATTATTACTATTTTTATGTGTCATTACCTGCAAAATAATAGCCAAATTTTTAGAAGTTGCCAAATTATATTAAATGTTAAATATAACAGAAGAACAAATCATATTTGTGTATTTTATAGACCCCCAATATCTTACTAAAGTTGGCTACTAGTTCGGCTTTATATGGGGGGGGGGGGGGGGAGGTACGTTTGCAAGACATTCCTCATCAGTATTATGCTTTTTATAGTGTTGAAGCTTTATTTTGTATTTAAAGGCCTTCCAAGGAAATGCGATTTTTTGGTAATAAACTTCTTTAAAGCCATCCAGAGCATTTATATTATCCTAATAAATTCAAAGCAAAATTTATGACAAATTAAAATTTTGAATAATCAAGTTATATAATTTGAAAATCCTTAACTATGTATATTAACTACTACCTATATTGATTTCCAAACCCCATCAAGAGACGTATTACTTGTCACCTTCCAAGATAGCATTATTAATGGGAGCACGCTCCATTCCGTGCAAGGTTTCCTAAAGTAAAATATATTGATGTTAATTAACTGGGGCATTCAGGTGTGTAAGAAAATATTGAGGTGCTAGTTGCCCAAAAATTAAATCTATCTCGTATAAAAAATCTAGATATGCATAAATAAATAAAAATATATCTAAGGCAATAAAAACTTACCTAGATGAGACATCAACTTGAGTTCATTAGGTCCAAGTGTTTAATAATCTTCATTCCACTCCAAGATCGCGATTTTTTAATTATCCCATGATGGACACATAAAATGACCACTATTCCACTATGACTTAATGTTTATTATTCTTAATTTTATTATTAAACATGACTTATAAAACTAATTTTTATATTTAAGGTCACATGGTGCTCATTTACCAAATATGTGCAAATACCGGGATGTATAGCTCAAAGGATGAACTGTTGGAGAAGGATATAGAGTTGTCAAACACATGGTTCCCACATGGAAAAATTACAATTTTGGAGGATAACTCTTGGAGGTTACAAATTTATGTACATTCATGGCATATGTTATAAATCAAATATTAAATGTAAGAACCCTCTCCTTCATTTATAAAAGGAGAGGTGGTGAGCTCATAAGATCATCCAATTTTGAGAGAATCATTCTTGTAGAGTGCAAGAAAGCATTATTAGAGTAAGTTGGTGCAAGTCTTATAAGCATTTGGAGTATTTTATTTTGTTAGTCAATAAAATTCATCTTTTTATTGTTAGTTTATGTTCATTTTATTCTCATATCATTTAGGTTTTATAGTTGTTATAATGGCCGGCTAAGTCCTCACTAGGGGTGAGGATGGATCCGCCATAAGCATATGATATCATTTAGTAGAATGTATTTTTGTCCAATATAATATGAGAATATTATCACAAATCCCCAAACTATATTGTTGGAGACATCCATTATCATCATATGACCTCTTTAAGTAGATATATAGGAAAAGTTTTGTGATTCTCAAATGATATAGTAAAATTATATTAATATTGTATTTTTCTAAGGTGTGATCCTAATTAACATTTCATAGTTAGCATAGCTTTCATGGAATATGTTTTTAGTACATACTTAGTTCATACAATATACTCTACTTGAGTTATAATTAATCATGGGATTACATCGACAAAAGGTCAAAGTTTGTTATTTCAATTAAGTGGAGAATTTAATATACGATACTATGTTGATATTGTATGTAAATGGTGGTGAAATCCGAAGCCCCTAAACCTTTATTCTTGATTAAAACCATATCATTGATTTTTGCGGTTTTTCAACCTTAGATTACTAAAACACAAGACCAAAACTAATTTCTAGTTTCGTTCGAAAGTGAACGACACTCTAATTTTTACCCATACTAAACACCGGATTTTGACCGTTATCAAAATGGCGCCGTTGCCGGTTTTGAGCGGTAATTAGAAAAAGTTTTTATTGTGTTTTATTTGTTTTTCAGTTTCACTTTATAGAAGAACATAAATTTCGTTTATTACATTTTTATTTTACTTTTGCACTTTGAGGAATTGTTCTTTATTTTACGGTGACTATTTTCTTTGTTTTACAGTGACTACCAAAGGAAGCTAATGACCGGCCAAAAACTAGATAGGGTTATCTTTTCTTCCTCTCTTTGAGTGACTTGTACTGAGGCAAAATATTGTATTCTTGAGCGAAGAGTGTGTAATTAAAGTGAGGATAAAATTGTACTTTTTTTTTTTTTTTCTGCAGGGGCAATATTGGAACCCACATCCGAGGAGGACCTCTCTACAATGCCTACTTTAGCCAGAGAGCCTGGGTGTGCCATCTCAACGGTTTTACCGGGGTAAACAACGAGCCCCTAAAAAGGCTTCCCCGCAGGTACTTTCTTTCACCTCACCCTCCTGGGAAGCGGTCAATTTTTGTTCATGTGCCTGATGTTTGTGCACTTTTAAATTCTAAACTTTAGATAAAGGGTAAATAAAAAGTGGGATTTCATCACCCGTGTGTGGCACCGCATACTAGGACCCCGGGAGGTCACGACCCGGTTTAACATTTTAGGGAACAGGATATTGACTTTAAAAGAAACCAAGATTAAGCTATTAAATACATAAATAGACAAAAAGGCTTATAGGGCTTGGACCGGGAGCATTAGGAACGCGCTCATTAAGACCCCTGATAGTGGCTACGTTTGTCTGGAGGAAGTACGTTCCCTGGCATAACTAGTGTGGAAAGGTTATTCTAAGAGGTTTGCCCCACCTTCCAGCACAGGTGCTTCTAGGTGGCTAGAACTGCACGCGAGTTATTGCTAAAGCGAGTATACACAACTCAACGTGCGAACCGATCCATTGTCAGGAATAGGAGCAACCGAATCCTGAGACCGGGTTCACAACTTGAGCTTAATTAAGGCCCATCTGAAAAGGTTGTTGTGTTTATTTTTTGTGCACCTCATTGTTGTGTGATCATCATAGTGTACACATCTATTAATGTATGAAAGAATGGTTTCGAGGGCTTAAATGTCGTCTTGAGAGGCTTAGAGAATCTGATTTGATAGATATTCTAATCCACTTTGAGGTAGGCGAGTTAACCCAACTGGAGATTCTAATCTCTATTGATACGAGAGACCGTACAATCCTTGCTCGTAGGGAACTTTTCCCTGTTAAGGGTGAGTTAGAAAATTTTGATTTCCTTGTCTCTTCATTAAGACTTAATCCAAGTCCAATTTCCTCATTCACTCCATTTAGTGTTCCACCCCAATCACTTGAGATGGGAGATGCCAATGATAATGAGAATGGTCAGGGACCCATGCGAATTCCTCTTAAGGATCACATATTCCCAAAATGACAAATCGTGCCTCGTGCATTGTTTTACCTCCTACAACTGGGCAATTTAAACTTAGAAATGCGCTCATCAATTCATTGCCAAAATTCTCAGGAGGAGAAGATGAGAACCCATACGCTCATGTTAGGGATTTTGATGACTTAATGTTCCTCCAAATGTATAGGAATAAGAACGAAATGGAGGCCAAGAAACTCGTGTTGTTTCCCTTTTCTTTACTAGGAAAAGCTAAGAGCTGGCTTCAAGCTCTACGGCCAAAATCAATCACGAGCTTTGAGATCCTTACTGAAGCCTTTTACAGGAAGTTTTTCTCTCTTGAGAAAACTGAGACCCTTCGTAGGGCCATTCTTAGGATTACCCAACTTCATGGAGAAAACTTAAAGGATTATCTTGAGAGATATAAGGGACTGATCCTACAGTGCCCTCATCACGGTATCGACTCCTGGGTCCTAACTAGAAATCTTTATGATGGATTAGATGCTAAAACCAAGAGAACTGTAGAATCCTTTTGTTTAGGGAAATTTACTGATAAAGATGATGTAGAGGGTTTGGTCTTCTTAGAAGAGATGGCTGAAAAATTGTAAACCTGGGGCACCATGAGAGAAACTGATATTAAAAAAAAGGGGGGTAATGCCTTTGGAGTTGGATCTAACTCCAATTCGGAAGCTACGCTGACGACCATCCTACATAAGATAGAGTCCTTAGAAATAGAGAAAAACAAAATATCCGTTAAAGCACCAATTTTTCATGCTGAGATGCAAGCTTGTACTGCGTGTGACGATGTTGGACATTATACTCAGGATTGCCCTTTGATTCATGAAATTAGGGAAACCAGGAAGGATAAGGTAAATATGTTTCATCAAAAACCTTCATCTTTTCCTTATAACCAGTTACATCATCAAGGGAATTCTTTAGGGAGGAATAATTCGAATAACTATTCTGGCAGACCGTATTACCAAGGGAGTAATTCAAATCAAAATCAAGGTGGTGTGTCCTTTACTCCCAATCACCAACCTTTTCAGCAAAATACTCCTTACGTTCCTCCTCAGAATAGGAAGCCATCTTCGGATGATGGCATCCAGGCCCTATTGCAATCTAATAACCAGCTGATGCAACAATTTATGCAAATGAATCAGCAATCCATGAGTCGAATAAAAACATCAATTACTCAATTGGCATCTGGGTTAAGTACTAGAAACAAAGGTACGTTTCCAAGTCAAGCCCAACCCAATCCGAAGGATGAAACCGAGAGTTTACACCGCGATCAGGCGAATGCGGTGATTACACTTAGATGTAGAAAGACTGTAGACAACAAAGTTAGGATGCCTGAGGACAAATCACGTGGAAGTCCTAATCCTAGTACTGAGAAAGTTGTAGAAGGAGGCAAACCTATATGTGAAGAAACTCCTTTTGTTGAGGAAGAGACTGGGCAGGTCTCGCTAAGTGAGAAGATTATCGAAAATGATCCGCCTAGAATTCTTAGAGCACCTTTTCCCCAACGGTTTTTAGTCAATAGGAAGAACATTCCCGATGAAGAGGTTAAGGAGATGTTCAAGAATCTTAAGATCACTATTCCTTTCCTCGATGCGTTACGACAGATTTGTTCCTATGCAAAACATCTCAAAGACCTCTGCACGTTCAAGAAACGTATGAATGTTTTCAAGAAAGCTTTCAATGTCCATGACAGTGAAAATGTTATTCAATTGGATGCTCAGGTTAGCTCTATAATCTTGAACAAAGCACCCATGAAATACAAAGATCCAGGAATGCCGACAATTTCTTATCACATAGGGACAAATCGCATCGGAAAAGCCTTACTTGATTTAGGTGCCAGTGTCAACTTGATCCCTTATTTGGTATATGAGCAGCTAGGTCTAGAAGGACTAAAATCGATACATAGAACCTTGCAACTAGCTGATTGATCCATTAGAATTCCTAGGGGAGTTGTGATGGATGTACTTGTCCAGGTTGACCGATTTTTTCTATCCTGTCGACTTTGTGGTCCTTGACACAAACCCGGTAGAAGACCCAAATGCTAACCTTTCTTGGCCACTGCTAATGCATTAATCAATTGCCATAGCGGAGCTATGAAGTTGACCTATGGGAATAAGGCCATCGATCTGAATATCTTCAATGTAACTCATACTCCATTTGAAAATGAACCTGATGAGTGTAACATGCTTGGTACTGTTGTAAACAACACATTTCGTAGTTCTAATCCTAGGGACCCGTTAGAAGCTTGTCTTGCATATTTTAGAGATAATTTAGATGTTGATGACCTTATCAATGAGGTCAATGCCTTGTTGGATTCTATTCCTATTGTGGATAACAATGATAATGTTAAAATGCTGAAAGTCAAGGATCCTGTTCCAGAAGCGGAAGAAGTGCTCGTTAGGTTAGAACTTAAACCTCTTCCTAAAAATCTCAAATATGTCTACCTAGGTCCTAATGAGACTCTTCTTGCTATCATAGCATCCGACCTTGAACCTGAGAATGAAGAGAAATTAATGCGTGTATTAAAGGGAAACACAAAAGCTCTTGGATAGAACATTTCAGATATTAAGGGTATTAGTCCTTCTGTATGCATGCACAAGATAAAACTCGAGGATAATGCCAAGAAGTCCAGAGAAGGACAATGAAGGCTTAACCCGACTATGGCTGAGGTTGTGAGAAAAGAAATTTTGAAACTGCTTGACGCTGAGATCATTTATCCTATTTCTGACAACCCATGGGTAAGCCCAATTCATGTTGTTCCTAAAAAGTCTGGAATCACTCTTGTGAAGAATGATCACAATGATGTTGTCCCCACTCGCATGACCACAGGGTGGCGAGTGTGTATAGATTATAGAAAACTCAATTCGATCACTCAAAAATATCATTTTCCCTTACCATTCATGGATCAAATGCTTGAACGTCTCGCCGGTCATGAATACTATTATTTTCTTGATGGGTATTCTGGGTACAATCAAATACCCATCGCTCTAGAGGACCAAGAGAAAACCACATTTACTTGTCCTTTTGGAACCTTTGCCTATTGCCACATGCCATTTGGGTTATGCAATGCTCCAGTAACATTTTAGCGATGTATGTTGAACATTTTATCTGACATGGCTGAGCGTTTCCATGAGGTTTTCATGGATGACTTCTCCCTCTTTGAAGATTCGTTTGACCAATGTCTCTACCACTTATCTATTGTTCTTGCTAGGTGTCAACAGAAAAATCTTGTTCTAAATTAGGAAAAATGTCACTTCATGGTGAAAAAAGGTATAGTATTAGGACATGTCATATTAACAAAGGGTATCGAAGTAGATAAAGCCAAGATCGATGTTATATCTAGTCTCCTACCCCCACGAACAGTCAAGGATGTTCGTTCATTCATGGGGCATGCAGGATTTTATCGACGTTTTGTTCCTGAGTTTAACAGAATTGCTCGACCCCTCAGCAATCTCCTCGCCAAGGACACCACCTCTTTATTCGATGATTCATGTCTTAAAGCTTTTGAGAATCTCTGAACACGTTTAACATCATCACCCATCATCCAACCTCCAAATTGGAACGAACCTTTCGAGTTGATGTGTGATGCATCTGACTATGCCATTGGTGCAGTTTTGGCACAACACATTGATAACCTTCCGCGTGCCATCTATTATGCCAGTAAAACTCTTAATAATGCGCAACTCAATTGCACAACCACAGAGAAAGAACTTTTAGCGATAGTCTTTGCTCTAGAAAAATTTCGTTCTTATCTCATAGGTTCTAAAGTAATAGTCTATACGGATCATGCTGCTATCAAACACCTTCTTACCAAGAAGGACATCAAACAACGCTTAATCCGATATATATTATTACTTCAGGAGTTTGATATTGAGATTCGGGATATAAAAAGTGTCGAGAATGTGGTAGCTGACCACCTTTCTCGAATAGACAATAATTCTTTAGATAGGTCGTTACCTATTCGTGAGTGCTTTCCTGATGAGCAACTCATGTCCATTCGCTCTATGTCTTCTGTACCATGGTTTGCAGACATAACAAATTATCTTGCCACATGACACCTTCATAGTTTTTGGACCAAGCCAGATAAGAATAAATTTCTTAGTGAGGCCCGACACTTCTTCTGGGATGACCCGTACCTGTTCAAATATTGTTCTGATCAAATCATTAGGATATGTGTCCCATATTCTGAGCATACCAAAGTCATAGAATTTTGTCACTCCCAAGCTTGTGGTGGTCACTTCAGCTCCAAAAAGACCTCTGCAAAAATTTTACAGTGTGGATTTTATTGGCCTACCTTATTTCGTGATGCTCACAATTTTTGCAAGGCTTGTGATAGATGTCAGATAATGGGAGCCTTGCCCCGTAGGAATATGATGGCACTAAACCCAATCTTGATCGTTGAACCATTTGATGTTTGGGGCATAGACTTTATGGGTACCTTCACCCCATCTTTTGGGTTCATGTACATCCTTTTAGCCGTTTAGTATGTGACAAAGTGGGTTGAAGCTATTCCTACCAGGACCAATGATAGTTCAGTTGGTATTGAATTTATTAAAGAGAATATTTTTTCACGTTTTGGTACGCTGAGGGCAATAATTAGTGATGGGGGGTCACATTTTAACAGTCGAATGTTTGCGAACTTAATGAAAATATTTGGAGTAACACACAAGGTTGCTACACCGTACCATCCGCAGACTAGTGGGTAAGTGGAGGTTTCCAATCGTAAAATCAAGAATATTCTTCAAAAAACGATAAGACCAAACCGTAAAGATTGGTCAACTCGACTAAACGATGCTCTTTGGGTTTATCATACTGCTTTTAAGACACCTATTGGAATGTCCCCTTACCGGCTAGTCTATGGAAAGGCTTGTCACCTTCTAGTTGAATTAGAACACTGAGCATATTGGGCAATAAAGGCCTTGAACTTTGATATTAGGAAGGCCGGTTTGCATCGCAAGCTTCAACTCAATGAGTTAGAAGAACTACGAAATGATGCATACCATTCAGCAAAGACTTACAAGGAGCGCATGAAAGCGTTTCACGACGAAAACATTTTGCGAAAATCATTTGAGCCAGACCAAAAAGTCTTGTTGTACTCTTCTAGGTTGTATTTATTTCTTGGCAAACTACGATCACGATGGACCGGGCCTCTCATTGTTAAAACGGTATATCCACATGGGACGGTTGAGGTTGAAGAACCGAGTACTGGCAAAATACAAAAAGTGAACGGGCAAATGCTTAAGCCTTATTATGAACATTTTAACTTCACCAATGAAGACTTGAAGCTTCTGGACCCAGTTTATGAGGAGTGACATTCATATCCTTTTCACCCAACTTTCACTGAGTTTGGGGGTTCCTCATTTTGTCTGGCTGAAGACAATAAACTTAGCGCTATCTGGGAGGCAACCCATGTAATATCAGGTACTATGTTCCGATTTTTCCCCTTCTTTTAAGGTATGTTTTCAAATATTGGGGACAATGCTTCTTTCTAGTTTGGGGGTGGGGAAAAATCGCTCACATTTTTTACTTTTTTAGAGAAAAGATAGGTCATTATGGTAATTTATGAGACTCTTTAGTAATTTTCTGCAAGCTTATAAGTATTTGATATGGTCTAAATATTTTTGTCGTAAAAACCGTAAAGTTAAAATTTTCATCAAATACATGCTGAGAAAATTTTGGAACATTATCTTAAGCTAGATGTACTACCCTTTAATTAGAGAAAATTTCATGTTGACTGATATTTCTCAAAACAAATGCACTTCACGATAGTATTACATTTATTACTTTTGCTAGAATTTTGAGCAATCAAAGGGAATCTAGTATTTGAGGTAGGAATGATCCACTACAAGGGAAATAACTGCCTAAAGAATAAGTTTGATCCTGAAGTAATATAATAAGGATTTCTATAAGCCAAAATAGCTCTAAAAACTTTCACGATGCAAGGCATACTCGCATGATTAGAACTGAAAGAGGAAGAATTATCACCAATCTTGAGTATAGTCATGAACTATGTATAAAGAGCAAGGAATAGAGTTTACTTGTGAGAATCCAGAGCCTAGGTCACGAAGGGGCACCAAACCCCGGCAACCTAAGCCAACTGGCTGGGATTGTGAACCAACGACTCATATTATGGAGGCTTCACTAAGGAAATAAGTACCAAAATAAAAAGACTTATAGTTATTCCCCAAAAATCAATAACAGGATTCGAATTGACTATAACACTTGTCAAACTGATCATTGGATTTGTTTTACGAAATACAAAATGACTGGATATTGACTCAAGGGCCTCTAAATAAAGTTGTACGTGCAATAACTATTTTCACAACACTTGAGGATATTAGAAAAATATGTGAAATCTCATTTAAGTATTGGGTAGTATTTCTAGTTTTGGATAATTCTCCAAGTTCTCTGATTATATATATGTGAAAGAATTAAATTTTAAGGGGTTTACCTTCTTAATGTTTTTACCATTATCAGATATCAATAAGTTAGTTGAAATGACCTAATAATGCCCTTATTGACTTTTGTGGGTATAGTCACTGCAAACCCTCACGAGACAAAGCTCGCCCTATATGGGCAACCTATAGGTTTAACGGCTTATTGCATACGCTAAATGCAATCATCTTAACCACGAAAGAGTTATGCTTTTATTGTTTTCTTTGCTCGAGGACAAGCAAACCGGGATGTAAAGCTCAAAGGATGAACTGTTGGAGAAGGATGTAGAGTTGTCAAACACAAGGATCTCACATGGGGAGGTTACAATTTTGGAGGATAACTCTTGGAGATTACAAATTTATGTACATTCATGGCATAAGTTATAAATCTAATATTAAATGTAAGAACCCTCTCCTTCATCTATAAAAGAAGAGGTGGTGAGCTCATAAGATCATCCAATTTTGAGAGAATCATTCTTGTAGAGTACAAGAAAGCATTATTGGAGTAAGTTGGTGCAAGTCTTGTAAGCATTTGGAGCATTTTATTTTGTAAGTCAATAAAATTCCTCTTTTTGTTGTTAGTTTATGTTCATTTCATTCTCATATCATTTAGGTTTTATAGTTATTATAATGGCCGGCTAAGTCCTCACTAGGGGTGAGGATGGATCCGCCATAAGCATATGATATCATGTAGTAGAATGTATTTTTCTCTAACATAATATGAACATATTATCACAAATCCCAAAACTATATTGTTTTAGACATCCATTATCATCATATGATCTCTTTAAGTAGAGATATAAGAAGAGTTTTGTGATTCTCAAATAATATAGTAAAATTGTATTAATATTGTATTTTTATATGGTATGATCCTAATTAATATTTCATAGTTAGCATAACTTTCATGGAATGTGTTTTTAGTACATATTTAGTTCATACAATATATTCTACTTGAGTTATAATTAATCATGGGATTACATCGACAAAAGGTCAAAGTTTGTTATTTCAATTAAGTGGAGAATTTAATATACGATACTATGTTGATATTGTATGTAAATGGTGGTGAAATCTGAAGCCCCTAGACCCTTATTCTTGATTAAAACCATATCATTGATTTTTACAATTTTACAACCTTAGATTACTAAAACACAAGACTAAAACTAATTTCTAGTTCCGTTTAAAAGTGAACCACACTCTAATTTTTACCCATACTAAACACCGGATTTTGACTGTTATCATCCCACTAGCTCCATGGTTTGGCATACTCTCTTAATTCCATAATAATACCTATTAATTGTCTGAGATAGACAAAGAATAACACAGTCAAGGATTAAACATAAATTTAAGGGACAAGATTCTCATGCTCACTAGATCATTTTCTATATAAGTTTTTCTAAAAATAATTACATATATACCTACAACATTGTCTGCCTAAGGAGGCTTGTCGCTTTCACTAACCAAGTCTTCATCATGCTCATCTTCACTCGAATATTCGTCCTCTAGTTGAAAAAGTGGTCTACATTCTTCCTCAACGACTTTCTTATAGCCAATTTTTCTTCCATTTGGTTTGCTTTTGTTTTGATGACACAAGCTCATTCTAGTAGAAATCCTATACAGCCCCAAAGCATCCATTTTAGCATTGTTTTCTTCGATTCTATTTATTTAAACCATATCGTATGCTACGAAATCTTCCATACACTTATGAGTATGTTTATTTGCCATGATAGATCTGTAAATAGAATACAAGCACATGAACACCATTAGTTCCATAACAATCATACAATAAACAATATAATATCATGTACATTGAATGGAAATGGAGAGAGAGATCGAGAGAGAAAAAGCTTATATAAAGCTTGAATTAATCAACAAAAAACAAAAAGAAAAGTTAAAAGCATAAAGCATGAATTGATAATTAATTGAATAAAAGGATCTTGCACATACCAAACTTGTTCTGCTTGAGAAGCCAGGATAAAAGGCTCATCGGGAACGTTATTATCTTTGTATAACAAATGATTGAAGTTCATAAGTGTAAAGCCAAAATAATCTACTTTCTCGCCCCTTTGATTTTTAATCCAATTACATTTAAATAAGACAAACTTCATGCCATTGAGATACTGAATTTCAATGATGTCTATCAAATCTCCATGGAAAGTAATTTCTCCTAAAAGAGGGTTTCTGTCACTCCGACTAACATAACTTATTTGATTTACTTTTAGAATAGCTATACTATTTTGAGTCTTTCTACACATGTCAACTTTCTTTATTCGAAATCTAAATCCACGAAAAATATAAGTCTTGAATCTCAATGCATTTGGCAGAGGACCCAAGGCTAAATTCATGATTTCATCTGGGTTGTATCAGATTCGTCCGCAACTATCCAAGCATTCAAACTAAATAAGATTCCCTGGGTATATAAGACTTTAGGGAAATATATTACAAGAGAAGATTTAGCAGATAGTCATGGAAATTCCCTAAGTGCATGTGTACTGACCTTGAGACGGATGTGGTCGTTATGGATATAGTTGAAGAGACGTTTTTTTTGTATATTGGGCTTTCAACTGCTCTTTTACCTATCATCATTGCAACATGACAAACAAATCATTAGATAAATCTGTTGGATATATTACCTTCACATAACAAAAAATGCAAGTAATACATTCAAATATAGCAGTCATCTGGTGCAATGGTGAAAAGAAGAGACCCCACTAAGCAATAATAAAGGGCAAAACTACACAAATAGTAGCGATACGTGAATGATAAAGAGATACTATTACCAATAAGCAGAAGTTAAAGAACCTTGGGAAAAAACTTTTGAAAACCTTCAAAAATATATGTCTAAAGTACGCAATGACGTAACGACCTTACTACCTCCTCAAATGCAGGGATACCACAAAACATAAAAACATAGTAAGAAATACAATCAAACCTAATACCTTAGAGAGATTTTTCATAAACATAAAAGGGATAAATAAAGCTCAAGAATGTGCATTTGCATAAACACAAAAAATTACACTTGTTAAGGCAAATCACAAATTTTACACAGATCTGATCTTGTTATCAGAACACTGCCATACGCAAATTTAATGCATAATGAAATCACATAATGGCGCAACCACTCTTCTTCTCTACTGGTTGTGCCGCTGGCTGTTATAATCTGCTTGTGTCTGATAGATTGTAAGAGAACTCGAATGTATCAAATCAATACTTTTCTCTCATCCTTGTACTCCAAGCATCATTAATTTTTGCTAGGAATTTGCTGATCAATTATGGGGACTATAGGTACTCCTACTGCAGGAACTGCCTTCCTGTTTATCAATGGATTACAGACTCCAGACTTTGGGCAATGTATTCATTATCAATGGATGGCAGTCTCTAGACTTCGGGCAATGTATTCACTATTACTGTCATAATCTGTCTACCAATTTGCTGCCTGACCTCAAAAGCTAACAAAAACACCAGAGGGTATTCGTCACTATCATAATTCTAGTTTATAAAAGCTGGAGGAGTGCATTCGAGCAATTTGCAAAATGACACACAACATTGACAAGCATATATGAATCAATCCTTGAATAAGAGGTTAGTCAAATACCATTTACAGATGCCACATACTATTGGGTTGGATTCTATGGAGATCGATTTGGAAAGTTAGATAAGATGGAATACGTGTACTGAGGGCCCAATGATGTAAGATTGGGTGACATAATGGAGAAACTTAGTCACATATGTGAGTTCAGAATGGGTGAAAATCATACATTACATATCATTCTAGGTTCCAGAAAAGAAAATGCAGACGAATTAGCATCAGGGGTCTGTTATTTATAGATAACTACATTGGATCCTTTAATAGAAGATGAAGATATGGGAAGTAGGAGAGAGAGAATATTCTTTTTATTCGAGATTTGGGAAGATGAGGATTCCATTATCAACCCAATACGTTTAACAACACTCACAAATATTTCAAATTTTGGCTTCTGCTCTTTCTCCACAATACATCAGAAAGTACCAATTCTAGAAATCATCTATTATGTAGTTACTAAAGATCAGGATAAACTAGCAATTTAGCAAATCATAAACTATCCATTCAAAAAATCATCTAATTGAGTTCTTCACATGTAAAACTAGCAATTCAGCAAATTAGAAAAATTACAGCAACAGAAATCAACAAAACTTAGCAAATCACAAATCCAAAACAGCAGAGATCAACAAAAATCTCCAAGAGCAGTAACAAAAAGTAACAATAAAGGAATTAGGATTTCAGTTTTAAGGCTGTGATTGTGTATTCTAGTTTAACGCAGTCGCAGAGAGTTGAAGGAGAAAGGATTGCGAGGAAGTGGAGTTAACTTCGTGCGTGAAATTGGGCCTTTTCATTATTGTGGCATTTTTGTCCTCCCCAAAACATAAACTATCACGGACGCCAATGTCTAGCAATCCTTAAAATTTATAAAATTAGGGATGGCCAAATCCAAAAGACCTTAAACTTGTACAATTAGGGACGGCTAAATCCCATATTCCATAAACTTATACTATTAAGGACAGAGTAATGATTTCCGTTTCTAAGTGACTAATTCAAAAAGGTCCCACATGTTTTATTATTCGAGACAAATTTTACACCGTCTCTAAAATTTTAACCTTAATAATTTTGCATTTTGTAGTATGTAGCCAATCCAAGGGAAGACTCCACTCAAGCTCAGAAGAATTTGTTAAAATAGTAAAAGCGGTTAGTAAGATTTTCTTCATCTTTACTTTATTAATTATAGTAATTGAAGTATATTCCAACAATTGGTATCAGTCACAGGGATACAAATTACTATGGTTAATTTATCGATGTAAAGAGAGAAAGCAACAAAATTGATTTTCAGAAGTTTTCTTTGAACTTTAATGGTTTTGCACTCCAATCGAAAAGTTCTTGTAGGGGCCTAACTTTGCGGGGAAGGAAGTTGACTCTTACACTACAAGTGTTATCTTCAATAAAAGGATTGAAGCATATAATCAGTAATAACATGACTAATCTACTGGCAATATACTTGTGTGGAGGCCTAGAATGGGTCACTCTGCGACCTCTGATGAGGATTTTTAAGTGTACTAATATAAATATTGAGTAGTCAAGGTTTCGAGTACAGGGTATTCGAAGGTAAAGTTTAAGGTCTGTGGGGAGAGTTTTTCTAACCCCTCCATAATTCCCCCTTCCTCCTATTTATAGAACATAGGAAGGGTTGAGTTACCATAGGAGGTCAAATTACAAGAGTATCCTCTAAGACAACTGACTTGTACCAAGTCAGTTCTGACGCCGTAACTGTTGGGTCTGACACTGTAGCCGCTGTTCCTGACGCTGTTACTTGTTGGTTCTGACACTGTAGTTGTTAGATCTGACACTATAGTTGTCGAGCGACGTGCCCCGCCATTCTGTTTGGTGAGTTGTCTGACATGTTTTGTTTCGACCACGTACGATCATGATCGAGGCCTGTTCACGCTCGAGTATTCGTATAGTCTCAAAGGGCTTGATTATGGGTTTATTAGGCCTCAGGTCATCAGGTTGGCCTTAATATAGCCTTTAAGTGTTCGATTGGAGCTAGAAAGCTGCGAGTAGGCTACTACATTTACCACCTCTCAGCGGGTACCTCGAAAATTAGTGTAGCGACATTTACTGAGAAAAACTGTTGGATGTTGGAAGTTGAAGGGTTGACTGTTGCATGTTGGAGTTCCGATGAAGGCAATAAAGGAAGGTAATTATGAACTAGTGGTGATTCCGGTGTAATAAATGAGGTTAATGGAGGTATAAATATGGGTAATCAGGGAGTATCTCTGCATACTTTCTTCTTCATCTTCTATAAAATTCATCATGGAGAATACACCAAATACTAGACATCAAAGGAGAATGGCAGAAAGGGACCGTCAGATAGGACGCAAGACGGCCAAACTGCAAATAAGGTTATTTGGCAACAGAAGGTTGGACTGGGTCATGCCAGACCTGGTTGAACTAGAACCTGGGGAACCGATTAATGAGCAATCATATGCATACTTATGGGGGATGTTGTAGTGGAGGATTCCTACGACCGAGGAACGTTACCTCTTCCTACAGAGCTTGGCTGAGTAAATAGTAGAACAGGAACAGCAGGGCCAGATGGTAAAAGAGGAGCCAGGGTTGTGTAAGAGGAACTGGCCCGTCTGCAAATAGGGGATTCTTCGCAATGTGGTGGTAGGGTGGTGGTGGTGGTGATGGGTATTTTTTTGTATGACTATTTTCAAAGTTTTCTATTTTTTGTTGATGTTTGTATATTTTTATCTTCTTCCCTTATCTCTTTTTTACTTTTGTATGTCTATTCATCTATTTTTTTGTATGACTATTTAGTTGAATTATGTGTTCTGTATCTGATAATTATGGTAGATGAATAGACTATAGGTGCGATATCGAACATCTAACTTTGAACGAAGGGTAAATAGTAGAGATAGCTGACTATCAGATCTGAAACAAGTCAGCTAAAATAGGCAGTTGACAACCTGGAACTCACTCGAGGGACTGAGGCATCGCTAGTGTCTGAGATTAAAGTTTTAAAGTGAGAGCAGTTGACTATTAGATCTGAATGTGAGAGGAGACTTGAAGCTCAGCGCTATAACCATACACAGGTGCTGGAGTCGAAGCTTGCTGAGAAGGATAAGGCAATGAAATAATATTGGGAGACATTCTAAGGGCAGTTCGATGATAAATGTAAGACTAATTTTTGGCTGAAGATGTTCATAGAAGATTTGGGGTATGATCCCTAAACTTTGAAATGCTTTCCCACAACCAACGATCCTATCATCGAAGATACTGTTTAGAAAAAGGGGATAGAAGTAGATGTTGTTGGTGTAGCTGTGGGAGGTGGCGTAAAAGAAGCTACTACTGGGACTGTGACTGATGATGTCGCGGACGCTGCTGAGTTAAATCCTTATGCTGAGGATATTGGGGGTGTTGGCGCTGAGGATCCTGTAGGAGGAGATGGTGTAGCCACTCCTATATGAGGTATTGTTATTGTTGTCTTGTTGTAACAAAGACTCTTTTCCCTGAACTTGTTAAGGCTTGAAATACTTTGAGTATAGGTTTGGATAATGTGTAACTGATTTGAATTGCTGATATGTGCTAAACTTGATTTGAATTAGTTTGTTGATTTGTGCTAAACTTAATTCTCTGATATATGTTGTACTGAGACTTCTTGCATATAGTGGAGCTATTGATATTTCCGTATACTTGTATCTGTGTATGTTGGAAGTATAGAATGCTCGTAGAATTATCAAACCTTGGTGAGTTTCGAGGTGGTGCCCCGAGTATCAGCTGAGAGGTGGTCATGATACTTTAATGTGGTCGCCCCCAATGCATTCTCGAGGGTCTGGTCTATCGACCATTCTTGCCCCTTGAGTTTGCTCGAATTTTAGAGACTTGAAAATTTTGAGGTCGCCCTCAAGTATCAGCCTAGTCGAGGGGTTGACATGATACTTAGGTTATACCAAGAAATTCACTAGAGTTCGAAGGCCTGAGCCTAGTCGAAGTATAACGTGGCTGCCCCTAATACATTACCAAGAGTTCGGTCTGTTCAACCATTCATGCTCCTCGAGTTTGCTCAAATTTGGAGACTTAGAAATTTTTTGAGGTCGCCCCCAAGTATCAGTTTGGTCTAAGGGTTGACATGATATTTAGGTTATACCAAGAAATTTACTAGACTTCGGAGGCCAGAGCCTAGTCAAAACATAGCGTGGTCGCCCCCAATGCATTCCCGAGGGTCCTGTCCATTCGACCATTCATGCTTCTCGAGTTTGCTCGAATTTGGAGGCTTGAAAAATTTACTAGAAGACATGATGCGAAGTTCAAGGAAAAAAATGTGTTCATTGATTATCCTGTATTTACATCAGGTAAACAAGGTAGAGGCCGTAGCCTTTTGTATGAGACTAGTTGCATTGTATTCCATAGATTTGGTAGAGGCTCTTTGTCTTCTATCATTAGGTAATATGAAACCTTATCGGTCTTATCGTACACGACGTAAGCTCCTTCCTAAGATTTGGCAAGTTTGCCAGCATTTAAAGGCTTTTAAGATAGTGTGACACGTCGAAGTACAAGATCTCCAATGTTAAAACTGCGTGGTTGAACTTTCTTGTTGTATGACTTTTGGAGGGTGAGATGATACCAGCCGAGGTTAGAGATGGCTTGGTCTCTGGTTTTGTCGATCCACAACATATTAGATCCGAATTCAAACTCATTATCTTCGTCGGGGAGGTTGGGATCGCATGTTGGTACTTCAAATTGAGTGGGTAGCACTGCTTCGGTACCATAGGCTAGAAGGAAAGGTGTGCAACCCATCGCCTTTCATGGTATTATTCGATAGGCCCAGAGGACATGCTGTAGTTCTTGAACCCATCATCCTTTCTTCACATCGACACGCTTCTTGAGACCATTGACTATTGCTTTAATGATTGCTTTGACCTGGCCATTTCCTTAGGGGTAGTAAGGTGTTGAGGGGGAGAGGATAATGTTGCACTTCTTGAAGAAATTTCATACTTTGTTCCCAACAAATTGTGGACCATTGTCACATCGAATTATATGAGGGCAGCCGAAACGTGTAATAATGTTCTCCCATAGAAATTTGATGGCTTCTTCTTCTCTGGTTCGACACAAAGGCATAGCTTCGAACCATTTTGTAAAGTAATATGTTGCCACTAGAACATTTTTGCGGCTACCCGATGCTTTAGGAGAAGGACCCACAAGATCAATGACCCAGTGCTTGAATGGCCAAGAGACTTGACTAAAATGGAAGTCTTGCGAAGGGCTATGGATGTCGTGGGCGTGACACTGGTATTTATCATAGTGTTTAGTGTACTCCTCGGCTTCCTTCCTCATATTGGGCCAGAATAGGCCTTGGGAGACGGCTCGAAGGGCCATAGACCGCCCAGCAGTGTGAGCACAGTAGGTACCTTTATGGAGTTTGACAAAAATTTTAAAGGCTTCATTTTGAGATACGTATCAAAGGAGTATGCCATTTGGGGATTTGCGACGTAATTCACCTTTGAGAATGGTGTATCTACGGTAGTTTTCTAATAATGACTGTTTGGCTTTAGGGTCGTATGGGAGGGTAAAACTGTTGAAGTAGGCGAGAAATGGTATTTTCCAGTCGTCCGCATCGAGACTCTTGCCCCAGTATTGATGGCATTGACTTCCATCTGGTCGATACTTGGGCGTTCGAGTACTTCGATATGGAGTGTTCAAGATTCGGACTGGCCTAACATAGCTGATATGTAGGCGAGGGCATTTGCGTTTTTTTTTTTACCTCGGGGGTAGTGAGTAATGGATGATTTTTTAAGAAAGCGGTCCATGCCCTGGCGGACGAGAGTAACATACTCAACCATGCGACCGTTGGCTTTATTTTCACCGGTGTATTGTCTCTAAACATGTTGAGAATATGTAAAAACTGCCAGTTTAGGAACACCAAGATCGAGTGCGAGGTCGGGGCCATGGATCAGGGCTTCGAACTCAGCCTCATTAATGGAGCATTCGATGTTTAACTTGACTGCCTTTTTAATTCGATCATTAATGGGTGTAACCAGGCCGATGCCAATCCCTGAACCATTAGGTTTTGCGGATCCATCTGTGAAGAGACGCCAGCCTGTATTAGGGTTTCATGGGTTAATTTGTTCGGGCTGGTTTTCTGGTAGGTCGTCCTCGTGTTCCTCCCAGTCGACATCTTCGACCGGGAAGTCAGCAAGGAAATCAGTGACTGCTTGACCCTTTTGGGATACCTACTTCTCAAATGTGATTTTGTTTTCGGCAAGAAAAATAAACCACTGCTGTACCCATCTAGATTTGTCTTTCTTGCTGAGTACTTATCAAAGGGGATAACTTGTGATAACACAGATAGGGTGAGCTTGAAAATATGGTTTAAGTTTTGGAGAAGTATAGACGAGGGTGAGGAGCAAACGCTCAAGTTTTGTGTATCGAGTTTCTGTGGGTGCCAGGGTTTTGTTGATAAAGTATACAAGTTTCACGATGTTAGATTCCAGTCGAATAAGGACTGAACTGATAGAAGTGCCAGTGACCGCGAGGTATAAGGAAAACATTTTACCTTCGATAGGCATACTGATGATGGGTGGTCTACTGAGGCATGTTTTAAGTTATGGAAAGGCCTGTACACAGTCGGGTGTCCAATTGATCTCAGGGTTGTTTTTCTTTTTGGCCTTGTGGACGCCTTGATCGCGTAATTAAGAGAAGAGCTAAGCACAGCGGTTTGAGGATTTTAAAATAAAGCGGTTAAGGGCCGCTATCTTACCAACCACCTTTTGGACATCTTTTTTAGTTCGGGGGGTAGGCATGCCGATGAGGGCTCGGATATGAGTAGGGTCGATCTTGATACCTCGTTTGCTGATGAGGTGGCCTCAGAATTTGCCAGACGAAACACCAAACTAGCATTTGTCTGGTTAAGCCCCATGTTGTATGTTCGAAGTATCGAGATGACTTCGGTTAGGCCGTGGATGTTGGTCTATTTTTGGAGGCTCTTGCATAGCATGTCGTTGATGTAAACTTTGACCGACTTACCAAGCAAGGGTTTAAACATCGTTGTAACAAGGCATTGGTAAGTGGCGTCTAAAATTTTAAGGCCGAAGGGCATGGCGTTAAAATAGTAAATTCCTTATTCAGTGATAAAAGAAGTTTTAAGTTGATCCTCGGGGAGGAGGGTTACCTGAATGCAACTGGAAGCCGCGTCCATCATTGATAGTCGCTCATGTCCAGCAGTGGCATCCAGGAGAACTAAAATGATCGGGAGGGGGAAGCTGTTCTTCGTTGTGTGTTTGTTGAGGTCTTTGAAGTCGACGCAAATTCTGATCTTGCCATTCTTTTTAGGAATTGCAATAATGTTAGATATCCAGTTAACGTACTTAACTTTTCTAATGAAACCCGCGGCTATGAGCTTGTCGACCTCAAGGTTTATAGCTTCTTGAAGTCGTGGGACCAATGTATGTTTCTTCTGCTTTACTGCTGCAGCGTGAGGGATGAGGTCGAGGCGATGACTTGCTAGACTGGGGTCGATACCATCTCCTGAAATATCCATGTGAAGACTTCTTTGTTGGCTCGAAGGAAGTCGGTGAGTTCGAGGCGCTCGGCTTCATCTAGAAATGTATTAATGAACGTACCTTGACCAGGACCGTCGAGTTCAATATTAACAGTGGGTTTGATGGGTGGGATGGTGGGCGTCAGAGGTATAAAGATAGAGGGATACCGTAATTGTTATGGTAGTTTGACGAGTTTCTGGGTCTGATCGATCTCCGGATGCTTACATGAATGGGCAAGGCATTGGGAGCCTTTTAAGTTCCACGTACTATAAGGGGTTGTGAAATAAAGGGTCTGATGGTAGGTCGAAGGTATGGCGCACATGGCATGGAGCCAGTCGCGCCCAAGGATACCGAGATATTCAGATTTCTTGTCGATGACAAGAAAATTGGTTTGAAGGGTAACTGGGCCGGTAGTAACTGGAAGGCTAATTCGACCAACGACGACTTCGGTAGCCCTGTTAAAACCTTTCAATTCGACATTGGTGGCAGTGATGAGGTCTATTTTGTTCATGGCTTGAACGGTTTGAAGGAATAGTACATTAGCTGCACTTCCCATATCGATAAGCATAGTGTGGAGAACGAGGTGTTTGACCTTAATCGTAATGACTAAAGGGTCAGAATGGGGAAAAAAAACATGCGATGTGTCACAGTCGATAAATGAGATACCCTCGGGTCGGGGGTATTGACTTGATTATGGCAGGAAAGCGGGTTGTAGTAGCATATTCCCCAGATTCAACAAGAGTAATCCTGCAAAGTGTAGTCGAAGACATACAGAGACAGTCCTTCATAGTCGAAGGCAGCTCAACACTTGTAAGCCAACACGGTGTAGTCAAAGACAGCTCAATATCTTAGAAGATACTATAAGTCCTCGACCTACCAAAAGTAGCCGTTGAAGCCTGGTCAAGAGAGAACTGTTAGAGATCCATGAAGTTCGCCCACTTCCCCCAGAATAGGAGACTATTTCTTTCCTTTTATAAAACTGCCTGTATGACTATAAATACAGGCAGAGAATAAATACTAATACACACAATCTTTTACTATTCTTACAGAAAATATCTACCTTCACTCTAAAAGCGTGTAATAACTAGTATCTTACTAAATTTTACATAAAAATCCTCCTCGAGGTCATGGTTTTTCTTAGCCTTTACTGAGTTTTCCACGTAAAATTTTATTTTATCTAGCTTATTGCTTTCTCTTTACGAATAAGTATTAGCAAAGATTCTCCTTCCGGGTAATACGCCACAATAATTGGCGCCGTCTGTGGGAAATACCACACTTTTTTTTATCGTCACTGATCAAAATGCCGTCCAATGAAAAACATGAACCTAAGAAGCCATTTCAGAATGTGCTTCGAACTGAATAACTTAGAGTTACGGGGTAGAATATTGTTGAAGATACATAATTTGTAGAAATTAAAATTTTGTGCTCAGGGAGATCTCTCTAGAAATTTTATATTGGGAGTGGGAGGGTGCAGATAAATTTAAAATGAGATAAGACGAATTCAAAGAGGTCGATGTGGATAGATAATTCAAATAATTTTCTTATAAGGATCTTAGGGTTCCTATTATGAAAAAATAGAATACATATACGAAATATAAAGGATTTGAAGTATTCTAGAAAATTGTATAAATGTGGGGAAATATGACTTAAAGAGGAGGAAGAAAGAGAATATGGGGAGGAATCGATCTGTGAGAGTTCATCAAGCTGTTGAAGGACGGTTGGCGATAAAGATAACTGAAGTTTGAGAAAGGATTTTTGGATTGCTAGATTATGATTCTGACATGCCAGTGTCCGAATATCAGTTTGTAGGTCTAGATTTGAGGACAAGGGAACTTGAGTTAGGACACCGCTTCTACGAGGAGCTATTCCGGGAAGTGATTGTGGAGCCTTTAGCTCAAAAAGAGATTGTGAGGCAAATTACTGAGGAAAAGATTGAGTTAGAAGATATAAGGATTGTTAGAGGTGAACTAATTAGGTGTGGCTCCCCAGAACATCCGGGATATTTTATGTGTAATTATATGTAAGGGAGTGGATTGTATGAGGTCGAATAACGGTAATGAAAATGTAGTTAGAATGATGTTTTGAATCTGTCATCTTTTGTAGTAAATGTTGTTTTTGACTGTTTTGAATAAAAAAATTGAATTTAAAATAGGAGAGCTTTGTAAATAACCTTAGCAGTTGTATAAGTAGTAGAATCAAGAATAGAAAAAATAGGTAGCTTTGATTTTTGTCTCTAGTGTTAGTGCAGGGAAAGTTTGATTGCATGTATGTGTTTGAGTCATCATAAATATTAGGAGGCTAGAGGGAGATTTGGGCAGGGGAGATGAGAATATATTAAAATATAGGGCAGGGGGCAATGATGGGAAGGTGTTTTCACCAAAAATGTATAAAATGTCTGACATTAATTGTGGAAGGGACACCTCTAAAAAAATAGACAAGCTTAACGTGAGAGATTAGACGAGAGTGATCAACAATTAAGGTGAGAAATGGTTGAAGAGACTGAGTCACGATGGTGGTTATATAGCACTGTTGTGAAGGAATAATTTGGCATTGCATCAAATTCATTTTCAGACATTGAAGGTTAGTAGATGAATTGTGATATTGTTAATGTGTGTTTGAAAGACTTTTGTGGTTTTAAAATTTTGAAAAATTACTATTTATAGTAACCTATACAAATCTGTTTGGTATTTGTGTGAAAAAGAGATATTCTATGATATATGTATATGTATGATGGATGTGCGAAAGATAATAATAGAATGCCTGGACCTGTATGTAGGTTGGGCGTGAGTAATATCTGTGTAGAATCAAATTTTATCCTTAGACTTGTAGTTGAGATGGAGATTTTACCTGTTATGGAGGCGTTGACCTCTGGTCGTTCGGTTGAGTTTGAGAATATAGTATCTGATAGGGAGGATGAAGTAGGAGTTGTTCAATTTTACGATTTCCCTGGACAATTGGTATCATACCCTCCGAACTCCGATGTGTTTAAAAAGCTTTGTAAATCCAAAGCTCTTATAGGGGGAATATGGGTCAATGTTTAAAACACGCTGGTAGGCAGTTTTGAAGGTGTATTGTTGAATATGGGGAATAACATTTCTTTCTGTTGCCTGATTTAGAGGAGGATAAATCAGATAGAGGAGTAGAAAAATTGATCTCCTTGGAGTGCTATGATGGAAAGGTCCAGGGCGACCTAGAAGAAGGATTTATGAGTTACTTGTCTCAGTTGGAGTACGGGTTGAGTTTGCCTCTAAGCAATCTTGCAAAATGGATAATGAATACCATAGGGGAATGTCCTGCCCAGTTGAAAGGGAACATGTGGGAGGTGATCAATATCTGTGGGAGTTTAAATAGGCTATGGGAGGAGAATGAGGTGGAGAGGAGAATATTTCCTGAAGATGTTTTGTTGCTTTATGGTATAAAAAATTATTCTGCAAGTGGAGGGGAATACTTCTTTGCGAGCTCGGCTTAACCGCTTTTCTTCGATATGAATTCAGCAGGTCGAATATGGAATGATAATGTGATTTGGGTGAAAGGTGATTGCCTTAAGAGAGGAGATGAAGAACCCATGAAACTTCTGTATAGGACTGTGAAGAAAAGTAAGTGTAATAGTATATAATATCAAGCTGCTAAAATTGAATGTTGTTATGTTATTGATAATGTGTTATTGTTTAACAGGTCCTCAGTCGAAGGTGAAGAAGGAGACCCTGTTAGATATTAGTGCTCAGGAAGGGGTCGAGCTCGAGGCAGTGCTGAAAGACCTCAGTATTTGTAAAAATAAACGAGCTAACAGCAAGTCTAGGAAGGTTCAAAAGTCTTAAGAAACGAGACTAATGATGGGGGTTAGAGCCGGTAAGAAAAGAAGGGTTGACAGAGAGAAGCGTATGGCTTTCCCGAAGGCCACTACGTTAGATTTTGCGGATGTTCCAGAATCTACTACTTCGATTAAGTTAGCTCAAAAGTTTCTGAAGAAGAGGAATCTGAAGTGTGGCTCGGCCTCTGAAGCCACAGGGAGTGGTGATGTCGAGGGAGATGCGAAGAAGAGAAGGGTAGATCCTCCTACTGGAGTGGTTGGGGGGAAGGTCATAGAAAATTGACCTGTGGAAGAAGATAAGTTGGGAGCTGTGGAGGATAGGGTGAGGCTTGTCGCTCGCAAGGGTGTTGAGGAAATGAGCAAAGTGGTAAGTTTTGGTGATTTGTATTTTTTTTAATTATTCATTGTGATTCGAGCTAAAAATATGATCGATTTGTTTTTTTGTAGGCTGCTCGTTTGATGAAGGGGATCTGCCTCGGGATAGAAGGGGAAATAGCTGAGTTTGAGAGTGGGAAGGTAGAGCTCGAGAAGAAGGTGGCTCGATTGAAGTCTGACCTGGTTTGGGAGGGGAAGCGATTAAATTCTGTCAAGGCTGCACAGAAGGTGTAGATTTGTGAGTTGACAAAAGAAGTGCAAAAGAACATGGATGAGGTGGTAGCCCAGCGCGACGGACTTGGGTGCCAACTCCTTAAGGTAGGGTACTTGGAAGCTGAGGTTATAGCTATTATGGAGGATACTTACATTAAAGATGAGGAGGTGGAGGATGATATGGCTGGAATTATAAGAGCGTTAGATGGCATCTCTCCCCAAACAGAGCAAGAGAACTAAGGGGATGACAATGAGAATCCAGGAAATGAGAATGAGAAGGTAGAGTTAAACTGTTGACTTTATGATTGTGTGATTATGAGGGGTTTGAGAACTGTAATTATATAAGATATTATTTTGTTGGATAAACTTCTGTAGGCTAAGAGATGTTTGTAATTTTTTTTTGTAGGAACTTAAGGATATGTGCTTCAGAATTGATGAGTCAGAGAATGAGCTCGCTAAGGAGAAAGACACCTCAGTATCCCTGTTGTCTTCGTAAGCGGAACTACAGGATAGTGAAGAGAAAGAAATATTTGACTTGTATGCTGCATTACTTTAGAGCTACAAAGTAACAAATTAGAGTATAGAGACATACCAAAAACGTACTAATTGTTTAGGGGAAAAGGTAATCAACTTTGTACAGATAATACTAAAGTGTTAAGAAAGTTAGAACATAGAAAATGTGTACCTTAAAATTGGATGTACATGTTATTGTCATCGAACTGGGATCATACTTCGACCTTAAGTCTGGCAGCAGTTTCACAACAGTAGATGTTAAAAAAATAGAAATTTGTTAGGAATACGATTCCTGTATCATGATTGAATGTATTGGTTGAGTGTTCTTGAATCGAACTTGATGTATTGTATCTGTGATGTAGGTCGAACTCGAGTTAACTTGCTTGAGTGAACAAGTGATACTCTAATGTAATCAAGAGTTTACGGCGGAGTATGATAGGATGAGAGAGGCCAATGAAGATAGGGAAGATCAACACGTCAAGGTACATTTCAAGTTTGTTGAGGCAATACAAACTGTTGATGACCTTACTCGGAAGATCGAGGGGAAAGATGCCGAAATTAATATAGGGCAAAAAGAGCTCGCAAAGGCAAAATAAGAAACTGTAAAGCTTAAAAGCTACAATGATGCGTTGATGGTAAATAGTAAGGAGGCAGACATGGCTCGATACCGTATCTAGTTGCTATAAATGATAGAGAAATAGTTAAGCCATTTTGTGGGCAGTATAAAGGACCAAATGATCAGCAAAATGAATGAGCAAGAACAAACTTGTGCCGATTTAGTGAGTTCCAAAGGCGAACTGGACCGATTTAAGAGTAAAATGATTAAGAATGATAGAGAGCTGAAGAGAGCTTGAGATGACCTATCTAACTTTAAAATTTAGTAGAGCAGTTGAGTGTAGTTTTACCTGCTAAAGATATAGAGTTCCGGTTGGTTCAAAGGTGATATAATGAATTGAATAAGAGGGTGGCCCAATTGAAGGCTAATTTGGATATGGCAAATTTGCATGTTAAGAAGGCTGAGGCTAGAGAGGCCTCAAGGTAGGATAAAGGTCATGTTAGGGTCTCTATCGTTAAATGAGATGTAGTTAGCCTATCAGCTCAAATTAGAGAGTTGGAGGGAGATGTACCTCGCACTCAAGCTCAAGTACAAAAAGGAAATGAGCACATAAGGGAGTGCTAAGGTAAGTTAGATGCTGCTCAAAGTAGGGAGTGAGAGTTGGAGGGAGATGTAGCTCACACTCAAGCTCAAGTACAAAGAGGAAATGAGTACACAAGGGAGTGCCAAGGTAAGTTAGATACTGCCCAAAGAAGGAAGTGAGAGTTAGAGCGGGTGATCAGGGGAAAGGATCAATTGATAATGAAGAAAGATGAAATTCTAAGGAAGTCTCCTGCTGGGGTAAGTGTAAGTAAAGTCATAAAATTTGAAGAACTTCGTGCTTAGGTGGCAGAATTGAGGACGATAATCTGGGCTGAGTCTGATAAAGCAAATGTGAAGGTAAAGGAGCATATCAATCTTATGTCCCGGGCAGATAGTCATATGAAATGGCAAGATGCACGGTATAAAATGTTGTTAGAACATCATAAAAAAGTGAAAAATAATTTTTTTAAGGCAGTTATGCCTGAGGTGACGTGCTTGCAGATGCTAACAGTTATTATTGCCTATTTTGTGGAGGAAGTGAGAAGGCTTGAGTTAGTGAGGGATACCTTGCACAACTGTTTGTCAGGTAGAGGATGTATTTGTAGAGCTGATGTGGATTAAGGAATCTGTATGAACGCCATGGAAATGGATTTAGGTTCTCGACTTGCTAAATCGGTAGAGCAAGGCAAGATTACTGTAGCTGCTCGAGCTCAAGATTTTATGGCTGATCGTCCTCCTATTACAGGGGAAAGCGTAGCTGACCTCCAATTAGCAGAGAAGAATCCTTAGAAGTGGCTTGAAGATGTAGCCTATAAAAGTATCTGTCGCAGACATATTAAAAGATGAAAGCTAGTTTTACCTTTTCTTTATCTTATATCTGGTAGAGTTCTTTGATTGAAAACTAGTATTACCTTTGTTTTAATCGAGAGTATGTATAGATGGGTGATTAAAAGCTAGTTTTACCTTTGCTTTAATCTGTAGAAGTATCTGTCGCAGACATATTGAGGGATAAAAGTTTTTCTTACCTTTGCTTTATCTTATGTCCCGTAGAGTTCTTTGATTGAAAAATAGTATTACCTTTGTTTTAATCGCAGAGTATGTATAGATGGGTGATTGAAAGCTAGTTTGACCTTTTCTTTAATCTATATAGAGTTTGATTGAAAGCTAGTTTGACCTTTGCTTTAACCAGTTTAGAGTTCGATTGAAAGCTAGTTTTACATTTACTTTAATCGGTATAGAGGTTGACTAAAAGCTAGTATGACCTTTACTTTAATCTATGTAATGTGGTAGAGTCTAAGTAAGTAAAAAGTCTTGTGGGAAAAAACTAGGAAGCTTTCATTGAATAGAATAGAATGTACACTGTATGGAGATGAACTCTCACTTTTGGAATGGAAATAACGAGAATTTTGAAGTGGAAAAGCAAGGGACTTAACGATAATACCATTTCAGTCACCTAGTGTTCCATGGATTTGGGATTCAAACTCCTTGCTCTGTCATAAGATAATATGACAGAGCAGTTCGACCAATGATAAGAAATGGACCCTCCCAATTTTCTGTCAGTTTCCCAGCATGTACCTCTTTTATGTGTTGAGAGATTTCTTTGAGGACGAGATCATTGATTTGGAATTTACGACTTTAAACTCTTCTGTTGTACGAGCTGGTCAGGATATGGTGATATCGACTTAGGTTGGCAATAACGCGTTCCCTAGTTTCATCAATCCAATTCATATTGTAGGCCAGTTCAAACTCATTTTCTTCATATCTAAGCTCGTGATCTTTGACTGGATGGTGGTATTCTGTTAGAATGACGGCTTTTGTGCCATAGAGAAAAATGAATGGGGTATAGCCAGTTGATTAATATGGAGTGGTACAGTATGCCCATTAGACGCAAAGAAACTCTCGTATCCAGTTTCCTTTTTTCTGTGATTGAAGCCTTTTCTTGAGTCCATCAATGATGGTTTTGTTGGTGATTTCGGCTTGGCCATTTCCTTGAGGGTAGTAGGGATTCGAGGGTGACTGGATGATGCTATATTTGTTGAGGAAGGCTACGACTTTTTCATGAACGAATTGGGAGCCATTATCGATCCGAATCAGGTGAGGGCATCCAAACTGTGTAATGATATGTTCCCAGATAAAAGAGATGACCTCTTCTTCTCTAGTTTGGCCAGGTAAAACTGCTTCTACCCATTTATAAAATAATCTGTTGCTACTAGTAGGTATCGTTGGTTACCTGGAGTATTAGAAAATTCTTCGATGAGATCGAACGTCCACCGCTTGAATGGCAAGAACACCTTGCTTTCTTGTAGTTCGAGCGCAGGGACGCGGATCATGTGTCCATGACGTTGACATGTATCACATTTGCGTGAGCACTTTTCTGCTTGCTTGTGCATGCCTGACCAGAATACTCCTTGTATAATTACTCCGTTAGAGAGTGATCAACCTGCAGCATGGGAGCCCCAAGTTCTTTCAAATAAATCTCGGAGTATTATGTCTGCTTTCTTCCTGGAGAGGCAATTGAGATAAGGCCCTGTGACTGAACGACGATTTAAAAGCTGTTTTAAGCTGCATAACGCTTAGAAATCTCGATTAACTATCAGCCCTCCTTTTGATCTGTCAGGAAGGGCCCTTTATATTTTTTTGTAGGTGCCAAGGAAAGCAATGAATGGCTTTTACCAATCGTCATCCTTCTCTTTATTGCCCCATGTGTTGATCGTGTATACAAAATATTGATCAATACTGGGGGTTGATATAACTTTGATCTATAGATATCAGGGTTTTGTACCCAAGACCTCGGCTAGATAAGCCAAGGAATCAGCGTGTCTGTTTTCACCTCAAGGTAGATAGTCGAGAGTTGCTTTCGTAAATCTGCTCATCCTGTCGGCAACGAGGGCTGCATACTCGATCATCTTACCATTCTTCTTGTATTGTTCAGAGTAATGTTGGATGATGTGTAGATAATTTTTGTAGATTAAGAGCTCTGGGACGCCAAGCTTGAGAGCAAGGTCGAGTCCATAAATTAGAGCTTCGTATTCTGTGATGTTATTAGAGGCTTCAAAATCCAAGTGGATTGATTTCTCAATTCTGTCGTTGGAAGGGGTAATTAATACGATTCCAATTCCTGACCCTGCGGGTTCTGATGAACCATATGTAAGAAGTTTCCACTCTTTCCTTGTAACCCATTCAATTCGCTCATCCAATACTTGGTTAGGTAGATCTTTTGTAATTTCTTCTGTGAGGTCAGGATCGTGTTCCTCCTACTCAAGATCTTCTACTGGAAAATTCATGAGAAAATTGGCAACGTCCTAACCCTTTTCTAAATGTCGTTATTTGAACTTGATATAATGTTCTCCCAAACTGATTGATCATTGTTGTACTCGTCTAGATTTTTCATTTTTAGACAACACTTACCGGAGTGGGTAGTTTGTCATAACTTTTACTGAATGAGCTTAGAAGTAGTACTTAAGTTTTTGTGAAGTATAAACAAGAGTTAGAAGGAGTCTCCCAATTTTAGAATACCTCGTTTCCGCTAGAGTGAGGTTTTTACTGATGAAATAAACTTGCTTTTCGATCTTTTCTTCAAGTCGAATAAGAACCCTGCTGATAGAAGTATCTGTAACAGCCAGGTACATGATCAGTTCCTTATTTTCTACAGGGGTGCTCATGATAGGAGACTTCCCCAAATAGGTTTTGAGTTCCTGAAAAGCCACCTCATATTCTGATCTTCATTGGATCTATGCATTGAGTTGAACTTTTCCTTATTTGGTACAGCCTCGGTGTAATATGAATAGCCAACGATAGTGATCTAAAGATTTAGAAATGAATTAGTTGATAGCGGTGATCTTGCCTGTAAGTTTTTGTATGTCCTTTGCTGTTGTTGAAGATGGCATGTTGAGGAAAGCTTAAATTTGATCTGTATCGGCCTCAATCCCCTTCTTGCGGATGAGATGGCAGAGGAATCGGCCTGAATATACTCCGAATTGATACTTATGATGATTGAGTCACATCCTGTAAGATCGAAGAATGCTAAATATTGCGGTGAGATCTATGATGTGGTTGTTTGACTGTATGCTCTTACACAAGAGATCATTAAATAGACTTCCACAATTTTTCCAAGATGTGCTTTGAACATAGTAGTCATCAACCGTTGATAAGTCGCACCTGCATTTTTGAGTTTAAAGGGCATGACTTTGTAGCAGTAAAGTCCACTTTTATCACTAAAAGTGGTATTTTCTTGATCTTCTTCCAAGAGAGGAATCTGATTGTATCCAGAAGTAGCATCCATTATAGATAGAAGTTCGTGACTTGCCGTAGTATCAAGGATTTGATGGATGATGGGAAGAGGGAAACTGTCTTTTGTAGTGTGTTTATTTAGATTGGTAAAATCTACACAAACTCGGACCTTTCCATTCTTCTTTGGAACAACAACACTGTTGGATATCCATTCTGGATACTTGGCTTTTCAAATGAATCCCACTTTGATTAATTTTTTGATCTCAATGTTGACTTCATCTTAAGGATGAGGTGAGAGGCACTGCTATTTCTATTTGAGCACCAAGGCATTGATGTTAATGGTAATTTGTGACATGCCTTGGTCGGATTGACACTAGACATTTCTTTGAAATTCTGCGCAAAAATGTCTCGATTTAGTCGTATGAAGTGAATGAGATTATCCTTATACTGCTGGACCAGCTTGGTACCGATAAAAGTACCTCCCAATAAAAGTACCTCTGTTAAGATTTAGTCGTATGGCAGAGATGGTATTTTCGTAAGCTCTAAAAATATTTTGACTACCCTCGATTTCATAGATGCCATCATTGTATTTGAAATGGAGTGCCTGATGATAAGTAAAAGCGATTTCTTCCATGTTGTGAATCTAGCAGCGGCCCATAATCTCGAGGTAACAAGATTTGGCATTGATGACGTCGATTGTGGCTGGTCCAACAGTGATAGGTAAGATGATCTTGCCTACTCGCTATTCTTTGGAATCATTAAATCCACTGATATCGATGTCGCTCGAAATGACTTGATTGGCCAATTCCATCTGGTAATTGTGTTTTGAAAGAGAATCTCAATACCGCTTCCAGTATAGATCATCATTGTATGCATGACAAACTTTTTTATCTTGAACATCGTAATTTTTGAATTAGATCCCAAGCCAGCGATTGCTCGACTTAGGAAGAAGTTTGGCCTCTTTATCTTGAGGTGTGAGGTCGTAACATTTTGATAGTCTATTGCGTTTGAATATTCATGAGTTGTTGATATAATGAATCTCGATCATATTGCTGTGGTGGATATGGTAGAGATGTTTCTCCTCAGCTTAATCTTCGACCTGAACGACTTCGAGCTATTTTTTATAGCTGCCATCCTTGTATGATTCCTGGTCGATAATGTATTCGTACATCTGTCCCTCTTTGAAAATGAATTCCATCAACCTCTATAAAGCATAGCAATTGTCTGTAGCATGATGATTTACCTTGTGATGCATGCAGTACGGGCGGCTTTCAATTGGCTCCAATGGTTGAGATGGACGGTATAGCTTATCTTTCGACAGAATTGAAAAAATGGTGGAGATGCTGACATTCATCTTGGAGAGGACCGGTTTGGGTAATGTATTACCTTTCATAGGGTTGCCAATGTTACTCCTAGAACGCTTTTGGTCACCCTGATCCTCCTTCGGATCAATGCTTTGTTTTGTAGGTGGACTTTGGTGGTTAGGACGGATTTATTAGATTTAAGACTTTCGAACATCATCATTTCCAGGTCCACATACCCAATGATCTTAGTGATTATATCTTCCAAGGTCATGAGTTTGTTAAGGAAGAGGTGCTCTTTGGCCTTGCATTCGAGTTGGAGCGCATTGGTAAAAGTAGTAATAACTATTTTATGATCAAGATTATCTACTTTTTGCGCGAGCTCCCACAACTTCTTGGTAAATGCCTCGAGCTTCTCTCCTTGTGATTATTTAAGACTAATAAGAGAATATAAATTCTCCTCATTGTCTTTGTTGTGAGCATATGTCTTGGTAAATTACTTCTGTAGCTGATTGAATATGAGGATGAAATCTTCAAATAAAAAGTGGAACCACCGGAGTAGTTCTCCTAGTGGACTTGTTGCGAACAGATGATAGAGAATGTGATTGAGATTGGAGTACAATCCCAATAAATCACAGTATTGTCAAATGTGCTCCTTTGGATCAGTGCCCTTGTATTTACATATCTTCGGAGTATGAAAATCTTTCGGCATTTCCATATCGAATAACTTTTTGGCAATCAAACTACCTTGTAACTTGGTAAGGTCTTCTTTATGGCTTAAAGACTATACTTCAATCAACTCCTTGATACGTTGATCCATATGCTCTTGCGTATTGACGTGTGGCTTGAGTGGCTTGGCAAGGTGGTTGAGGATTATGAGTGCCGGTACCCTCACTCAAGCGATCACGTGCTGGAATTCGAGGTTGAGGTCGCTGATCTTCCTCTTGACGTTTGGAAGGTCGGAGACCTTTGTTGATATCATATTGAATTTCACCACCCAAATGAATAGAAGGTTAAGGTTCATGCTAAACATTTCTTGAAATAGCTTTGTTGGTAGCTCCTCGAGGTACCTATCTTTCCCCCACAAAAACCCGAGAGGTCTCTGGCATCTGATCACGATCACTTATTTGGGGAGCCTATTGAGTATCCTGTAAAGCCTGTAATATAGTCTATATGGTTATCATCTGGTCTTCGTGTCATTTGAATGCTGTCAAATGAGCTTGTCGCTCGGCTTCGAGCTTCTTCTCTCAGAGCTCTCGATCAAGAGTTAACTCACTTTCGAGCTCATTACGTTTCTCTATTTCGGCGTGGAGATTCGCTTGTAGTTCTGTAAACTATTCTGGCTCAACAGAAAGATCGAGTGGGATTCCGGTTCCTGGTCTTCTAGAAGTAACCATGATTAGAGATTGATAGTAGAATGAATATATGCCTTATGATATTGTGGAAATGCCTTCTTTCCCACAGACGACGCCAAATATAATGTCCTAATCCCGATAGCTCGAAATGGCTCAGAATTCGCTCTTATACCAATGTACCTGTGACAAAAACTAATGTAAAGCAAGAAAATGATACAAGTGATTTAGCGTAGGAAACCTTTGAATAGGTAAAAAACCACGACCCCGAGTTGAGGGTTTTAGTAATAATAACTTTTATTGCTTGAGGCTGATATCTTATTACAAGTGATCTTTCGAACTAGAAATACTTGATCGTGTAAATATAAACTTCTCCTAATTCTTCTCCATCTCCTCCTTATTCTTCTCCTTCAACTCTCAATCTTTCAACTCTAAAATAACATTATGACATCTCATATCTAGCCGCCAAACCCAAACAAGAAAAGGTGACTAAAATATTCATACTCATCTCCTCTCCCAATTCTCTTGCTGTTATATTATCTTGAAGGAAAAGAAAACCTTAAGCCTTAACTCTTTAATTCAACAATTCCCTTACTGTTATAAGCTATGGAAGTTTAAAAATTAGATCTCCTCAACCCATCTTAATTTTCTTCAGAAGAACCAAAGGATCCAGGAAAGAGAACTGAAGGTATTCTACTTTCATCCATTTCATCTTTGAGGATTAGATAGCTGCTAAATTGTTTGATTGAGGGCAGTTTCCATCCTTATATGCTTTTGTAGTAACATATTCTCTAGATTCGACAAGCATAAGCCGGCTGAGCGTAGTCGAAGACATCCATACATAACCGAAGACCTACATTCGAGAAGACAATACATTATAGCCAAAGATAACTCAATATTCTAGAAGATTCTGTATGTCCTCGACCTACCAGAAGTAGCTATTGTGCCTGGTCAAGAAAGAGCTGTTAGAGATCCGCGAAGTTCGCCCACTCCCCTCGGAATAGGAGACTGTCTCTTTTTTGTAAAACTGCTTGTATACACTATAAATATAGGCAGAGAATAGATTATTAAGAGGAAGAAAAGCCTCTCACATTACCAATTATAACTTTGTAACCCCACTATTATACAAAATCTCTGTAATAGCTAGCAATATACTGGATTTTACATCAAAACCCTCATCGAGGTCGCAGTTTTTCTCAGCTTCTACTGAGTTTTCCACGTAAAATCTTGTCCATCTAGTTTAATTGCAGTCTTTACAAATAAGTATTGGCGAAGATTTTTTCTCCCAGAAAATCCGCCACTGCAATTTGCACCATCTGTGGAAATACCGCACTTTTTTCTTCCATTTCCAATCTAAACACCATCCGATGACAAACATGAACTTGAGAAGCTATTCCAGTACCGTAAGAGATCAGGACATACCAGGAGCTATTAATCTGCACGGTGCAGTCCTTGAACTTCAAAAACAAATGGCCGCAAAAAAATCCCAGAGACTGGAAGATCAGCGTATCTACGCTCAAGCTCTTCAATTGGAAAGAGGCGAACACAGAAAAGCCCTGAATCAACAAAGTCAAGTACATCAAAAAGAGATGGGAAGATTACGAAGGAAACAAGATTGACTCACTGCTTGCCAGACGTCACCTCCACTGGCTCAAAGTGAACATCGATCAAGAGCAGTTCAGCGCGATGATCGGCCGAGAGAGGACGATCAACGAATGTCTCGATCCAGATCTGGAAATCTAAATAGTGCCTCTCGGCATCTTGGTTTAACTTCTTCAGCCTCGATAACCCAAAGAAATTGACGCACACGTCACCAAACCCCTCCGCCAGAGAGGTGGCCCATCAGAGATCGATTGGGACCGGAGGGACAAGACGATTTTGTTCCTCAGATTGCCGCCCTACTTCTTCCCCCGCAGCAATTCGTCACTTTAGATGACCTTAACAATAGAATCCAAGCCATTAAATTTGACATCCTAGGCCGATGATCTGCGCTTGATAGATTCGAAACAAACACCATTTCTTCATATCTCGAAAATATGCCCATCCCAGACAATTTCCATAAGCCCAAGTTCATTAAATATGCCAGCCTAACTGATCCACTTACACATGTTCGACATTTCAAAGCCGCCGTTGGGTTATACTCCAAGCTCGACCATATGCTGTATAGGCTATTCAATATGAGCCTAAAAGAAGAACCACTCCAATGGTTTCACACTATCCAAGAAGCCTCCATCACCACCTTCAGCCAATTACAACATCTTTTCGAATCCAGCTACGCTCATACTAGGGAGCGCAAAATCACTGTTGACTTTTTGTTTTACTTCGAGCAAGGCACGAAAATAACCTTGGAAAACTTTTATAAACGTTTCCTTCAGAAACACGGAAGATTGGGAATTCAGACCCTAAAATTGTGGTTCTGGTATTCACCTCCGCCTTGCACATTGACTCAAAAGTTCAAGAAGAACTTACTCTGCAAAAACCACACACGGTCACTGAAATAATTGATGAGGTTAATAACTATATCGAGCTGGAACGATCAAAAAAAGATAAGATGAAAAGCTCCTCCATCATCCATTCTCGAGAAGCATCTTTGACCCTGTCCCAACGAACAGTCACTACTGAAGCGCCTAAGCAACGCGACAAAAACACACTTGAAGAAGGGATGAAAAACTTGACAAACCTGTCCCAAATCAGCCGCCAATGACAACAACCTTCTCTGCTATCTTGCCAACAATAAAGGGAGATGAGTATTATCAGGAGCCACAAGCAATTACAGATCTTGCAAATGGACCCTTATGTCAGTATCATTATGTGCGTAGTCATGAAACTGATGGCTGCTACTTCCTCATACGTATCTTTCATCGTATCCTCTTTGCTGGAAGACTCAACAATTATGTCATCGACATTAAAAAATTCCTTGAAAAACAAGCTAAAACAAAGATGTCGAGCATAATCAGATCCAGGGAGAAGCTCACCATTTGCATATGACCAAAATTAAAAAAGGGAAGAAAAGAAAACAAGACGATCGTATTACGTCTTGCTGCAAAATGACCTCCTCAGACAAATCAGCAAAACTTCTTCCAAGAACAAGCAAATCCAAATGTCCTTACCAGAAAACATTCGAGGACTGCGACACCAGTCATGTTAAATACCCTCATGATGGCCCTCTCGTTATTATTCCCAAAGTTGGACAGGACTACTTACATATGCTTCTCGTCGATACCGGAAGTGCCGCAAATGTTTTATTCAGAAGAGCAATCGAAGTCCCTGAACTTACGTATTCAGTAAAAGCTTCGACAACAATAATCACGGGCTTTAATGGTTCAAAAGAATCAGCTACAGAAGAAATCACTCTGCCAGTTCAAGCAGGTTCAGAAGCCACATTCGTCAAATTTCTTGTCATTGATGTAGAGTCCAAATATTTGGGCATTTTTTGATGCAGTTGGGTACATTCTATCAAAGCAGTACCCTTAACTTATCATCTAGCGCTACGTTTTCCTACGGATCATGGAATCTATGAAATTAAGGGTAGCCAAGCAGTCGCACGAATGTGTGAAAATACTATAATTCACCCTCATACAACTAAACTTCTCAAAGCGTAGCAACTACAACATGAAGCACCACCCTCATTTTAGCAGCATGATACCGAAATGGTCAAAACTGTTGAACTCGATGGTCCAGGATGCACAACCTTCGTTGGATCCAAGTTGTCAATCGACGAAAAAGAGGCCATGATATAGCTACTAAAGAAAAACATCGACATCTTTGCCTAAACAATCCATGAAATGCCTCGAATCGATCCTTCCATCGCTTGCCACCGACTCAACCTCCTTCCAGACAGCAAAACAATCATCCAAAAACGAAGGAATCTAGCACCCCGACTTCGAGATGCAGTCAACAAAGAGATTGATAAACTTCTTCGTGAAGGATTTATTGGGGAAGCTAAATATCTGAAGTTGGTTTCTAATATCGTCGCTGTGCCAAAGAAAAATGGCAAAATAAGGGTTTACATCAACTTCACATAACCCAACAAATTCACACCCAAAGACAGCTTTTTGCAACCACTAATTCCGAAACCTCTCGAATCAGTCGCAGGACATAAACTTCTTTCTATGATGGATGCCGCCTCGAGATACAACCAAGTTCCACTTGCCGAAGAAGATCAAGAAAAAACAACCTTCATAACTGAAAGAGGACTTTACTGTTACACAGTATTGCCTTTTGGGTTAAAGAATTATGGTGCTACTTACCAACAACTGGTCACCCAAATGTTTAAAGATCAGCTCAGCAAAATCATAGAAGTATATATCGATGATATGATATGCAAAAGCCTGAAAAGGGGAGATCATCTCAATAACCTCCAAACTATCTTCGATATCCTTCGCAAGTACCGGATGAAACTCAACCCTGAGAAATGTCAATTAGGCATCAAATCTAGCAAATTCCTAGGTCATCTAATTAGTAAAAGAGGAATCAAAATTGATCTGGCTATAATCAAAGTACTCATGGCAATGCCATCTCCTCGAACGGAAAAAGATGTTCAAAAATTTGCCGGCAAGATAGCTGCTCTTCACAGATTCATCTCAAAGTCATCTGATCGATGCAAACTTCTTTACATTCTTCTTCATGCAACCCTACTCCTCTTTCGAACAAAAAAAAAGAAAGTTATTTGGACTCCTGACTGTGAAATGGCATTCCAAGATCTTAAACGATACTTGGGGCGTTCTCCTATAATGAGTACTCCAATTGATGGTAAATCACTCACTATGTACTTGTCCACAACAGATGAATCCATCATTTCCATTTTAATTTGAGAAGATGGCGGGATAGAAAAACCAATCTACTTTTTCAGTAAAAAACTTATGCCTGCTGAAAAATAATACACAACAGCAGAAAAATAGCTACTCACCTTGGTCTGCAACTCTAAAAAACTTTGTCCCTAATTTCAAGCTTATCCTATCAAAGTCATCACCAAGTACCCTCTCAAACTGGTACTCTCCAAGAAATAAAAATCTTGTAGAATCTTACAATGGTCTATTTTTCTTGGAGAGTACAATATTTCCTTTGAACCTCAAATATCCATCAAGGGACAAGCTGTGGCCAACTTTTTGGCAAATTTTCTTGTCAAAGACCCCGATTAGGATGAACTCGAAGAAATATTCACCGACGACACAATTACAAAACCAGACACATGGTCCAAAGGTTCCGGTTGGAAATTTTTTACATACGGATCGGTAGGGCCACAAGGATCCAGAATTGACATAGTCCTCATTACGCCTTCCAATCATCACATTGAGAAAGCTATCAAACTCAACTTATATGCTACCAATAATAAAACTAAATATGAAGGAATCTAATTCGGTTTTGAACTTGCACTTACTCTCGGAGCTGAGGAATTAGCAGTATATGTCGACTTCTTGCTCGTCGCAAATCATTATAACAAAACTTTTAAGACAATAGGCAAAATGGTTGATTACGCAGGCTTAGTCAAAGAAAAGATGAAACAATTCAAGCATGCAACCATTTCATATTTACCTCGACAAGAAAATCGCCATGTCGATGCATTAGCTTACATCGCTGCCATACTGGGAGACACTGAAAAAAGATCTTTAGAAATCGTAATCCTCGAACATTCTAGCCTCTATATCTTGTCAATACTCCAGATAACCGTTGCTGAAGATGATGACCCTGACGTCTGGAGAAGACAATTTTATGCTTACCTCAACTCCAGCATCCTCCCCAGTAACAAAGAAGAAGCTCAATCCCTGTTGGTTAAGTGCCCCTAATTCACTGTCCAAAATAAAATATTATATTGACTCACTGGAAGCGGATCACTTATCGAATGCATCTCATAGAAATGGGCTCAGATCAAGATTAGAGAGCTTCACGAAGGTATCTGTGGTGCACATGTTTCTGGAAGATCGCTAGCCCAACGCACATTCACACAAGGACTATATTGGCCTGAGATATGACAAGACTGTGAAGACTTTGTCCAAAAATGCTATAAATGTCAAATCCATGCTCGGGACATCAAGAGCCCAACCCTTGACTTACATGTTAGCAATGTCCTCTGGCCATTTAAATGATGGGGAATCGATATCATTGGCCCATTCCATCTAGCATCAGGAAACAGAAGGTTCATTTTAGTTGCCACCGATTACTTTACCAAGTGGGATGAAGCAGTTCCTCTCTGCCATACTGATGAGAATAAGATCATTAAGTTCCTTTGGGAGCACATCATTACCCAGTTTGGTTGTCCGTAGATGATACACTCTGATAATGGCAAGCAGTTCATCAGCGCTAAAGTCCTTGCTTTCCTCCATAAATATAAGATTCAGTTGATAGCTTCCACACCATACTATCCTCAAGGCAACGGACAAACTAAAGCCATCAACCAAAGTATCAAATCTCTAGTTTACATAAGCGCCTCGACGACAAGAAAGGCAGATGGGTGAACAAACTACTTAGTTTCTTATAGGCCTACTGTACCACTCCTTGAGTTTTGACAGGCTGTACTACTTTTATGATGGCTTTTGGTACCAAAGTAGTCATACCTTCAGACCTTGATCTCCCTAGTACTCGACAAAAAATCTCCTATGAGGACTATGAACTCGGTCTACTTTGCAACCTCAATTGGATCGAAGAAACTCGAGACAAAGCCATTGCAACTCTGGGACAATATCATGATACATTGAAAAAAACATATAACAAAAAAGTTTGACAATGGAAATTCGGTATTGGAGACCTTGTCCTACGACGGATACAAGATAGTACTCAACCTAAAAATTCCAGAAAGTTATCAAAAAACTGGGAAGGGCCCTACATTGTCAGCAACAAAACAGATAGTAAAACTTATTGGCTCATGACTGAAGACAAAGTTTAGCTTGAGTATCCATGGAATACAGCTCAGCTGAAACTCTTTTACTGATGACACACTGTAATCGTTTTCTTCGAATCAAATAAACAATTTTTTTTATCATTATCTTCTTTACTACTTCGATTTGATCTCGATCTATACTTCTCAAGTATGTATCAGACAAACGATATCTTTACTACTTTGATTTGATCTCGATCAATACTTATCAAGTATGCATGAGATAAACAATTTCCTTACTATCTTGATTTCTTTTTAGGTCCTTGCTTTCACAAGTCTCCTAAAACTTATCAATCAACTTCACGCGACCACTATCCAATTACAGGATAGTTTACTTCGTGCTATTTACTTATCGAACAACCACTTCTGAGCTCTTGTTCTTCTCCAATCTAAGTCCAGATACCTATCCCCAGATATACATCTAGTCTTCCTTACTTGCCATTTTATGGCCATCTTTCACATTTCGTAGACACAAGCGTTCTTTACTTATCTGCTCGAATATAACATACCTTACGACATAAATCACTTTATCACATCTACTACTTAAACTTATTTACTCATGCAAAATAGTTATTTATCCTAATATTTAAAAACAACACAAATATCCTTCGCACACACGAAATTAAAATTATTTTTGTCCTACTTACCATTTGTTACATACTTTTACTTCACATAACATTCTTTATGCAAGATTTAACATTTCAAACGAAGATTTTTCTTCATTTAAGGCACCTTTGGGCACCTGCACATCTGATACTTCCCTAGAACGAAGACCTTCTACCTCCATTGTCACTTCATTTCTGATAATATCAGTTACTCCATGAACATCAGGCGTCTGGGGTGCATCATCATCTGAACTGTCATCACATGAAAGGCCACCAGGTTTTACAAGTCCCTTATAATATCTTTTCCTTTCTTCTGCCACCTTGAATTTCCCTAAAAAGTGCATCCTCATTTCCTTGCACCTTTCTAATTTTTTTTCATTCATCCGAGCTTTCACCTCATCGAGCCGTTTGTTCTGCTCCAACTCCATTGTTCTGCGAGCATTGGCAACTTGATATCTCACATCATTCTCATAAGTGGCTTTCTGCAATGCCAATGCTTTATTTTTTTCTTTCTCTAGCACTTTCTTTGCTTCAGCCAATACAGCCTCCTTCACCTTCTTTGCATCTAGCTTATACCTATTCAGAGTCGCATTCAGATTAACATTTTCTACGGTCAACTCCTTCTTTATATTTTTGAAGACAACCAATTGGTTTGCCAACTCACCACTACCCTCAACGCGACCCATTGCTTCACTTATCAACTTCTTAATCTGCATGAAAGTCATATAATGAGTATTCGATTGACCTACCAAACTTTTCATTCGAGCATAAACATTAAAATTTCTCACCTTCGCCAAATTCTTCTATCCCTCGCTTAAAAAGGTATCCAAGCTATTGATCCCCACCATACAATCCTCCATATCTTTCTTTCACTCATCCCTCCCGGACATATAAGACTCCATAGTCCTTTGTACCTCCGTGTCAGACTCCTCCACAATTTTCTTCTTCGATGTCCCACCAGTAGTCTTCTTGGGAAGTACACTACTCGAACCTCGTGGAGGTAACCCACTCACCACGACAGCTGGTTTGGCAGTCACTTCGACCACCTCAGTTGACGACTGTCAAGTAGTCCTCTTCGGGTTAAGCAACGGAGGTACTTCAGAGTTTACCTTCCTTTTCTTCTTATTTTTGATAAAAGACTCCCCTAGCATAACATCGATCTCCGTTTCTGTGTTGTACCCTATCAAGGAAGGATTGTTCAGTGGCAAACACACATCTGCGGCTCTTTTTTTCTTCGCCGACATTTCCTCCCCCCCCAATTACAGGCACTTTGGAACCTTTAGTTCTTAACCATTTTAGCCCTTCTTCTTGAAAAAGCGTATTCAGATGATCTTGGTCAATCACTAAGTTATCAATCCTGCCAAAACATCCTTCTCTTACCTTATAAAATTTTTATCCACTTCCACTTTCTTCCCACTCTCCTTCAAAGCTGCAAAACAGCGAGAAAAGCACAAGATTACAAAACATAAATCTAACTTGAAGTTATATCAAACTTAATCATTTAAGTTACCTAAACGCAGACCTAGATGAAACGCTCTTCTTTTTAATGGCTCCCAGGGTCTTTCTTATCGAATTTGTAATTCCCCAACACCAGTAGACGTTCATCGGTGTATCTTCCTCCAGTCGACACCATGTCATAAAACATCGGCCTCTTCAAGAACCTCGCCAAATATCGATACCCTTTTAATTTCGGGTTCGTCCTCAATGTGTAGTAAACACATAAATCATCAACAGTAATTACCTCCTCCCCCCTGGCCTTAAGTCGACCTTTTATTGCCCCACATACCCTAAAAAGGTCATGCATATTCAGATTAAGCTGACCCAGGGCAATATCGGGGAAGTTTATTAATTTTTTCTGGTCCGCTCTAAGGGGGAGCTTCAACCCTTTCTTTATTTGTTTTCGATGCACCAGAATACCATCTAAGGGTATTTCCTGGTCGATCATTTTATACTGATACTCCTCTAATCTTACATCCTCAGGAATGCCGTATTTATACTTAAACTTTATAATCTCTTGGGTCTCTAGACCTCTCCATAGCATGCTTCCTCACCCTCTTCCACATCCTCTTCCCCATCCCCACTACTTTCTCGATCACTCGTTTGGGGCCCGTGATCCATATTAATTTCCTTAGCCTCCACCTCAGATAAGTCGATCACACTAGGTGTTACCCTGAACTGCTCCACACCCCCTGTATCTGCACTGCTCGACCCTACTCTATATCTCCCCCCCAATTATAGCACACAAGTTCTCACATCAATCAACAAGGGTTCGACATCTTCAAGATTGGCATATATGTCTTTATCATCATTTACAGTTGGCTCAGCCAGTATTAGAACCTGTCAATCAGATTCAATACTTTTACCACAGTTAGTATCTCTCATATGTGAAACATATATATGTTCATAAGTTTATCTATTCATAATCATATCGTTATTAAGATTCCTCTCAAACACATCATTCATTTTACTCTTATTTCATATTATTAAGTTTTCAATGCACTATATTACTTCATATTTATACCATCGATTGCAACACATTACTCATTACTCGATGATTTCTATTTTAACACATAAATCTTTGCTAAGTATTTTGATCTATTTACCATTTTAGTCAAATTTTAAGTATTCCAATAGCTTTTCGAAGACGTTTCAACTTTTCCTGCCAAAACACAATCTTTACAAAATTATGAATTCCCCTTCTCCAGTACACAAACTGGCAAAATCCTAACAAGCAGCCCCAATCTCCGCATATCTCGCCACATCACCACCATTTCCTCCCAATGTGCCGTAATCATAGTGCCCTTAACCAATCCATTTTTCTTCTCTTATTACCTACCAATTATCTCCTTTTAACACCCAAAATTTCCCAACCAGAAACTCAGACTCACCAGCAACTAAGAATTTCCTATAATTCATTTTCCTATCTACTACTAATTTGTTTCCAATTCACTTCTACACAATTCACTTTACTTATATCTATTCATCTATAACCAATCATAAACCTAGAAAATAATTCCAAATGAATCACTAACCTTGTTTACTCGCCACTTCTGTATCCCTCTCCTTTGATCCCTTAGCTCTTTCAATCAACACATTAATCTCCTCATTCACAATCGTATCTAACCACTTCAACGACGAGTAATAGCAATTTACACCACCAAACTTTTTTTATGTTTTTGAAAAGTATGAAAATTTGTCCACCTCCGACCTATTTATAAACCCTACGTGACTGTTGGTCACACCACTTCACGACCGTTAAGTTCTTCGATTGTAACGCCTCATGCATTTTTTCTCGACTTCTTTTACTCTTAATCTTCTTACCATTAATAGACCTCAACATTCATACTTCAAACCTTTAAATTCTTGAAGAATTTCTGTAGATACATTCATATCCCCAAGTACACAACCTATCTTATCAAACAGATAATTTACATATTTTTCCTTGTATTGTATACCATCACCTAGTGAAGAACATCTTGCCATATTCATTTTGTATGTTAGTTCCCCTGCTTCTTAATGTCCCCACGAATTCCTATATTTTAGGGCCAGTATTTGACAAACATCTACATATCACTATATTCGACAGTAATTCATTTTAACACAATTTCTATATTCCCAACATTTAACAAGTACAAATTCCATTTGACAAATTACAAAGTTACATTTGCTTCCCCATCAACAACTACTTACAACAAACCGCCTCCTACAATTTTATATACTTTCATAAACCCCTCGCTGCAGCTTCATCTTCCCTCTTCACCAACAACTTTGCTCGAGTCCACATTCCACCCAAATGTTTAGAAGGATGCCAAAAATGTAATCTAACACGGAACTCGAAGTCCTCCTCAACCTCCTTCGCTTCTACCGTACTCATACCTTCGTAATCTGGCTCCTCTGGATTATCTAAATGCCAATCAAGGTTCTGCGTTCTGAAATACCGCGTGTACAACACCTAATACATTGCCTGAGTACGTCTGAATACACCGTCACGGGCCTGAGCTCTCATCCTCGCCATCTTTGTATGCAAGATCGCATCCACCACACAAAGCTATTTATAACCATTCTAGTCAAAATATCCTCACCTACATTTATTTTGCCTGGGAACTCTATATATTTCAAAGTCTCATCAATCGACCTCGAACTTTACCCCTGGCCCCACATAGTCAAATATCGTCGACTTTATACACATAAACAAAGAATCGATACGGATATCTTTGACAAACTTATACTCACAATAATTCCTAAACAAACTACAATCAAATAAAATTTTGATAAAATATTTATTACTTTAAACAAATTGTTTCTTACATTTGATATCTATCTCATTCGCTTACATTGCATCTCTTACATTCAACATTTATCTCATTCGATTACAAATTCATCCTTCGCTTACATTATATCCGGTAACCTTCTACTTTTTATTCGACTTACATGACTTATTTAACTGTATTTTCTTTTTACCAGAATCAGACATTAAAGCCTCTTTTCCAGTAAAAGAAACTCAATGACTCTCAAGTTACTGAACTTCTATAAGCTGCTTCCACAGATAGGCGAGGAAATATATGCATGAATCCTTCCCCAATTCAGCAAGATCCCTGGACCCTCATTCAAGCTTCAAATCTTCATCAATAATACAAACTGTTATCCTTTCTCCACCACTCTGACGACCTCTATTGCCATCTCCACAATGTGCTGACACAACCATTTCTAATGTACACCACCATCCTCTATTAGATACCTCCCCCATCTTCCTTACTGTGATATCAATCACAGCACTTTCGTCAAGGCCTCCTGTGAACACATACCTTCCCTCCAATGCCTTAACGTCTTTATTTTTACTCACCATTGGTCCCGACACTTGGGGCGACATCCTTTCACAACGACCACCTTATCCTCCTCAACCAACCGCCCATTTATTCCCTACTTCCAACCTGGCAGATTCCTTATACAGCATTTAATGCACCTCGGGAATAAAATTGCCAAATACATTTCACATGGACCTTGGAACTCACCAAGATGACTCATCTTCTATTTGACAACCTCTTCAGCTTCTCAAAATAATTTCTTGATACAAACAAAAGTGCTTATGTCGAGAATGGGGTGATTGTAGTAACATATTCCCCTGATTTAACAAGCATAAGCCAACAGAGCGTAGTCGAAGACAGCCATGCATAACCGAAGGTCTACATTCGAGAAGATAATACATTACAGTCAAAGATAACTCAATATTCTAAAAAATTCTGTATGTCCTCGACCTATCTGAAGTAGCCGTTGTGCCTGGTCAAGAAAGGGTTGTCAGGGATCCGCGAAGTTCGCCCACTCCCCCCAGAATAGGAGACTGTTTCATTTTTGTAAAACTGCTTGTATACAATATAAATATAGGCAGATAATAAATTATTAAGAGGAAGAAAATCCTCTCACGCTACCAATTATAACTTTGTAACCCCACTATTATACAAAATCTCTGTAATAACTAGCAATATACTGGATTTTATATCAAAACCCTCCTCGAGGTTGTGGTTTTTCTCAGCTTCTACTGAGTTTTCCACATAAAATCTTATCCATCTAGTTTAATTCTAGTCTTTACAAATAAGTATTGGCAAATATTTTCCTCCTGGAAAACCTGCCATTACATTTGGAACCGTCTGTGGGAATACCACACTTTTTTCTACTATTTCCAATCTAAACACCATCCGATGACAAACATGAACTTGAGAAACCATTACAATACTGTAAGAGATCAGGACATACCAGGAGCTATTGATCTTTATGGTGTAGTACATTTATTCTTGATTACAGTTACATCAGTCTATAAGTGAATGGCTCGGTCATTTGTGGGGGTGATTTTTTGGATTACCCGACCTGCACGGCTTAAAACTACTCTTAATGATTTGGTTTTAAATCATTGGAAATTTGGGGCATGACAACTGCAGCAGGACTGATTGACTCTGAACAGGTAAGTGGGTTTCTAACTCTTTGTTCTAAAAAGTCAAGCTTATGCATTTTACAGAGTATGAAAAAGTAATAAGAATGTTTCCTTAAAGAAAATAGAACTTCTATTCGAATAGAACTGAAAGATTCCTTCTGTTCGAATAATTTTTAATGTCGTTCGAATATTTTGCAACAGTTTGAATTGTATTCGAATAGAATTATTTTTGTTTGAATAATTTTTAACAGTTACATTTTTATTCGAATAGATTAATTGTTGTTCGAATAACTTTCATTTGTTTGATTCCTGTTCGAATATATTAATTTCTATTCGAACAGAGCCCGTGTTTTCTGTTTTCCTTCTTAAGACATACTTACCTTTTTTCAAACACTCACTTCTTAAAAAGTCTATTTTTTGAGAGCTTATTTTTTAGAGTAAAGATAAATCTATCTTTGAGATATTCAGGAGAGAATCAAATCACTCAAACCTTGAATCAATCAATTTATCAAGAAACATTATTTATGCATTAAAGAACTTGAGCGATTCAAGATTAGGAGTTTCGACGTGAGATTGGAGCAAGGAGTTGCGAGAATGCAGAATTGATTGCAAGAAGATTAATTGGAAGAGAAATAACATGGGAGGTGCTTATTGAGTCTGTAAGTAATTAAATTCTTGTAATTCTTGTTCAATAATGGATTGTTTAGCTATCGGGTCATTCGATAGTGACTTGTTGGTTTTTCTCCTAAGAAAGGTTTTCTACAGAGTTAAAAAAAATTGCCTTGTCTTTAATTTCCATTGCTTGCTTGACATTAGATAATCGTATCAACTTTATTTAGGTTAAGCGTAGACCATTAATTCAAAGGAATTAGGACTTATTGATTTAGACATAAAACAATCGAAATTGGTTAGTATCAGGCGACTAGTTAATTCAATTGGTATCAGAGCAGTCACGTTTCGAGGTTTAACAACCTAAACGTGGATCCCAGATAGTTCGCTTGAGAATAATGAGTTCCGAGAAGTTTAGAGGTCCTATAAATCGCCCTCCAGCCTTTGATGGCATAGAATATCCATACTGGAAAGTCCAAATGATTGCATACTTACAATCAATCGGAGAAGATGTATGGATTGCTGTTGAGGATGGATGGACACCTCCTACTGTAATGCAAGGTCAATCAGGGAATGCTATTGAGGTCCTTAAACCTAGGAACCAATGGACAAGAGAAGAAAAGGATAGTGTTGGTTATAATTCTAAATGACTCAATGCGATCTTTACGGCTGTGAGTCAAACTGAGTTTCGACATATCTCTGCATGTACTACTTCTAAAGAAGCTTGGGGCATCCAAGTTCGAACTCATGAAGGCGATGATACAGTCAAAGAAAGTAAGCTTCTAATGCTTACTTCGCAATTTGAGAATATCAGAATGAGTGAAAATAAACTTTTTGATGAGTTCTATGCGAGACTAAGTAATATTGTAAACAATAGTGCCACATTAGGAGCTCATTATTCTAATGTTCAAATTGTTCGTAAAGTCCTAAGGTCCCTTCCTAAGAGCTTTAGATCCAGACGTGATGTTATCGAGGTTGCTTAAGATCTTAAAAAAATGAAACCTGATACATTAGCTGGAAAATTTCCAACGTTCAAACTTGAGATGAGAATGAAAAACCCTGAGAAGAATAAGAGTGTTGCTTTCAAGTCTTCATCTTACTCCTCTTCTTCCAAGGGTTCTAAAGAGGTTGATCACTCATATATCTCAGATGATGATGAAGGCTCAGATATAGATTCCTTAATTTCTCTTATTAGTCAATAATTTCAAAAAATATTGAAAAAACGTTAGTTTTAAAAATAAGATCAAAAACAAGGGAAATCAATAAACTATAAACCACGACCTCATGATCGGGTCAAAACTTATAACCGGCAGACCAACAGTGATATTGACCTTAGTCAAGTTGAATGTTATAAATGTCACAAGCTTGGTCATTATGCCTATAGTTGTTTTATTAAAAAATTTAGAATGAATCATAAAGCTATGAATATCAGGGTTACTTAGAATGACAATGATGATGAACATGATAACAATGAGAGTTATCCCCAAGTAGTTGATACAAGAAATTATTGTGAATATCTTGCGGTCCTTAATTGTGGCAATAATAACTTTGATGTTTTTGAACTTGAAAATTCTGATGAAAATCAGAGTAATCAAGAGCAAAACGAGTTTGAGGACTCGAGTCTTGAGGACTTGTATCAACAGACTCTCTTCAAGTGTATGAAACTAGGTAAATTAAACAAAGTCTTGAAAGACCAAGTTAATACACTTAAGTGTGATCTTAAAAACAAAACTGAGAATTTAAGTCACAAGATAGAGAGACTTGAGAGTGAGAAACAAGGCCTTCATGAAAAAGTTTTTCTTTTGGAAAAATAAGTTAATGATGGAAAAGTGAAAATAAAATCAACTCTGGACGAACTTCATTCGGCCAAGCTTGACGTAGTTCTATCTCAGCAGAAACTTAAGAAGTTCAGTCATGGGGCCATGAACATTGATAAAATGTTATGTATGGGAAAGATGGATAGTGATAAAAGGGGTCTAGGATATAAGGAACCTCTTCCTAATGCCAAGACTCCTCAAGTCACTAAGTTTGTGAAAGCAACTGCTCCTACTTTGGTGCCCAAATATAACATGATATCCACTACTCGTAATCACACCAAACAGGCCTTTTATTCTCAAATTTATTATTGTAGTTTATGTGGTCGAAAGGGACATATTGCATCTTACTGTAGATTTTTTGGACCTTATCAACCACATGTTTGCTCTTTTAATGGATATCATATAATTCTAATGTGATTTCTACTAATGAGAAAAGTGAGAATGTGTCTAGATATTTTTTACAGAAAACTACAGGTTGAAGAACTCTTCAAAGCATTTGGGTACAAAAGTTGGATTTGGCGCCTCAGATAAGGTACAATGTTACACTAACTGCTCTTAATGCTTTCAAGTCAGTTCAATGGTATATGGATAGTGGGTGTTCTCGTCATATGACTGGTGATGAGTCCAAGCTGAGTCACCTAGAGGATATTCAGGGAGGTGATGTTACTTTTGGTGATGGGAGCATATCTCCGGTGGTAGGAAAGGGAAAGGCTGAAGGACTAGGTACTCCAGTAATTGATAATGTTCTCCTGGTTAAGGGGCTGAAGGCAAATCTTCTTAGTGTCAGTCAACTATGTGATACAGATCATACTATTACATTTTTCAGAGGTGGATGTGATGTTTTGAACTCTCAAGGACAACGTGTGATGCATGTTGCTAGAACTACTGATAACTGTTATGCTATTCAACAAGAAGCTATATTATGTAACAAAATAAAACTGAATGATGTGGACTTATGGCATTAAAGGTTAGGACATATAAACTTTAATGATTTGTCCAAGATTACAAGTAAAGAGCTTATTCGGGGAGTTCCAAAATTGGGAAGATTGAGCAATGTGGTGTGCGGTCCTTGTCAAATTGGCAAGCAAATAAAAAGCTCTTACAAGAAGTCCAACAATATTGCAACTACCCAGATTCTTGAGCTAATACACATGGACTTGATGGGTCCTATGAGAACGGAATCCTTGGGAGGTAAAAGGTATATTTTGGTAATGGTGGATGATTTCTCTCGTTATACATGGATAGCGCTTTTGAGAGAGAAGTCTAATACTTTTGAAGAATTCTATAGTATATCACTACGAATCTAAAATGAGAAAGATTGCTCTATTGGTAAAATTTAAAGTAATCGTGGTAGAGAGTTTAAGGGTATTGGGTTGATTGAGTATTGTACTTCTAATGTGATTAAACAAAAATTCTCTACTCCAATCACTCCACAAAAAAATGGGATCGCAAAAAGGAAGAATAGAGTTCTTCAAGAAATGGGATGAATCTTACTTCACAGCAAGGATCTTCTGGCACATTTTTGGGGGGAGGCCATTCATACTGCGCGCTATACTATTAATAGAGTGTATCTACGTCCACTTACTCTAAACACACCCTATGAACAGTAGTTTGGAAAGAAGCCGAATGTCAACTACTTTTCAAGTTTTTGGGAGCAAATGTTTCATCTTTAGAGATTGGGAGAACATTGGGAAATTTGAATCTCAGAGTGATGAAGGTATTTTATTGGGCTACTCAACAAATAGTAGAGCTTTTCGAGTATGCAATTTGAGGACCAATGTGATGATGGAGTCTTGTAATGTGGTTGTTGATGATACTTGCACCATTGGTTCTGCAGATGTGAGAGAAGATGATAGTACAGCAGAAAATCCAGTAACATCTTCTGGTGATATTCTTGCATCAAGCCCTACATCAGAGGTTGGTTCTCCTTTGCTTACTCCACCACTTCCAGCTTCACCACTCCCTCCTGCCCCAAGTGTACCACAGCCCGGATGACATCAAGTTCATAAGGATCACTCACATGCCGATATCATCGGGGATGCTACCTCTCGGTTTCAGACTAGGAGCCAACACCATGAGACGGTATACTGTGTTTGTTATGTTTTTATGATCAAACCAACAATAGTAAAGGAAGCTCTGTCAGATGAATATTGGCTACATGCAATGCAAGATGAGTTTTGCCAGTTTTGACGTCAAGATGTTTGGGATTTGGTTCTACATCCTTTAAGTACAAATATCATTGGAACTAAATGGGTTTATAAGAATAAATATGACAAACTTGGGAATGTAATTTGTAACAAAGCTAGATTGGTCGCTTAAGGGTACAATCAAGTAAAAGGGGTTGATGTTGCTGAAAAGTTTGCTCCTACTGCAAGGCTGGAGTCTATTCGCCTACTGCTTGTTCTTGCTTACCATCAAAAGTTCAAGTTACATCAGATAGATGTGAAAAGTGCTTTTCCGAATGGGATCTTAGAGGAAGAACTGTACGTGACCCAACCAAAAGTATTTGAAGATCTTTATCATCCAGATCACGTGTTCTACTTGAAGAAGGCTCTTTACGGTTTGAAGCAAGCTCCTTGCGCATGGTATGAATGGCTCTCTAATTTTCTCTTAGCTTAGGGATTTGTTCGTGGGGGAGTTGATAAAATACTATTTATCCAACGAAAGGGAGGTGTGATGCTTATTGCATAGGTATATGTAGATGATATTGTGTTTGGCTCTACTTCGAGTTCACTAACCACTTCTTTTACAGATTTAATGAAAAGTGAATTTGAGATGATCATGGTTGGGGAACTAACTTATTTCTTAGGTCTCCAAATACGTCAAGTGGAGAAAGGAAGGTTTGTTTCTCAATCTACGTACACCAGGGATCTCGTAAAGAAGTTTGGTTTCTCTTCTGCAAAACATGCCAGGACACCCATGAGTACCGCTATAAAGTTATGTAAGGACTCGGCAGGTAATGATGTTGATCAAAAGATGTATAAAAGTATGATAGGTAGTCAATTTTATCTTACTGCTACTCGTCCTGATATTATGTTTAGTGTATGTATTTATGTTCGTTATTAAGGTAATCTAAAAAAGTCCCATTTATAGGCTGTTAAGCATATTATTCGTTAGGTATGTGGAACTTCTGATTTTGGCTTATGGTATTCACATGACACAACCTTCTAGATTATTGGGTATTTCGATGCAGATTAGGTAGGTAATGCAAATGATAGGAAGAACACTTATGGTGGATGCTATTATATTAGAAATAATCTTGTGGCTTGGCAGAGCAAGAAGAAGAATTGTATTTCTTAATCCACAGTAGAAGCGGAGTATATTGCTGCGGGTAGTTGTTGCACTCAATTGATTTGGGTGAAACAGATGGTGCATAACTATGGAATAGTCCACGGGACGATGTCAGGAATTTTATGATAATACGAGTGCGATCAATATCTCCAAGAATCCTGAACAATATTCCAGAACCAAGCACATCGACCTTCATTTCTACTTCATCCTTGATCATGTTGAGCGCAAGATAGTCAGTGTTGAGTATGTTCCTACAGATAATCAGTTAGCAGATTTTTTCACCAGACCGCTAGATGCTATGAGGTTTGAGCTTCTGAGAGGGTCAATTGGTGTCTGCTCAATTGATTAGGTATGTTTTTTTACTTCCTCTTCATATTATTTTGTTAGATTATCACAGTGATATATGCTTGGTCAGATACGCTTTCTAATTTAATGTTAGGACAGATCAGTATAGTATTTACTTAGATTTGATTTTTCTCATGGCAGTTAACTATCGAATGCTTAGATAGATAGACACTTATTGATATTATACTTTAGGATACATGTAGAGACTTTGTACCTAATACTATGTGAGGATCTGACCTTATTTATGAGCCTCGAGTGTTCTGACATTTACTTCTCTCTTTGATCTTGTTGTTTGCGATCTTATTTCATTTCCTTACTCAATTGCCAAATGGTAACTTCAAGTTCAAGTTAGTCTAATAGAACATTCCCTATACTTGATTCGAGACGAAAAAACTATGTGAGACCGAAGATATGATAATAGGCTTTTTATTGTTACACATTTTTTGGCCTTCGTTATTCATAACCATATTTTTATCCACTTGTAGCCCTTTGTGCCTGAAAATAAGCCTTTTATTTTTTTCTACCCAAATCCTTTATTCATTTACCTGTTTGTTATGAGACTTTTCAGTGAAAAAATATAAGGGGGGAGGGGGATAGAAAATCAGAATGAAAGAATAGATTGTTTTTCCCTATATCTTTGATTGTATGTAACTTTGTGTCTTAATAAAAAAAAGGGGGGGGGGGGGGGTGGAACAAGAAAAGAAAAGATAAGAAAAATAGGAAATATGTAGCGGACGAAGTGTTATGATATATGTGTACTCCTTAGAGAGGGCGAATATCAATTGGTGAACTCTTTTTAAAGGAAGAAAGGGAAAGAGTGTAACTCTAGTCTCAGAATGCCATCAAAACACTTACTCCGTCATATGCCTACCCATGCCTTCATTATAACATTTTCAAGACTTGTTTGATCTTGAGTTTAACACAGTTAGTTTAGTGGAGATGAGAGATATAAAGTCTATATTAATTAACTTGACACCATTAATGACAATTGATTTTCTGTCCATGAGATCTTTCAGCTCACAGTGCGCTACTTATTTGACGAAATATGAGTCTTTCTTTGCATATTATTCATATTCATATTTCACACAGAGTGTTAGCTAGTTAATTCTCAGTGATTTCGAGTGACCACCGATGAGAGGCCTAAGTTGAAACAACATTCTTTATAATATTTTATTTCTGGATGTTGGGTCTGTTAAATGCATGGTACTATTTTACGTTGATTGCGCACACACACATTCTGAGTAAATACTTATTTAGTCTGAATTTTCTATTGAATGATTTCCTATCTGATATTCATATAGCCTGTGATTAGTCTCTGATCTAGAGTAGATAGGAGGAGTATTGCTTACTTATTATTCAATTATTCCTTCGAGTTTGTTGTTTTTCTAGTTGGGTTCCATTTCGTTTCTGTTATGTTGAAAAAAAAAACAAAAACAAAAAAAACATTATTCGAATAAAAAAAATATTTATTCGAATATTTTGCCTCAGCGCAATTTTATTCGAATAGATTTATCATTTTATTCGAATATTTTTCCCTAGTTGATTTTTTTATTTAAGCTAAACTTCTATTCGAATAAAAAAAATATTATTCAAATATTTTTCATCAGTCTGATTTCTTTTAACAATGCACAACTTTTATTCGAATAGAATTTTCTCTATTCGAATACATTTAGCAGTTTTTTTTAAATCATCTATTTTTACATTTATTTACTCTTTCATTTTTCTTTGAATACAACCAGTACTGCCTCTTCCTCTCTCTCTCTCTCTCTCTCGAATCCTACCACGTTTCAGAATTCCATACTCGTAAACATTGTGTTTGATTCCCTCTGTGTAAAAGTTGCATTTGGAATTTCATGATTCGAAGCTTGGCGGTCCAATTAGTAGTTTTATCTCGGTAATTTTTGCCCTAATTTCGTGATTGGACTCCTTCTCAATATGCTAAGCGTGATCTACTCTCTCTCCTTCAAGTTTGTTGATAAATTTGTCACTGTGTGCTTTGGATTTTGATGTTCTATTTTGAATTGGTATTGTGGTTTAGTTTTGGATTTGGGGTTCTTGAAATAGAACAGTAATTTTGATTTGGTTGTGTTAATTTGCAATTGGAACTGTCAATTGGAGATTGGAGTGTGTTGTGATTTCTTGTAGAGTTTTGGGTTGATCATTTGGTGATTGTTTGCCTGCGGTGGTGAAGAGTTGTCTGTGTAATTCATTGGGTTCCCCTGCTTAACCGTGTGGGTTGAGTTTGGGGAAATTGAAGATTTTCTTCAAAGTTGTGTGCGGAGATTATTGGGGTTTGTGCTTGACATTGTTTATAGAGGATTCTATATATATTATACTGTCTGCTATGGCAAGGGTTAAACGCCCTCAGGAGGGGTCTCCTATTTTCAATTCGAGCGGTACGGCAAAACTGAGACGGACGACTCTAGGTACTAGGATGGGTCCTCGTCACACTAACCCTCTAGGCTCTCAATGAGGATGAGCTAGTGGAGCTGGGGAGTCTAATACAGGAGAATGAGTTCCTGATCTTCCCCATTGGTCAACCCCGAAATCAGGGTTTAAGTTTAGAGGATATCAGAAAGAGGTGACTCTAGATAGGGAGGAGTTGCGTATAAAATATCCAGACATCTCCACGATTTTTGATATTTTTGCTATACATGGTTGGACTGGGATTATGGAACCTCAGCTGTCGTGCTACCCTTGATTAGTGCGACTCTTCTATCCTTCTTTACACATTGTGCAAGGCACAGGAATTGATATGACGTTCAGGGTCTCCATAGATGGGTCTGAGTTTCAAATAGATTTGGACGATATCATGAAAGCTTTTGGTCTAGGAGAGTCTGACCATCTCGATGTGGAATATTTGGAGTGGCCTCCGGTTCTTAGTCAGTTTCCACCCAAGGAAGAGATGGAGCAGGAGCTTCTGGTTGCTGGAAAGAAGAACGGTCCCTATCTTAAGCGCAAGAACCTGAGCCTAACACTCTACCTTTCCCATATGATGGCTCATAGAACATCATTCCCCAAAAGGGGAATAAGAATGTTCTGATGGGCGCAATATGTTTTTTCTAGTATATCTTTATGCTAAGGGGCTCAATATTGACTTGGTCCTCATTATCATGCATGAGATGCTTACCACGACAAACAAGATCATCATACACGGACTTTGCCTTACAGCAGATTCATATCTCGGCTTCTGAATGAGATGGGGTATGTTATTTGTCCAGATGAGGAGCTGATGCAAAGAAGGAGGTCATTAACTCCCAGTATTGGGAGAAGAGCAGAAAGTATATGATCGTAGAGACGACGTCTGAGACTGAAGGGAGTGCAGAGGACTAGGGTACTGAGTCTGCACCTGCTGGATGAGTTACGAGACCTTCTACTTCCAGGACTGTTATTGCCTCTGTACCTGGTACTTCTACATCTGCTCCTACTAGATTGGTCCCACATGATTTTGCTTCTCTATACACCTACCTAGAGTCTTTTTCAGCTCAGATAGAGTCTTGTTTTAGTGGTATGGATACTAAGATAGCTCGGCTCCAGACATCTGTGGATGGATTGAGTAGTATAGTATGAGCCTGTCGAGTGGTCCTCCCGCTGTAAATACAGCTGAGGAATCTTAGGCCTTTTGAGATTTTGGTTCTAACCAGTGCACTTTAGAGTGATAGTCTTTTGTGTTTTGTCTTTTCAGGGATTTAATTTTGTGATTCTGTTCTCTTTAGTGCATGTATATTTTGTGTGGATCCTTTATTTTGACTTTACTATGTATTCATAGTTCTTTTTGTGCATGGATACTCTTTTCATGATATTTACTCACTCATAACAGTTATATAATTTGCCATGTCTAATATAGTTCTATTTTTCCCTCTCTTTTTGCTTGATTACCCTTTGTTCTTCTGTATCAAAAAGGGGGAGAGATGTTTCTGACAGGTAAGTCAGGTAAGTTTTGTTTATCCTCTGAATTCCTTATTTTGAAGTGATATAGCTTGTTTAGTGTGCAGGGATTTCAGAGGCTAGGCCCTTAAGTATGGATGTTCTGTGAGTGAGTCAGTCCATAGAGTTTGTATTTTTTTCTAGTTATTTTCTCCTTTTCTAGTTTTGACACAAAATGAACCAAAGGGGGAGATTGAAACATCCAATTTTGGAGTTTGTTTCATTTAGTATCTACAGTAGGTGTCAGCATTATCTTGTGGTTATCCGGCGTCAGTAAATGCACGTAGGGCGACTACAGCTGGACTGACTGACTCTGAACAGGTAAGTGGGTTTTTAACTCATTGTTCTAAAAAGTCAAGCCTATGTATTTTAGACATTATGAAAAAGTAATAAGAATATCTCCTTAAAGAAGACATAACTTCTGTTCGAATAGATTATTTTCTATTCGAATAGAAAAAAAAGATTCCTTCTGTTTGAATAACTTTTAATGTTGTTCGAATATTTTATAACAGTTTGAATTGTATTCGAATATAATTATTTTTGTTTGAATAATTTTCAACAGTTGCATTTCTATTCGAATAAATTAATTGTTGTTCGAATAACTTTCATCAGTTTGATTCATGTTCAAATAGATTAATTTCTATTCGAACAGAGCCCGTGTTTTCTATTCTTAAGACATACTTACCTTTTTTTAAAACACTCACTTCTTAAAAAACGAATTTTTTGAGGGCTTATTTTTTAGAGTGAAGAGAAATCTATCTTTGAGAGATTCAAGAGAGAATCAAATCACTTAAACCTTGAATTAATCAATTGATCAAGAAACCTTATTCATGCATTGAAAAACTAGATTGAAGAACTTGAACGATTCAAGATTAGGAGCTTCGACGTGAGATTGGAGCAAGGCATTGCGAAATGTGGAATTGATTGCAAGAAGATTAATTGGAAGAGAGATAACCATGGGAGGTTCTTATCGAGTCTATAAGTGATTAAATTCTTGTAATTCTTTTTCAATAGTAGATTGTTTAGCTATCGGGTGATTCGATAGCGACCTGTGGGTTTTTCTTCAAAGAAAGGTTTCCCACAGGGTTAAAAAAAATTGCCTTGTCTTTAATTTCCATTGCTTGCTTGACATTAGATAATCGTATCGACTTGATTTAGGTTACGCATAGACCATTAATTCAAAGGAATTAGGACCTATTGATTTAGACCTAAAACAATCGAAATTGGTTTGTCTCAGGCGACTAATTATTTCAGTTATGTTGCCTCATTGTCAACATATTTTTCATATCTCTTGTATGCAACCATGGTTTGTTAGAAAAGTTTCATGCCCGTATTGGCACTCTAAGATGTCAAGTAATTATCCCACTTTAGCAACCTATAATTCCCACTGTAATCCGCTTTAGCAACCGGTAATTCCCACTGTAATCTAAAGCAACAATAGTTAATTCAATCATGCATTATTATTCTCCTCAGATATTGAGATGTCTATTCTTTAAGGGATTTATACACACTATTTCATCAGACTAAGTAAACATTTACTCACTAATTACACCAAATTAAAACTGAACAAACCCTGATCAATGATGCTTTTATGAACCTAACTGGCAATCACTAAGTAAATATACATAAGAACCAATTGTACTAAAGTGGAGGCAATTTCAGAGTTTTAACCCTATTTGAAGTCTGTACTCTGTCTCTCATCACTATTTTTATACCACAAAGAAAACCAAGATTTGTGACAAGAGCGATGTGCGCGACCAATTAGATTTTTCGTCGAGTCGATATAGGGACTATTCTTTGGAATGAAGACGATAATGATGATAAAGAAAGGTGTAATAGTGTTAAGTTTGTAATAACAAAGGAGGTTTAGTGGTTTGCAAGAACAGAGAAAGATGAGGATTACATGTTGTGCGCAAGTGAACATAAACCCCTAAGAGTACTCGTTAATGAAGAGTTTGACAACGATGCCAGAACCACATAAAAACACGTTTTCTCTCTACATTTTATTTTCTTTTCCAAATTTGATCTTCCGTTTGAAAATGTCATATATGGGGATCAAGGTTGAAATTTAATTAGTCAAATGGGCATGAATGATGAATTAATATAAGCTAACTGTATAATAAAATTACTATACGGAATCTGAAAACTATGAGAAGAACGCGATTATGTAAGCAAGATCTGAGAAGGTTGTAAGAAATTGGCTGATCGGTTTAATCCAGTTGGGCTAATTAATAAAAATTGTTATGGGGTAAAAGACAAAGGTATTTTGGTCGTAGTCTTAAAAGTAAAACCAATGAACAAAATATGTTTGTTTAAACAGCTATTCCCTCAAGGATTGTGTAATATTAAGTGATGTTGATGTGATATAGATTGCTTCTTGAGTTACCGAAACCAAACCAATCAGGAACACGATTATATCAATCAATAAAGAAAAAAGTAAAAATATACATCTAGCTATCAATATACCGATAATGAACTTCAACCAAAATCGTCTGTCTCTGTCAAATTTAATGAATTGATATAAAACACCATGAATTTACAATTTCAAATGGTTTGAGACTTAACTGGGATTATACCCTTCGATAAAATGGTAACAGCCTTGACAGATGCGGTAACCATTTCTTCATTAGAGGTTTTTGGTTTTCTTGCGAACTCTATTGTAATGAACTAATGCTCAATAAAAGAGCAATCACATTTCTTTTGGAGGTCTGTTGCTCCAATTCGGTGTTGATTGCATCTACCACCATGAGAGGATTTTAGAGTTGATTGTATCTAACACCATGAGAACATTTTGGTTGGGCTGGAAGATGGAAGGAAAAAAGGTTTGGGTTAGAAGAATTGTTCGAGTTGGAATTACTGAACCTCGGTCATTCTGTCTATTACTAAGAACCCAAGGTATGGATGGCGAAAGATCTTTTAAACAGTCCAAACATAAAGAGTCAAAAGGATTAGTTAAAATGATTTATAATTGACTCTGATAAAATGTTGATTATCTCTTCTTTTAATGAACTTAAGGCTAACTAAAAAAAATGGATATTCAGAGTTCCTCCAGGTTAATTGTGTTTAAACCCGTAAATTCTCTGAGATGGTGGCCACCATGGGAGAGGGCTATAGTTAAAATATGTGGTATAAATTAGTGATTATATGAGAATAGAGAAATATATGAAATTTAGAGTTGAAATAGAGAAAAATGTAAAATTTAGTTATGTGACAAGCCAAGGCCTGAAATTGAAAATATTGGTGATTAAGTACGGAAAGTTGTAGCCCTTCCTGTGTGCCAATGTTTGGCTGAAGGACCCACAGCCAAAATAGAGTAGGATTGATGAGCGACAATTAACAATGGAGCAACATAGGTTTCGTTGTAGTCCATTGCTAACCAGAGATGAAAAACACAAATTAGTTAATTTGGCAATAGCTCTTCAACTAGATTACGGATGATAAGGATGGTTGTTAACTTCTTATGACCAGCTCTTATTAGGAGTGTTGGCAAATCTAGACTTTTTCAAATATGTTTTAAGCGCTAAGATATGTATTATCCTTTATTGAGGTACCTTACATATAAGAAGACTTGGTTCAGAGCTACCGATTAGTGGCAATATCTAGGTATATAAATAGAAGGGTTGGCATGTATAAGGATGCGCATATGTTCTCTGAGAACTGGTGGCATTGCAAATGAATATGATACAATCATGTTCAGAAATCCGACATAATATATGGGTGAAGTCGTGAAGGACTACTAATCTTCATATATTTATTAGACTGGATTACACAATTCTACCTCCAGTCTGAAACATTAACCAAAAGGCTCTACATACAGTTGGATGTTAGTTTTTTTCACCATCTGGTCCAGTTCGATGTTAGTTGATGTAATCATACGCCACAGAATCAGAATTTCGAAACTTTACCCATGTCGCTTGTCTCATCCATTTCCCTTTCACTGTATACTAGGATTGCATGATTTACAGCCATAGCAGTCGACTGGGAACGTATTCTTTTATTGCATGATATTGATCTACCAATGTCCAACATTGATAGTCATAATATAATGTTACACTTGTATAAACTCAATTCTCGCCGATGAGATATTAATCAGTATGACAATGGTCCTCAGACTAAATGAGATGTTTACCTGCCCCACTCTCTCTAGCTGGTAGACATTTCCCTATCTCACTCTCTGAAATTTCAAATTCGACCAGAAATTGAAAATTCGAGCAACCCATCACTCATATCACTCAAGTCTCTATCTCTCTCATATCACTCTCTTTTTCTCTCTCTCATATCATAAACTCTTGCTTACAATTTTTTCCTTTAGAGGTAAAATTTTAGTCTCGAAAGGGAAGTGATTCAACTATTAGAGGTAAAATTGATCTCTCCAAAGAACTCTGACACCCTTGCTGATAGTACACTTACTCAGCAGGTACTTTATGGCCCTTACTCGACAATAGTATACTTGGATGTTGTAAAATTGTTAGAAGAATGGTATCCCCCCTCCCACTTAATCCCTACGAAATTTGTTAGATGAATGTAATCTACTGTGTAATTTCTTTAATTGATTACCTCCAGGTGGGTCCCATGAGAATTCGATAATTTAGTAATTTTATTTGCATAATACTGAACTGAGACTAAATAATTGTCGAATTTGACAATATCAATAGTGTGATCCTCACATACACTACTATAATTATCGAATTCAACAATATTATATATGACTGTTGAAGACACTAACTAAATTATCTATCTTGACAATATTACATATGAATGTTTGAGGGACAGTAACTAAATTATCTAACTCGATAATATTACTGTGCAGAGTACACGGTAATAGTGAAGACGAGGTCTCAGAGTCATCTGGAGGGTGCTTCTCGCCATATTAAGCAGTTGTATGACGAACTGGTGTTGCATTATTTTAGTTCGATTAATTTGAATGGTCCACCATTATCACCGCGTGAGGCGAGCTACGAAGGAATGGGCGAGGCTGAGGCAGCGTTGTGGAGGGGGAATTTTTATTTGCATTGTCAGTTACAGTCAGTTATCGTGCATCCAATGGCGCGGAATGCAACTCTTGTGGTTAGGAAGGAAGGCTCTAGTTTTGCTGGTGGCGGTTGATAATTTGCTGTTTAGGTATTCTGTTTGTAATATTATTGGCAGGTACATGTAATAAAGTAGTTATAGTAATCACCAAGTGACGAATAAATTTTGTGTGGTATAACAAGTTTTTGTGTAAGATTGTTTACATTTTGCATTCTATCTTTTGTAGCATGTGATGTAATGAAGATTTATGAAATGAACATGCGTTGGACTTGAATTGTGTTTGGTTTGTGATATTTTGTTCAATTACTTTACTTACAACTCACAATCGTTTCTTTTATGTGTGAACTTTTCAGTCAGATCAAAAATGGAAGACTTCGTCAATGAAAATTGGCTGAAAGTTATTGGTGAGGAGTCCCTAAAAAGGTACGAAAATAAACATATTGTAGACCCATTTATGGCAGAAGCCCCTTACAAGGGTCAACATTTTAATACTGTAGAGGATGCACATTTGTGGTACGACTGATATAGAAGAGGGCAGGGTTTCTCTACCAAGAACACAATTCTACTAAGCGTCTGAGATCATATGATATAGGCAGAACCCACTTTTGTTGTATGAGTAATGGCTTTTGAAAGAGAAACCTTGAGAATCCAGAGAGTAGCGATGTAGCTGCCAACAGAAGATCATCTGATAAGTGTGGGTCTAAAGCAACAATGATATGTGGTTAGAAGTTTCACGGATATCCATAACCATAAACTCGTATCTCCACAGAACTAGCATCAGATAAATGTTAACAGATTCTTTCCTGAAGTAGCAAAAAGCCTTACAGCGGCATTTGAGCTCCACAATATTCTGATCAGCAAGATCTCAGCATTATTCCCAGATAGAACATTTAGCAAACGGGATTGTTATAACCACAACGCCAAAGTAAATAAGGAAGGACTAGTCAGAGGAGATGCACAAACCGCGTTGGAGTAGCTTAGGAAGAAACAAACTGTAGATCTACTGTTTTATTTTGACATAGAATTAGATGAGGAGGACCGAGCACTGAATTTTTTTTGGATCGATGGACGTTTAAGGTGCACATATGAGGCATTTGGAGATATCGTCACCTTCGATACTACATACCGGATGAATGTGTACAAGATGGCCTTTGCCCCATTTGTAGGGATTAGCAACTACTACCAAACAATTCAATATGGATGTGCTCTACTAAGAAATGAGCAAGAAAACTGTAGCGCCCCGCTTTATTTTTATTTTTTTTTCCGTTATATAACTTTGTCCTAGTTAACTGCAGAAGTTTAGTATGTTGCACTTGAGAGTATGTTATCATAGCTCTTTTTCCCCAAACCCATTCAAACAGCCACCACCGAATTCCCCAAACTCTTCTCCAACTCCTCCTCCTTCAACCTTTTTCCCTTTTTTTATTTTGAAATCAGGAGAGAGGGTAGCTAACCCCCAAACCTATTGTTTCCTCAAACCTTTAATCTCTGAAGAATTCTTTCAAATCCTTCATCATTGGTGTGGCTAGAAATTCTGAGCGAGTATATCGAGAGTGGTTTTTACTGTTCTAGGGAGGGGAGGAATCTTTGCTTTGCTCAACATTAGCATTCTATCAAGGCAAGTACCATTATTGCTCTTCATTGCTCTTTAATCAGAATTTCATAGCTTGCTTTACAAGCTTTTTAGAACCCATTATAGTAGTTATGCTAGATTTAACAGAGTATATCAGTAAACCTAATTTTATCAATTAGTTGCTTTTGTTGTAGTTATAAATCATAACTATAATGGTTTTGTTTTGATCACAGTATAAGGTTACTTGGTTTAGTATAATATATATATATATATATATATATATATATAGCTTAGGGTAGACCTTGGTTAAATATATACTTAGAATATATATATGGTTAGTATATAAGGTATTTTGTATTGATATTAATTATATCCATATCAATAGCGCTGGTAATAGTAATTGGTGCCTCGTTTTCAGCCTTTAAACTATAAATGGATAGGTTGGACCTTGATGTTAAATCAAGAGGGTACTAGTATGAGCCTATAGTATGTCGTCTGAGACCCCACTCTTATACTTGTGAGGGCAGAAAGGGCGTTGAGCTTAAGATCGCCAATCATATGATAGTCTCATTGCTTATAGAGCGAGGATAGATATGTCATTTTGATTGAGTGTCGGTCTCTTAAATCATTCATGCATAGGATAAGTTAGAGTCATACACAGTAGGGCTATGTTGTCAGGGTCCTTGGGTCGAGTCCCTAAATAAAATATGAGGTAACTGCTTATCAGTGTTCCCGGGTTGCAAGTTCTTAAATTATTTCCCTGTTACTTCTCGTCTGCATGCTACGCGAGCATCCCGTAGGCTTAGATCCTTGAAAGTAAAAATAAATTAGGCTTAAACCTGTAGGTTGAAAATCTTTGACCACCTTGATCTAGTGATTTACCCGCTAATTCCTGGCTTACTAAAAAGTAATCCGCCAATCCCTGGCTCGCCAATAAGAGATACACTTCTGTTGAGGATAGAAGGGTGTGAGAGTGTGGTCCCACTGAATTAAAAGTGACCCTGTGTACATCGTTTGTTAGTTATCCCCCACACCAAATAATACTTTATAATTATTTATAATACCGGTTGGTTTCAACGCTTAAAAACAATATTAATAATTGAACCTCATTTCCTCAATGCATTGCATCATTTATATATATTAATAGGATATTATATCATACTAGTACTTTTGTATAATAGATCGGTATGTCATGTCCAGTGACCGGTAATAATTATGATTGCTTGAAGCCCTGTGCACTATATTTTACAGGAGGTTGAGCACAGTAGATTTTTGCTTAGTGAGGATTGGTAGATCATTTTTAAAAAAAATTTAAGTTCTTTGGATCGCTGAGCTATTGTAGGGTATTTATGATATTTTCATTTCATATTTCAGTGTCGTATTCTTATTCACATTTTAAGAGTTAGTTGAGAATATTATTCACTTTAATCCATTTATTCATTTAATTTATAATTGAGTTATTTCTGCTGCGTTTTTTTGATAGGTAGATGTAGTTAATTTCTTTAGAATTATATTACATCTGTAGGGCTCATCCGTGGGATGCCCGAATTGTTAGGCCTTAAGATTTGCTTAATGATTTTTATCAGAAGGCGGATTTTGGGGCGTGAGAAAAATACATTTATATGGTTGTTCCATACTTGGTTGAAGGCAATGAACTACAAACAGCCTGTGTCAATTATCTCTGATCAAGATGCAGCTATGGCCGGGCAATTCCCAAGGTAAAGAAGTACTTAGGCACTTATTACTCCAGTTACAGTTGTTAACTGGAGTATATTGTCAATTTTAGATTACCAATATTGTCGAATTCGACAATATTCGACACTTGTTACTCTAGTTATAGTTGTTAACTGGAGTATATTGTCGGATTTACATTACCAATATTGTCGAGCACTTGTTACTTCATTTATAGTTGTTAAATTGTCTAATTCGACAATATTTGCTAGACTAACACCAATCCAATTACACTACTAAATTTTTGAATTTGACAATATCATATAATATCGAGAGACACTTTCATTCTAAGTTCTGGTTTATTTTCAGGTCTTCCCTAACACCAGACATCAATTTTGTCTTTGGCGCATAACAAATAAATTTCCTGTGAAAATCGACCATGTTTATCAGGAACCATTTACATTCAAAGAAAATATCGATTCGATAATGCACAACACATATGAGGCTGTAGAGTTTGAAACCAAGTGGATAGACCTAATAAAGAAACATAAATTGGATAATAACGTTTGGATACAAGGAATCTTTAATATTAGGCAAAGATGGATACCGTTATGGAATAGGTCACCCATCATTGCAGGGATGAGCAATACAGGACGGAGTGAGTCCACAAACAACTTCTTTAATGGTTGGTTTCCAATAACAACTGGGTTGTACAGTTTTGTGACCAAATATGAGGTTGCCTTTTTAGAGGTATATGAACGAGAAAGTATAGAAGACTTTGTATCATAACATAGATATCGTCAAATTGGTCCTCATCAAGCTCTACTGAAAGATGCTACAAAGATTTACACCAGAACAATGTTCCACAAACTTCAGGATCAGTTTGACCAGGTTGTTCGCTTCGTTGCAATTGAAAGATACGTAGAAGGCAACGTTTGGCAACTTACGGTGAAGTCCCATAGTGGTCATACCGAGTCATTTGAGCTAGAAATAGACTTAGAGAAGCTAATTGGTAATTATGGATGTAAGTTGTTTGAGTATGTTGGACTCCCATGTTGTCACCTCCTGAAGGTTTTCTCAAAATACGACATTCTCAAAATACCAGAGGCTTTCATTATGACAAGGTGGACGATTGGTGCAAACAAGTTTTGAAGGTCGTATGATGAAAGTCAGTTAGAAGGAGATAACTTACGACATGTTTTATGCCATAGCCACCTATCCCTTCATGCATCAAACTTATCTGAGAGGGCCTCGAAGATGAAATAAAGTTTTGATTTTACAGCTTTGAAGCTAGACGAGCTTGAGTCTTGCCTTCAAAGCTACGATGACTCCTTAATACAGATAGATGCATCATAGCAAAACATCTTAACTTCTATCGCAGATTTTCTGGTGTCTGGAATTATGATTTTAAACCCTCTCGTTATTCAAACAAAAGGACAGGCGAAAAATGATCACAAGAAAGGGGCAAGATGGAAGGGAGGATGGAAGAGGCTGTTATGAAAAAGAAGAGAACATGCAAAAGTTGTAGAGTATTCGACAACCATGACAAACAGACATGCCCACTTCTCAAAATGATGATAACAGAATCAAGTAAGTACATATTCGACACTATGCATAAACGGCATAATTCTCCATGATTTTTCTATAGTGTGTTCCATTCTATATTTATGCCATATTTATAATAATGTGTTCCATGTGGGAGACATCAATGGGGAATTTGTTCAGCCGTTGCAATCGAATTCTGACAACTACAACATCTAGGAGTTTACATGCATTGACTAATAAATATGTATTTGATTATTATTGAGAGATTAATATGTTGATTCAACATTATTTTTTCTTTGTAATTGGAATTTAGGACAATAGCAATGAATTATTTGCAGTTTAGGGATTGTGCTGCTTTATGCACCCTCTATGAATTTGTAGATTATCGAAAATACTGCATTAAATTGTCGGGTTATGTAATAGATCCTTTATAATTTAACTAAATTGTAGATTTTGACAATATTATATACCCATAACTCTAATTACACTTTGAAATATTGTCAGGTTCGACAATATTATATACCCATAGCTATAATTATACTTTGTAATATTGTCGGGTTTGACAATATTAGAAATGTATAATTCAAACTATACTACCAAAATTGTCGAAATCGACAATATTATGCATTGCAAGTAACCATATACATTAAAAGTATTGTAGAAATCGACAATATTTCATTTTTAAGATCCAAGTGCACTATTAAAATATTTTTCTGAGCCAATATATACATTTTGAACAATCAAAAATGAAATTCAGATGACCTAACATAAATCTATATACTAGAAAAAAATAAATCAACAATTGCTACTTTTGCAAAAAGTTATATATTGTGATATACAAACAGTAAACTAAATGAACTATCATATACAAAAAGGGAAAAATGTATAGCCATGTAGGGATACTACCAATAAACATTGAGGTAACATAATTGTGATATACAAAGATTTGGCCGACAACCCTATTTGATTGTCAACAAACCAACAACAACCATGTCATTAACTTCATACCCTTTACATTGTGTTCTCTAAGTAATGCCTTGAATTTCCTTACCCTCACATTAAAATACCTAGTCAGTTGTTCTTTCAAAAATGTCGGAGGAATTTCAAGATTTACATGACTATTGAAAATAGTAGAAACTGGAGGTATTGGTGCATGAATCTTTGGAAACAAGCGAACGTAATGGATGTCCTCCCCCAAACCAAACAACCAATACTTACTAGTATCCATAAGAAGGTTTTGAAACCTCTCCTCATTTGAAGTTGTATTTCCTTGATGTACCCAAAAGAGGGGTAAGAATGTATATGCCTCAGTATGGCTAATGAAAACCCTAACCTTCTCATAGTAAGTGGATAATAAATGCGTCATATGCCTATACTCCACATGCTGATGACCATAAGAACACGCCTGTAACAAAATTTGGTACGCGTTCATCATAGTAAGAAGATACTCTTCCAGAATGCGGGGTTCTTGGAGAGAAAGGTCTTTAATGATTTCATAAACCATAACTGTTATCACTGATTTCGATGCCATGAACATTTACAAGATACTTCGTCAACGGTTGGAATGAAAGTTCTTGTATCTTCTTCTTCTTAGCCATTTTCTCCCTTCTAGCAATGACAGCATTTTCAAGGGTTACCGCCGTGGAAACCAAGTCTTCTTGATAATCTCTCTTGGGTCCTTGATGTGCTATTGTGAAGAATCTTTTATTCTGCTCAAAAAGTTCTTTAAAGGTTGGGTCCCCCATGTCTCTCATCCCTTCACTTGCGAGTGCCTTCTTCAGTGCTTGACACCAAACCTCCAGCAACAATAACTAATATTATAGCAGACAGTAATATTAAAACAATATTGTTGATTTTAATAATATTATATATGCATAATTCCAGTTATAATACCATAATTGTCGAACTCGACAATAATATATTATGCAAGTGTACATGTATATTACCAATATTGTTGAATTCGACAATATGCAATTGGTAATCGTCGAATTCGACAACTATGACTTCAAACCATGCAATAAACTGAGCAATCTCAAATAGGTACAAGAGTTAGGAATATGTCATACCCATTCATTGTTATCTAATTCCAAAGTCTTCTTCCTCTCTTCAGAATTAACTAGTTTGTTATGCAGAAAAAAAACTCCAACATTAGGATAAAGACACTTGGTACATGTACATGTACATTACCTATATTTTCGAGTTCGATAATATTTTACATGCATAACCCCAAATACACTTCTTAATTTTTGAATTCGACAATATTCGATTTCAATAACATGATTTTGAAGCCATATTGTCGAATTTGAAAATTATTACTTCAAACCATGCATTACATAGAACAATCTTAAATAGGTACAAGAGTTAGGAATATGACATACTCATTCACTGCTATTTGCTTCTAAAGGCTTCATCCTCTGTTCAGCATTAACCAACTTTTGTCGCTAAAAAAAATCTAACATTAGACTAAACAGTGAAATCAGCATTCCATAAAATTCAGAAGGACAAGGGCGGGGGGGAGGGGGGAGTTTACGAGATGGTTAGTTTCCTCCGTATATATCGCTGCTTCTTTCTTATACTTGGATGTCCAGTTCATTATCTATTCCAAAGACATAAAGGAGATGAGCTATATAACTCCATTTCCTTTAAATGAGATTTTGGATACTACATTTGATTTTGAGCAGGGGTTAATCGATATTGAGCATGAAATCCAAAATGAATATTACATTTGATTTTGGATAATCAAACACAAACTCCAATTCACTAACTAAAAAAGTCGTACACAAAATTAAACTTAAATTCACTATTATCAAACACAAACTCCAATTCACAAACTAAAAAATTCGTACACAAAATTAAACTTAAATTCACTATTATCAAACACAAACTCCAATTCACTAACTAGAATTAATTTCATTCATTTTGAATGAATTACAAAATCTTCTTTCGCAATTAACTTCTTCGTAACGTCCTCATGTGTAGCCAACAAGTCCTCATACATCTTTGTTAGGGTTGCGTCTAGCACAGGCTGATGTGATTGTAGCACAACAAGATGTTCAAAACATGCAGTACAAGAATAATGATACCAGACTTACAAATAATTCGACCACAAACTAATAGTAAATTTTGGTAAACTCACAGGTGTAGCTGGAGGAAGTTACAAGTCTATCTGCCCCATCAAAAGCGCACTTACCGCTTTTAGTAACTCGCTTTCTTTACACAGTACACATTGGGAACAAAATAATCATGCCAGATGCAAGAATGATTTGTCACGCCCCAAATTCCAATAGTTAAAGCATATTTAAAACAATGACATCCAGGGCGTACAAGTCAGGGAATCCAAAGATTTGCCCCCACGAGTAACCATACTAATAGGAAATATCTTAGTAATTCACTATAACAATATCATCAGAGTAAAAAAGAAGAATAAAGCAGAAGCAAAAGATATATATATTTCAAACTGAAGATATAAATGCAATATCTCGATAATGTACGGCGATAAGAGTAAAGATCATCGTACAAGAATATAATAACTAGGACAGATCTGCAGTAGCAAAATTGTCTCCAACATAGCTGAAGCCCTCAGCAAAACCAGCAACTACTCTACCTCTGAAAGGGGGGACAAAAAAGAGAGTAAGCAAAACCATGGCTCTCTAATGCCCAACAAAGCTAAATAACCAACTAATAAAACTGGTGCAGAGAAAGAGGAAGAGGTGAATGAGATAGGGAATGTTTAAGGTACAGTAATATAAGTAAGGAATAGAGGTAATAGGAAATATCTAAGAAAAAAGGAATGGAGTTATAATGATGTGATGAAATGATATGATGATATGATATGATATGAGATGATAGAATGTGATTCTAGAATCGTCCTAAGACTGAATGTTTATGATGCAATGAAATCAATGAACTAGACCCTATTATAAAGTATATATGGGTTGATCAACAGCTAATACATAATAACCTTAAAGAGATCTCAATTGGATACAAAGGGTAAAATTATTGTCAAGCTCGACCACGCAAAGGATATATCACATGATCAGAGCGTTCTAGGCATTTTAACCCACGAAGCCAATGTCCAAACTTTATTTACAATTCCAAGGAATTTCAGCCTCATGGAGGATAAGACGGGTACCTGAGGTAAACTGTCTCATACCATCCCACACTCCCGAATGGGTAATAGATATGATAGTGTCCAGCCCGAACTTCACCTACTATTTTAGCCCGATATAGGAATCCTAAATCCTATCGAGGGCTAGCCGATGTAGAGCTATTTTATGTATCCGACCTCATTAAGTTAAAAGAGTATAAAATCAACAAAAGCAAACAGATCCTAAGGATCAAAACACAATAGCCACCAACACAGCCAGTGCATATATGATAACCACCTGCCTGAGAGAATGGTAAAAATCCTAACATAAATGGACAGTGACTACTAAACACAACATCTAAACAACATCAGTCTCTAAAGACTGAAACACAGTATTCAAGGATAAGGTCATGAGAATACTACACTAAAGCATAACTTCTTGAAAGACAAAAGGGAAACACAACTCTATATGCCTAACGATAGGAAACAAGCTGAATTAACCACTATACATAAGAATCCAAAATAGACTATAACTAAATCACATGACACCTCACTGCCAATGCATATCAATCTAACCTACACGGATTAAACTAGTAGAGGAAATTTGAAAGGAATGGACACTTGCCTGATGCAAACCTCAAATCTAATATTCACAAGACAACCCAACCTCAACACCACAAACCAATAATCAACCCAACACAACCAACCCAACACCTGCAACAATCACAACTCCACAATTTCAACACATACCCCAATCACAAAACCCTAAATCATCCCAAAGATAAACCCTAATCGCAATCACAAAGGTTATAACCCAAACCGAAATTAAATCGATGAAAAGGATGAGGAAATAGGGAAATTACTCACCGAAAGAAGTGGCGAAGATCAACCCAACAATCAATCGCAAGGGAGGAGCAATTAGAGAGAGTGAGAGAGAGAAAAAAAGAGAGAGAGAGGGAGAGAGTTTAAGATCTAAGGTAAATTGGGAAATTAAAACCATAAATAACCAACACTCATCTCGAGGTAAGATCTGCGGGGAAGAATCACAAGAGAAAGACCCAACTGGTCGACAAAACACGCCTCTGTTCGAGCAAAATATATTTTTGTTTGAAAAAAACTGAACAGGAAGAACCATATTCAAACAAAAACAAGCTTGTTCGAATATAATAAGACAGATAGAAATCAACTAAACAGACATCTATTCGAACAGAGAAAAAGTTGTTTGAATAAAATGAAACAATTAGAAATCAATTCAAACAGAAAAATAAGTTGTTCGAATAAAATGAGATAGGAAGAAACATATTCGAACACAAACAAGTTTGTTCGAATAAAATGAGACAGTCCAAAACTCTTGAAAACAAGAAGATCCGCTCAAACGAAAACTGAAAAAAAAAAACCAAATAAAAACCTTCCTAAGATCCCCCCGGATCACACACCACATAACAACCTAAAACAACATTCACTCCCCCACCAATCCAACCACGGGCACCTAAAATCACAGCTCAACCTCATCTGCCTACAACCACCAAAATAACCGAAATAAAAAATACAAAACCTGATAAATGCAATAATATGAGGATGCATGATGCTTCGTAATATATGCATAATACTAATAATAAAAATAAAATAAAATAAAATAAAAATTTGGGCCACTACAATATACCCTCCTAAAATAAAATTCGCCCCGAAATTTAAAATACCTCAGCAAGAGAACAAGTGCGGATAACGATCTCTCACACCCGCCTTTAACTCCCAAGAAGCCTCGCTGAGTCCATGGTGACTTCATTGCACCTTCACGAAAGGAATAACCTTGCTACGCAAAACCTTATTCGCGCTGTCCAGAATACACACTGGATGCTTCATATACAAGGCATCTTTTTGAACCTCTAGGGGCTCCCAATCAATCACATGAGTAGGATCCCGCTCATACTTCCTAAGCATAAAAACATGAAATACACTGTAAACTCTATCTAGCTGCGGCGACAATGCCAAACGGTAAGCCAACTCTCCAACTCTAGCAAGTATCTCAAGAGGTCCAATGAATCTCGGAGCCAACTTCCCCTTCTTACTGAAATGCATCACGCCCTTCATTGGAGAAACCTTCAATAAAACATGATCACCAATCTCAAACTCTAACGGTCTCCTAAGAATGTCTGCATAACTCTTTTGTCGACTCTGCGTTGTACGTAACCGATCTCTAATAATAGAAATAGCCTTTGTGGTCTCACGAACTAAATTTGCCCCCAGTATACTCTGCTCACCTACCTCTGCCCAACTCAACGGTGATCTACACAGTCTACCATACAAAGCCTTATAAGGTGCCATCCCAATGCTCGACTGGAACCTGTTATTATATGCAAACTCTGCCCACGATAAATGTTCATCCCAAGTGCCCTTGAAGTCCAGCACACAAACCCGAAGCATGTCCTCAAGAATCTGGTTAACTTTTTCTGTCTGACCATCATTCTGGGGGTGAAATGTTGTGCTAAAATCTAATCTAATGTCCATAGCTCACTGAAAATTCTTCCAAAATCTGCCGGTCAACCTTGCATCTTGATCTGACACTATAGACATGGGTACTCCATGCAACCGTACTATCTCTTTTACTTACAACCTGCTCAACTCCTCAAGGGTCAAAATCTTGCGAACCGGAATAAAATGAGCTAACTTGGTCAATCTGTCAACAATTACCCAAATCGAATCATGATTTCTCTTCGTCCTCGGTAATCTCAAAATGAAATCCATAGTCACATGTTTCCACTTCCACTATGGAATCTGTAAAGGTTTAAGTTGCCCCGCTAGTTTCTGGTGCTCGGCTTTCACCTGCTGACATGAAAGACACTTGGAAACGAACTCAGATATCTCTCGCTTCATGTTGTCCCACCAATAATGCCTCTTCAAATCCTGGTACATCATTGTACTGCCTAGATGAATAGTATACCTAAAGCCGTGAGCCTCACTCATAATCTCACGCTTCAATACCTCTGAATTTGGCATACAAAATCTCCCCCTGTATCTGAAATTACTATCTAAACTAACTGTCCAATCGGGTCTGCTATCATCTGAAGCCCAAGACTGTAACTTGCATCCGGCTATTGAGCTTCCACAATCCGAAAAATCAAAGACGATTGAACTCTCAAATTAGCAATAAAAGCATCAGTACCCTGTGAAAACAAACTTAGCCCCAAATATGCTATATCGCGAAGTAACAACCATTCATGAATCATAAGACGAGCAAGAAATCCCCTAGGCAAGCTGCTCAAAGCGTCAGCTACCACATTTGCCTTCCCTGGGTGATACTGTAAGTCAACATCATAATCCTTCAGGAACTCCATCCATCTACGCTGCCTCATATTCAACTCCTTCTGAGAAAAAAGGTATCTCCAACTCTTATGATCCGAAAAGAGCTCAAACCTCTCCCCGTAAAGAAAATGTCGCCAAATCATTAAAGCAAACACCACAGCCGCCAACTCAAGGTCATGAGTAGGATAGTTCATCTCGTGCACCTTAAGTTGTCTAGAAGCATAAGCAGCAACCTTGCCTTCTGGCATTAATACACAACTAAGTTCGCTAAGTGACGCATCACTGCAAACCATATATTTATGACAGCTAGAAGGAACAATAAGAACTGGAGTTGTAGTCAACCTCTTCATCAACTCTGCGAATGCCAAATCACACTTGTCATCCCAAACAAATATAATATTCTTCTGTTTTAAACGAGTCAACGGAGCTGTAATTCGAGAAAATCTCTCAATGAATCTACGATAATACCAAGCTAAACCCAGAAAACTGCATATCTCTGCAACATTAGTCGGCTGAACCCAATCTGTAATGGCCTCAACCTTAGAAGGATCCACTGCAATGCCATCCTTGGATACAACGTTCCCTAGAAATATCACCTCCTTCTGCCAAATATCACACTTTTCAAATTTAGTAAACAACTTGTTCTCCCTCAAGGTCTGTAATGTAATCCTCAAGTGTCCCTCATACTCGGCCTTGGTCTTCGAATAAATGAGAATGCCATCCACAAACACAATAACGAACCAGTCTAGATAAGAACGGTAAACTATGTTTATCAAATCCATAAAAGCTGTAGGAGCATTCGTCAATCCAAACGGCATAACCTAAAAATCGTAGTGCCCATAACGTGTCCAGAATGCCGTCTTAGAAATATCCTCCTTGATTCTGAGCTGATGGTAACCCGATCTGAGATCAATCTTCAAAAAGAACTGTGCTCCCCGAAGCTGGTCAAACAAGTCCACAATCCTAGGTAAGGGATACTTATCCTTGATCATGACTTTGTTCAACTCATGATAGTCAATACAAAGACGCATAGACCCGTTCTTCTTCTTAGCAAACAATACTGTAGCCCCCCACGGTGAAGTACTCGACCAGATAAACTTCTGATCCATCAACTCAGATATCTGATCATATAATTCCTTTAACTCAATTGGTGCCATACGATATGGAGCCTTCAAAATCAGAGCTGTACCAGGTAAAAGATCTATACTAAAATCAACCTCTCTCATGGGTGGCAAATCGGGTATCTTCTGGAAAACATCTAAAAAGTCACATACAAATGGAATAGAACTAACATCGACACCAGAGGACTTTAACTCTAAGAATTCAAACAAGCCATCTCCTGACAGTGTAGGCTTCAAACTAACAAACACGAACCGCTTCTCCCCAGGGATACTGAAAGTAGCCGTCATTTCAAAAAAGTTTAAAGTAACTCGATGCGTTGTGTAATGACCCGGATTTTTTTATTTTTTTATTTTTATTGTTTATCATTAATTATTATTATTATTTAGATATTACTTTATGTTAAGCTTCCGCTTATTGTTTTCTATCGGGAGGTTCTGTGTTATTCATTTTCTGTGGCTTCGATGGTTCGGTGGTTGTTTGATTTGAAGAGGCTGTGTTTTGATTGTAAGAGCCCGTGGTTTGTATCTGATAGGGTTATCTTTGTTGTTTCGGGTTGTTCCTGTCTTCTGAGGATCTTGGTGTGATGTGTGTTTCAGGAGGTTCTCAGAGTGACTTTTAGAGTTTTTCCAGTTCCTGTTCGAACGAAGATCCTTGTCGTTCGAACGAATCTTCAGTGTCTTCTGGATATTTTGACCATTAGACAGATTGTAGTTTAAATGAGATTTATTGCCGTTCGAATGAGTCAACTTATCTCCAAGAATTTGGCTAAGACCTCTTGGTCGTTCGAATGACTTTCGTATCCGTTCGAACGACTTGTCGTTTATATATATATCATTCTTCATTCACTCACCTCATTTATCTTTTCTTTCTCACTGACTCTATGATCTCTAACCCTAACTTCTTCAATCCTTCTCTTCCCTTCAATTCATCAACCCTTCTCCTTCCTTGGTTCGATTTGAGCTTGGGGAATCACCTTCTTCTACCAAATTTTAGCTCTTAACTCTAGTGAAAGAGAGGACTGCCATTTTTAGATTTGGATTCATCGGTGGGTCGCTATTTCTTTACGAATCACAGCCACCACTTTGAACTCAACTCTCTCTAGGTTTGAGCTGTGGCTTGTGATGATTCGGGCCTGGTGGCTGATTAGGCTTTAGGGCTTGTAATAGTGAGATGTTTGATGGGTTTTGACCATTGCTGTGATGGTAGGGTGCTTGATTTGGGTTTATTGTAGGTGTTGGCCGGTGGCGGTGATTGCTTGGGTTGGATTGTTGGTGTTTGGGTGGCTGAATTGGTTGGTTAAGAGTTGATATATCCTAGTATGATTGTTCTCATTAGGGTAGTGATTGGGGTTTGGTGTAGTTGGAAAGAGGAGGTGTGGTGGTTGTTCTAGATAGTAGTTGTTACTGTTCCGGAGAGGGCTGCGTGAACTGGCGATTGTCGCCGTTTTGGTTCAGATATTACTGCCCAAATTATTGTTGTTCTAGAGGAAGAGAGAGGGTTGTTTTTACCCTCTTCGAACACCGGGTGTGTGATTGTTGGGTGGCTGATTAGGTGGGTTTAAAGTGGTATATCTTAATACATTGTGGGTGATTAGAGTAGTATAGCGTAGCGTGGTGGATTGTGGATTTTACTGCAGTTTGTGTTGCCGATTCGGGTGTGGCGCTGATTTGAAACTCACTTTCGGGCGAGGATCCTTTGTTGGAATTATGTTTGGGCTCTGGGCCTCGATGGTGGTTGATGTTGTGGTGTTGCTTGTCATTTCTGTGATTGATTTAGAGTTTCGGAAGTCGATTCGCGGAGTACATTACTGTTGGGGTGCTGTTTGAATATTTTTGCCAGGTTTGTCATTTCGAGCTTTATTTCAGGCAAGTTTTATCTTCCTTAATAACTAGATCATTATACTAATTCGTGAGTTATTGTAATACCTAGATTATTATGCTTATGCTGCGATTGGGTTAGTATATGCTTATTTGCTTAGGGCATATATACGGATTATTCGCTTAGTACACTATGTGCATGAGTAATTAATGATTGGTTAAGTTAGTGCAGCACTTGGGTATATTGTGAGTTTAGCTACTAGATAGGACCTTGTAGGTTATAGATAGTTATTCTCAGTTATAGGGGTTGCGACGATTCTACGTCGCTGTACTATATATAAGGAAATCGTTTGTTAGTTATTAGGATGCTTTCTTTGTACTAGTAATTAGGCTTGGCTTTTAGCAGGAATATACGGACGACACGTGGTTTAGCCGCTATTATTATTAGTATATAGTTTAGATATTATAGCTATCCCTTTTAGATATAGCTTACTCGATTAGTTAGTATGTGGTTCTTAGTTCCTTGATAGTCTCTTGGGCGGTGTAGCTTCCGTTAGACATGGTCTTTGACTCGGGGCTCGTCCTCTTACCTATTCTTATCTTGATTAGTTTTAGGATTATCCTAGGTGTGCTCAGTGTTCTCATGGCCTGGCCCATGAGAGATGCTGATTTGGAGGTTGTTTGGAATATTAAATTCCGTGTTAGAGTGCGGTATCTCCTGGACTGTTAGCTGTTGGTGGTGGATAAACAGTTTGCCCTTAATAGTTGGTTATGGTGCTGAGCATCTGATAGTTTTCCTTAGGATTGTTTGCCTTATCGTATTGTGGCCCTTATTATCCTCATGATTCTTAGAGCTAGTAGAGCTTACTCATTAAGCCTTCCTTCCCTTGGTGTGAGGCTTGTAGGGTTGTGTTCCCTTCCGTCATCTAGGAAGCAGCGAGGCAGCATGGCGTTCATGAGTCTTTTACCTTTACGCTAGGTGGTTTTATGAAGTAGTACTGTCACCCGTGATGTTGGAACCTACTGGTCTCCTGTTACATCAGCTCGTGGAGGTTGTTACCATTAATGTGTTCATGAAGACTGTCGCCATTGATGTTGTCGCCTGGTGGGTTCCTATACACCTGACCTGGTGACTTATGTACATGGTTGTTAGGGGATTGTGATGCAGCTTTGTTCATGGGGATTGTAGACTACTTGTCGGATACTTATAGGTTATCCCGTATGTACTAGTCTGTGTTGACAGCTAGAGTACACTAGTACTTGATGCTGATCATGTTACTTCAGGAGATCTCTATAGACTGACGTTGATTTGATGTGGTGACGATTAAGTTACTGTTACATCTATGTGTAGATGGTGCAACTGAGTCACGGTTAGCATCTGTGTTTAGGATTGTTTACCACGCTCTGAGGCAGGTGGTTATCCTATGTGTACTGCCGGGTTAACGGTAGTTGTATTTCAATCTTTAGGATCCTGCTCACATTTGTAGATAAAATATTCTCCTTATCATATTGAGATCGGATACATAAATGACCGTGGCACCGTTTATTATTGTTGAGGCTGGAATAACCTGGATTATAAATAGTAAGGATGTTGGCTCCTTGGGGTTGAAATACCCTGTGTGCACCCTGATCTGATGTAGTACCCTGTTAGCCGTGGTTGGGCTTAGATAGATCGCACCTTTGTATCCAATAATGATCTCTTTAAGGTAATTTCCTTCTCCGGTAGTTGTCAACCCACCTTAATTTTAGGATCTAGTTATCGGGTTGACATCTCCAAATCATTCTGCATCTATATCGCATCATATCATAACACACATATCATTGCATCTTTGCATATTCTCTACTCATAGGTTCTTCTGCTAGAATAACCTATCTATATTAGCATCATTGTAGAATCTTTAGTATTGGGGATAATTGTGGGATTATCCCTTTTTATCATATCACTATCATATTATATCATTAGCATCTGGGATAATTATGGGATTATCCTAGTTCATCGTATCCCTTCATTATCTCTATTTTCTTCTTCTCTTAATGATTTATTGTAACCTTAGCTTGTCTCTTCCCTCTGCATCTATTCCTCCTACATCTGATTTTAATAGGTTATTTAGTCTTGTTAGGTGTTGTAGAGTTTTGCGTTGGTATATCTGGTTGTGGGCAATCTCGTTAAGCTTGTTTTAGCTTCAAGGTTGTGCCTGGTTGGGCTTTGGGTAACCCTGTTGGATTTTAGTGGGCCGAGGGTTGTTTACCCTCGTAGGTTTTGCATTTCTGAGGCAGGTTAGTTGCGTGTGGTGTTGGGGGTCACAGTAGTGATTGGGGCGTAGTTGTAGTCCGTGTGATTGGAGTATAGTCTATAGTCTTAGCACCCTTTCGCACTATGCTTATATATATACATATGGCTTTGTTTATTTAGATATATTAGACTTGCTATATATCTATTAGATATTTATTATACATCCTTGGTATATCTATTACTTATCATTAGCAATTATTATATCTTATTATTATTATTATCATCTCATTAGTTGGTATAATTGTTTAGCTTATTTGGGGAGTTAGTAAGTCGTGGTTTACTTACTCTCGCATAACAGCATTCCAGGTTTAGAGCTGCTGCAGTGGTAATCTTTGGAGAGCTGGAGCTGAAGGCTTGTTGCTCTGTTATTATTTTGGTCCTTAGTTTGTGGTTCTAACCGGTTAAGGCTTGTAGAATCTTTCGTTTAGATATTGTTTCTTAGTCTTTCGCTATTTTTGTTTTCCTTATTACTCTGATGCATTGCTAAGTGAATGATTGAGCCTGAATTTGTCTATGGCTCGGTTGTTTGTGGGGGGAATCGGTTAGATTCTCTGACCTTCGCATCCTCGAATCTTAGTAATTGGTCTAGCTACCGATTATTAGATTTTGGGGCGTGACACGTTGACAACCAATCCATACCCAGGATAATGTCAAACTCCTGCATCAGTAGTACTAACAAGTCTGCAAATACGATAAATAGATTGGTTGTCAACCAATCCATACTCAGTAATTGGTCTAGCTATAAATACGAGAAATAGATACTGAAGTATCGAGCGGTGTACCCAAATAAATCCCATCTAACCACAAGGAAGACTCAAAACCAATAGAATAAAGAAATATGCATGATATGAATGAATGCAATGCACCTGAATCAAAAAGAACTCTAGCGGGCGTATAAGAAATATGAATCGTACCTTCCACCACAGGTGGAGCGACGTGAACACCTTGCCTCCCAACTGGGTACATCTTGTTCTGCCCATGGCCTTAACCCTGGCCCTACTACTGACTCGGATGCTGCTGTCTCTGTCCACCCGGAGGACCTGGAATAATCTGCCTACCCTATGGACCATGAAATTGTCTCAATGGTTGAGGACCTCTGTTCAGCTTAGGACAAAACTTCCTAGCATGCCCCTTCTCCTCACAGCTCCAACACACACCAAAAGAAAGTTGTGGTCTATCAGAATGTTGTCCTCCCATAACTCTAGCTGGTGCACCATCAGTAATACCAAACTTCTATCTCTTTGAACCCAAGTTCTCATACTTAACCTGAACTGCTTTGCCCTTATCGGGTCTCCGATCCTGTCTCACTGAGTTCCTCAAGTCCTTGGACTTGCGATCCTCAACATCATTCTGCTCTATCGCCAAATCTTTAGACAAAACTTCTCTATATGAACAAATACCAGAAGCAATCAAAAACTTCTTAGAGTACGGATGAAGACCCTTCAAAAATCTGATTTTACGTTGCTCCTCATCCTGAACAATAAACGAAACATATCGAGAGAGTTCGTTGAATCGTTGATCATACCTAGAAATACTTATATCACCCTGCTCAAGCATGTAGAACTCTAAGATACACGCGTCCCTATAACTCTGCAGAAAATACTGCTCAAGGAACCGATCCTAAAAAGATGCCCAAAGTACCAGGGTCTCTACGATAGTCCTCTTGGCTGTATCCCACCAGTGATCTGCCTCACCCTGCAAGCGTCACCCACTGATCATCTGGACACTTCATCCTACTCAGAGTCTTCTCAACGGACTTGAACCATGTCTCTACCTCAGATGGAACTGTCGTGCCAGCAAAAGTTGGATGTTTATACTTCTGAAGCTGCTCGAGATAACTGTACTCTCGGACCACTGGGCTCCTCGCCTGCTGGAAATAGGCGATGAAACTATCCATAAATTGCTTCATCTCCACTGAAACACCGGGAACAACTAGAATAGGTAAAATACCAGGCTGCTCTGGAACCACTGGAGTTAGAAGAATATCCTGATGAATCTCATCTCCTGGTACTGTTCCCACATCAACCCCACCCTTTGAAACTATCTGCTTATCCTAAACAATCAGAACAGATCCCAAACTCTTCTGACTGAGCGCTGGCTCATCAGTAAGTACACCACCACGAGCGCATCTACGACCAAGATCTACAGTGCGACCTCTGCCTTTTCTACCTCTAGCTATCTATACGAACAAAAACACACATCCCAGAAAAGGAGGAAAGATAAGCAACAGAAGGAATACGATAAAATAGGTAAAACCGAAAAGGAATTGACCTAACTCCGTCTAGAAAATAATTCATCATATGATTGCAAGAACAGAGATAGGAATTAACCTACGACTCTGATACCAAGTCTGTCATGCCCTAAATTTCAATAGTTAAAGCATATTTAAAACAATGACATCCAAGGCGTACAGGTCGGGGAATTCAAAGATTCGCCCTAGCGAATAACCATGCTAATAGGAAATAGCTCAGTCATTCACTATAGCAATATCATCGAAGTAAAAAAGAAGAATAAAACGGAAGCAAAAGATATATATATCAAACTGAAGATATAGATGCAATATCTTGATAATGTAAAGCGACAAAAGCCAAGATCATCGTACAAGAATACAATAACTAGGAAAGATCTGTAGCAGTAAAAATTTCTCCAACACAGCTGAAGCCCTCAGCAAAACCAGCAACAACTCTGCCTCTGAAAGGTGGGACAAAGACGAGAGTGAGCAAAGCCACAGCTCACTAATGCCCAACAAAGCTAAATAACCTACTAATAAAACTGGTACAGAGAAAGAGGAAGAGGTAAATTAGATAGGGAATGTTTAAGGTACAGTAATATAAGTAAGGAATAGAGGTAAGAAGAAACATCTAAGAGAAAAGGAATGGAGATAAAATGATCTGATGAGATGATGTGATAATATGATATGATATGAGAAAATAGGATGTGATTCTAGAATCGTCCTAAGACTGAATGTTTATGATACGATGAAATCAATGAACTAGACCCTATTATAAAGTATAAATAGGTTGATCAACCGCTAATAGATAATAACCTTAAAGAGATCTCAATTGGATATACGGGGTACAATTTTTGTCAAGCTCGACCAGGCTAAGGATTTATCACTTGATCAGAGCGTTTCGGGCTTTTAAACCCACGGAGCCAGCGTTCGAACTTTATTTACAATTCCAAAGAATTTCAACCCCACTGAGGATAAGACGGGTACCTGAGGTAAACTGTCTCATACCATCCCACACTCCTAGATAGGTAATAGATATGATAGTGTCCAGCTTGAACTTCACCTACTATTTTAACCCGATATAGGAATCCTAAATCCAATCGAGGGTTAGCCGATGTAGAACAGTTTTATGTATCCATCCTCGTTAAGTTAAAAGAGTATAAAATCAACAAATGCAAACAGATCCCAAGGATCAAAACACAACAGCCGCCAACACGACCAGCACACATAGAATAACCACATACTTGTGAGAATGGTAAACAATCCTAATACAGATTGACAGTGACTACCAGTCACAACATCTAAAAAACATTATTCTCTAAAGACTGAAACACAATATTCAAGGGCAAGGCCACGAGAATACTACACTAAAGCACAACTTCCTAAAAGACAAAAGAGAAATACAACTCTACATGCCTAACGATAGGAAACACGCTGAATTAACAACTATACAGAAGAATCCAAAATGGACTATAACCAAATCATATAAAACCTCACTTCCAATGTATATCACTCTAACCAACACTGATTAAACTAGTAGAGGAAATTAGCAAGGAAGGGACACTCGCCTGATGCAAGCCGCAAATCCAATAATCATAGGATAACCCAACTTCAACACCACAGTCCAACAATCAGCCCACCACAACCAACCCAACACCTACAATAATCACAACTCCACAATTTTAACACATACCCCAATCACAAAACCCTAAATCAACCCAAAGATAAACCCTAATCGCAATCACAAAGGTTATGACCCAAACCGAAATCAAATCGACGATAAGGCAGAGGAAAAAGGGAAATTACTTACCGAAAGAAGTGGCGAAGATCAACCCAGCAATCAATCGTAATGGAGGAGAAATTAGAGAGACTGAGAGAGGAAGTTTAAGATCTGAGGTGAATTGTGAAATTAAAACCCAAAATAACCAACACTCATCACGAGGCAAGATTTGCGGCAAAAAATTACAAGAGAAAGACCCAACTGGTCAACAAAACGTGCCTCTGCTAAAACATAATATATTTCTGTTCGAACAAAATTGAACAGGAAGAACCATATTCGAACAGAAACAAGTTTGATCGAATAAAATATGACAGATAGAAATCAACTAAACAGACATTTATTTGAGCAGAGAAAAAGTTGTTCGAATAAAATAAAACCGTTAAAAATCTATTCGAACAAAAAAATAAGTTGTTCGAATATAATGAGACAGGAAGAAACATATTCGATCAGAAACAAGTTTGCTCGAATAAAATAAGACAATCCAAAACTCCAAAAAACAAGAATATCCGCTCAAACGTAAACTGGAAAGAAAATCCCACCTAAGATCCCTCCGGATCACACACCACACAACAACCTAAAACAACATACACGCCCCCACCAATCCAACCACGGGCTCCTAAAATCACAACTCAACCTCTTCTGCCCACATCCACCGATATCACCGAAATAAAAAAAACAAAACCTGATAAATACAATAATATGAGGATGCATGATGCTTAGTACTATATGCATAATACTAATAATAAAAATAAAAATAAAATAAATAAAAAATCCGGGTCACTACATTATTAATGGAAGACTATAAGTAATTAGGGGTTATTAAAATCAACACTATTACCTTTTTATTCAACTCAACAGATAAGCTTTGATTACAATCTTTGAGGCCAAATTTTTACCTTAGCTCTACCTCCAAACTTGTATCTTTTTCCTCCAAATTTTTGCACTCCAATATCTACAAACATAAATTTGACAAGAAAAATTAGAATTTTGACAAAAATAGACTTTGGATGCGATAATGACATCTGCCTAAGACCTTATCTTCGTATCTAACTACCTTAGTAGATCTGCGAACTCTAGTGCACATTGCTCGTCAACTATACGCTTTAGTTCAATGTCCTCCTTCATTTGTTCAATGGTTTCTTTTAGTTGATCACATTCACTTGTCTGAGGCTAAATTGACATGAAACATTTCAATTACATTTAATTTTTTTGTTGATCTCGACAATAATACTATGCAATTGTCGAGTTCGACAATAATACCTATAGATGATTTCAGAAATCACTCAGAAAATTTGACAATTTTCATCTTTCCACCTTCATATACACTCTAATAATTGTCGAACTCGACAATTACTTATCCTAATAACTATATATAAAAACTAATATTATGCACAACTAAAGATAGGTATAACTTACCTTCTCTTTGAGGGCCTTTCTTCGATTTATATTGGCTTCAGACTCATTCTCTTTATCTTCCATGAGCTTCTAAAGCTAGTCATTTAGTGCTGTGATTTGCTGATCGAAGCTGCCAGATCCACCCCTTATTTATATGGTACCATGGGCATTTGGAGACAGACTAGCATGCTCATAATGTTACAAAAGTGGTAATTCAAGTGAACAGAATGTTGGAGACTAAAAAGTCTGAAGTGAATATAATATAAGGGAAGTGAGATAAAAATAGTTGTAATATGTACTAACCGATGCATCATATTGTTCAGCAACATCTTCAAATTGGTGTACGGGGGTGTCACCATACTCATTGACACTGGTTTCCTTCCATTGATGAATTCCAACATCATCATCTGCAGCCAGGTCAACAGTAATGGGGCAGTTCGTAGTCCACGAGATAGAGTCAAACCACTCTAAGTATCCCTCTGTACATACTAGAGGCCCCTCTCGTACCCTTCACCCCCTATCAGCCTTCTTTAAAATGAACTCCATCCACTTTTGGCCAAAGAAGCAATCAACCCACTAATACTTAGGGCTGAATTTCGTTGGCTCTTTTGTATTCCATAGGTTGGAAACCTCTGTCAACAGTCGCTTTGCAAGGATGCATTGTTCCCGATTGAACTGCCGCACAACCCTATTTGGGTAGTAGGGCTGAACATGACCTGGACTTGCTAATACACCATAAAAAAGGTGACCTTCTTGAATACATGTGCATAATCCATTTTATCTTTGTATGGGTCCCATACAACCTACGTGAAAAATGAATCAAATGTATTATGCACCATTAAGTTGAATAATTTTTCCAGTAGGCCTGAGAAGGATTTAACAACATTGTCCAATTCGACAATATTATAGTGGACTGGTAGTAATTGAGATGGAGTATTGTCGATTTCGACAATTTACCATGTTCATTTCGATAAATTTCAATATGCACAACTAAAGAAAATTGAATAATTGTCGAAATCGATAATATTATCTGTACAATAGTAGATGTACGTAGTCAATATTGCCAAATTTGACAATTGTTCAATTTTCTTTAGTTGTGAATATACAACATTGTTGAAATCGACAATGTTGAAGCAGTGTAATCTATTAACTCCAAGTATAATATAATACAGTATAACAGGGTAATGAACTTAGATCCCCCAGTTTGTAGTTGTCAAATACCTCCCTAAACTTGAGCAAAGTTGTACCACCGTATATATCCATAACATATACATCCCATTTCCAACAAGTACAGAGTCCATCTCCTTGGGGATCCCAGCAAGCTTTGAAAAATGTATAAAGATCCACGACTACATGTATATATAAACAAAATAAAATTAGTAGAGGTTCAAGCCATATGTAAAAAATAGGCACATAAATGAGTTCAGAATCACCTGGAGTAGCGTGGTACAACATGTAAATTGCCTCCCATCATCTCGAGATGTTACATCCAGATTGTAATACATGTGGGCCAGAACTGCTGATCCCCATGACCCCTTCTTTGCCAACTTGTCCTTGGCAAACAGGTAAAGGTACCGTACGCTGACATCTATGCCCTTTTTATGGGAAATAGAAAGGATCTAAAGACATACAGTATATAAGCACGAGCAACAGACCTAGCTGTTAACCCCTTTTTCTTCTCGGCAGCTACAGCGGTACCGTCATTGAGAACCTTCACCAACTTGTATGCATAGTCTTATTTTAGTTTCCTCAACACCCCCGGCATTCAAAGACTTGAATGCATTTAAATCCTGCAGGAGGCTGTTCTCGAAAACCTTCAGAATTGCAGGGAATCCCCAGGTACCACCAATGACCGTGGCATCACCATCTGCATGCAACCCAACCAATTGGTCCACATCATCCAAAGTTGGAGTCATCTCGCCCCATTTGAAGTGGAAACTATTAGTTTTTGGCTGCCAACGTTTGGCAAAAGTAGAAATCAGGGCAGAGTTGTAATAGTTATAGGATATGGCCCCAATCCTATGCAAACCCTTCAACTTAACAAAATATTGGACCACTTGTGGTTCTTTTGAAAGGTCCCACATAGACTGGTGATGGTGAACACGAATGGGAAGCTTCTCCTGAACAATAATAGTAATTATGTCAGTAAAATGTAACTATCAATAATAGGAATAACAAAACATAATTAAATAAGGGATTTTATTAAACAATATACCTGCCCTAGCGTGATCGACCTCACTCTATGGAACCTGAAGCTTCTCAGTAGGCTTTTATCACTAGAGCCTATATCTCCATTGCTTGAAGCCCCCTCGTCTTCAGAATACTCCCCAACAATAAGAATATTCACATAAGAATCAGAGAAAACATTTGAGAGTGGTGGTTGAGCTGCCAAAGCAGCTTGGGCAGAATCAGTTGTAGGTACTGGTTCACTAACACCCTCATTGGCAGTGTCAACAGTGTTTGGAGGAACGACTGTGCTTGGGTCAATAGTCATTCTCTTTCTCTTATATGTAATTAGATCTCCTTCTCTGGCCAACTCTCTTTTTCTTCTATTGGAAGCGGTTAGAGGCACTTTCTCATTCATTGTGTACCTGTATATAATATATTACTCAAAGGATCAATATAATTGCACTTGGTAATTGTCAAGTTCAACAATATTATGTAAACATAAGTCCAATTGTAATTGGTAAATTGTCAAATTTGACAATACTCTTTTTCAATAACTCCAAGTTAAATGTAACTATTGTCGAATTTGACAATTTAGACTTATAAACAAGGATAAAATAAAATGGAGATGAACCAGGGGAATTCCATAATTGTCGAATTCGACAATATTATGTAACCATAACAACAATTATACAGCTAAATTGTCGAATTCGACAATCCTAGATGTTAATAACTTAATTTCACTTCAATATTATCGAATTCGATAATTTTTTAATGTAATTTGAGTTATTTAGGTCAAATATTGACAATTTTGACAATCCTAGATATTAATAACTCAACTTTTCAGTGTAATTGTTGTTATTTATGTCAAATATTAACGAATTCGATAATATTAAGCAGTTTTAATACCAAATTGTATTACACAAAAGGGAAGACAAAGAAATAAATAACAATTTTAAATGATAATAGGATTTACCTTGAAGTAGATAACAGCCTCCAATATCAATCCCCAAGCTCTGCTCCAAAAGGAATGGACAATGTCTTTGAATTCAATTCTTTCTCTGAACCACCAAATGGAATAACAAAGATCCCTACAAAGAAAAAGACGGTCTCTAATGATGAGACAGTGAGTAAGAGAGAAAGTGAGGGAGAGAAAGTGAAAGAGAAACTCAAATTGTTCGCGAGAGTGAGTGAGAGAGATGATTAGAGGGAAATGTTTGTTTGGTTTGTTTGGAGAGAGAGAGGGCGAGTAGGAGAAAGAAAGTGAGAGAGACACAACATTAAATATGAGTGACGAATGGTTTGAAATGAGAGAGAGAAATGTCTGCCAGCTAGAGAGAGTAAGGCAGGTAGGACCTGACATTTTTCCACCTTATTTCCCTTATAGGAAATCACCAAATTTTGAGAGCCACTTATCTCTATTTGATGAGTGGTTGTGGTTGAGTGAGACTTGAGTGTCTCTAAATCCTTACCCGTTAATCAATAGGCAAAGATCCTCATATTCTAGTTTACGGATCTGCATTTGTCCACCATACAAAAACTGTGTTATGATCAGGTCAACATTCACAATAAACTCTCCAACAGCATATGCCACATTATACAGGGCCAAATTCGTTTCTTCTTTCCTGAAACTTATCCCTCTGGTTTCTCAGCCCAACTAACCAAATGGGGTTTTCTTTTGAACACCAGACATATATACCGTCGCACAAAAATCTTCACCAGCCATCATGAGTAACAATGACTTAACTTGAACAGATGACAACCCCCCTACTACAAGCTCACAGAAGTTGTAGTTTCCTTACATGGTTAGTTTTACACCTCCAAGATAACCAAAGTTCAAATATAGATCCATCTCCTTCCTAGAGTTGTTGGCCTAACACATGTAGGAAAGTATTATGTTCCAGTATGTCTTCTCCCACCCACAAAGTTTGAGTAACCAAACCTGTTTCCTTGCATAAACTCATTATAACACTCATTTACTTGATTACATTAAGTTTCACTAGGTTCAGACACGACATCACTTGTCCAACATAAAGTTCTGTCCAAAACAACTTCATAACAAACTAAACTTGGATATATGGCTCTTAAGCTGAAATGCATGAACCGCAAGTTAAGAATTGTCGACGATACTCTTAATACCAAGTGAACTGCAGTTGTAGCTAACTAAGAATATGTAAAACCATATATGAAGAGTCAACACTTTTAACAGACCTTAAATTCTGCAGTATATTTATAGTAGAATCACACCTAAACGCAACCAGAGAAACAACCTAAAATAAGTACCAAATTTATTATGGAAAATAGTACTCTTCCGCTTCTGCTTTCGATGGGATATGATGTAGTAGTAAGAATTTGGAGCTCAATGATACCCAAGAGAAGCAGGTAACTATCTCAACTCCCCTTGGAAGTGTATGTCCTGCAATTCATTCACCAAATTGACAAATCAGATCACTCTTCAACTAATTAATTTATAAAAATTACCTACAAATTACTCAAAAGTTATTATTGTTTAGCTCTGCAATAATCATTTATGTCATGGTTTGATCCAATCCCCACTCAAAGGTAAGGTATGCGAACAAAATGCCCCGGTAATCAAACCCAAAGATGTTCATACTATGTAACACATGGTTGAATTCTATAGTCCCCGCTTTTAGGTTTACAAGATGTTGATACGTGATGAACTACGCCAATAATTTTAGAGACATTTTGTGATTAAGAGAACTACTGAGCCTAATACTGTATAAAGAGATTTACCACTAAGGGTACAAGTAATATAGACTTAATTATTAGCACCTAAACTATTCTTATGATAAATGCGTAGCCATACTTATGCTATATAGAAATTCCTACATGTCCATGGGGTGTCTTTTGATTTTTTGATTGCTAATTTTCACTCAAAAAAAGTACGACAATGATTAACCCCAGAAAAGTAAACATTTAAAATGTACTTTATGGTGAAATATGGCAACCCAAAGCAAACTGTATCACTGTAATCTCCATGAAATCAAGTCAAAAACTAAATATGGAAAGGTTATGAAGAGGGATCATACCGATGCGAAGTGGTTAACATCACAATGATGCGCCTCATCAGCTCTTACAACCATAACCACATCCCTTAGAGTGGAGTCGGCCGGTAATCTCCAATAATCAATAGCAATAGCTGGTGCTAGGACATTCTCAATTTTACCTTTGTCAATTTCCTTCAAGAACTCACTGTAGGAGTGAATAGCTTCTTCTTCGAGGTATCCGACAATACGGTGCGCGAGTTTTGGAGAAGCCAAATACGCTAAGAAATAGGCATTGAAGAATTTGCCTTGCACGGTGATCACAAATGCTCTTTCGTACCATCGTGGCTTAGCGACCTCCATGAAAGTCATGAGATGCATCCTCTCATTCTCTGCTTCTTCAAGCAATGCTTTGATCCATCCTCTACTGTGTTCAAAACGTCGAAGAGATTTGCAATGTAACAACATTCCTCCTAACATACCTTGTACAACTGCTACCATTTCCAGCATCATTGCCCGGCAACCATAGTACCTCTGTAATGAAAATCAAGGACATTTCATCAAGTGAGATTTTAGTATATAGTACTCCAAAAAAATTAGGAAATATATAGAGAGGTTGTCTTCAAGTGTTCATAAAATGCACATTAAACGTAAAGCCAAACACTTAAGAGCACTCGGGGACATCTAAGAACAATTATAAAAGCTACTAAAAAATTAGGGAAAACTGCAAAAAAGCTAGTCCCAAATAGATAAAAACTAACATTGTTCATCATATTCATACACATAACTTGCAAAACTTTGTAGTTCCACTAAGTACCCCACAGTTGCGAATCATTAGATTTATTTCATTTTATTTTTTGTGAGTCATTAGATTCGTGGATAAAGATACACAAAATAAAATTGACAAATTAATATGCCGCCAATTTTCATAAAAAATTATCTCACTCCAAAATCATTTGCAAGCCTTTCTAAAAATTACCCAATTTTGTTTTTCCTCTGCTGACAAAGTTAGAGAGATAAAACCCTAGAAACCAAAATCAAAAGCTTAAAATCAAACCACAATTTCGTTGTTTAAACCCTCAAATCATGGCAAATGGAAATATTATGGTTAAATCACTTGGAGATGGATTTACAACCTTAAATTGAGCCCTAAACCTTCAAAAACTACATCAGATTTGAAACCCTAAACCTTTAAAAATTGCATCGATTCAAACTCGCCCCCAATTAAATTGAAACCCTAGATTGAAATCAAACCCGAGATAGTTACAAACCATTATCTTTCATCGTTGCGCATCAAATTAAGGAGGAGATGATGTGGTCTTCGAGTGTTGAAGCTTGGATCGAAGGAGATCAATGAAGATTCAAATCTCAGAAGAATAAGAAAGATGAGACGAAGAGGAATTTAAAGCATGGAATCCAGATAACGTTGAGGGGGTATTTAGGGAATTGTAAAGAATTTGGATTTTCGAAAATACCCATGATTTTGTATTTGGACTTCCCAAAATACCCCTGATTTCATATAGACGAAAAGTTTTGGGCTGGACTTCCATTTATACCCACTATTTCATCAAGTAGGATTTAGTATAGACAAAATGAGGGTATTTTAGGATTAAATAAATTGCGAGAATAGATAAAATAACCCTTATGTTCTAACGGCTTTTACGATTCCTTTTGCAAGATGCATACGGTATTGTTTGGAATTCAATGATTCTTCTGATGTCAAGGATCTATTGTTTAGTTAGAATTTCAAAGCATTCACTCCTACATTTGCTAATTGTTAATAATCTGGATGGAGCGTAATAAGCAAACTTTGAAAGAAAATGAATGGTCTAGTTCCATGATGCTAAGCATACTAATCAATCAAATGTAAGATATTTCATTTTTCGAAGGTTTTAAACCAAAAAGGCAACTACAAGCAACAATATGTCACTATGGAGGCTAGAATATCTTCAAGTCTAGCCAAACAAAATAGCAAGACAACAATTGGAGCAACCCATACTTATGTAAAGCTACATTCCAGGCCTAATGTTCTCGTATCTCCTACAAAAGCTTCAAAATTCAAATGGATGCCTTGGTGGTTACACTGTTGTCTTTATTTACAAACTCTTTTCAACGGTTTTCTTAACTGCTTTAGTTCATAGTTACCTGACATTGTACAGGATATTATATATACTCATAACAATAAAACATAAATAAAATAATGAAAATTGAAGAGGACTGCATGAACTTAAAAGTCATATGGTACCCAACAAAGTTATCCTCATTTCAAACAGTGTAAAGTTTCTATCAACCTCTCAACGAATGAAGTAAACACATTAAGATTTCAACAAGAAAAAAAAATCATAATTAACGATTGTGTATAGCAACAGACAAAACCATAACCAATGATATCTTGTGCAATTACGTAAATGATAAATTAACATTTACTAAAAAATAAAACTTCAACTATGTAATCAACAAAGAACAAGTGAGTGTTACCTGCTTCTTGCAACTGCTGAGCGCTCACCCGATCAAAGAACAACATCAGCTCACAATAGTTTCCATACAATTCATCAAATCCATGGCAAGGTGTTTCCTGATCTTCAATCTCTGAACCCCTCCAATCACTCGAGCTTTTCCCTTCCTCATGCTCTTTCAAGCACGAATCTTCAGGAATTAAATTCATGCAACTTTTATTCCTAAGCCTTTTCAGCCTCCTCTTCACCTCTTGTTCAATAAAATCGTCATCATCTTCTTCCTCCTTCTACTTCAATCTCATAATCAACCTTGTTATTCTCAATCTTCACCTCCTCTATTAACACCACCGGCTCATCGCCCAAATCTCTCTCCACATTAGGCTTATGAGCATTCCTTAACTTCTTAACATTTAAGAAATCCATCACCAACCTCAACAATAACCTAAGATCACTAAAACCCCTGCTTCATCATATGCATACTATAACAACTCTAAACCAATAAATACTAAAATATTTCAATTCCTCCAAATTTATGCTTAGCAACAAGGCCAACAGGAATGAAATGGAATTAGAAAAAAAACCAAACCTTCTAAAGCAGTTTCCTGAGTTTCACAAACAACCCCATCTCCTCGGTGAATAACCCTCATTTTCTTCGACACCGTCGATGCCACTGCGCTCCTCTGGTACCGTAACTGAAGTTTAAGACTACTGAATTCCGATAACCTACCGAATTTGCGAGTGCTGGAGATAGATGAAACCGATGAAGCCATCATCAGTGATGGTAAGGTCTTTGTTGATCGAAAGGCAGAGCATCCAGGGATTGTGATGGATTCGAGGATGGCAGTCATTGAAACTTATCAAAATCAAATCAAATGTTGAGATCTAAGTCTTTGAGAGGTGAATCTGTGAGTGGGAATTGGAAACCCTATAAGGTCGATTTGCAAAGAAGAAAGAGGGAGGTGTTGGTTGAGGTAAATTGCGAATAATTTTGTAGACCTTCATCTTCCATCGTTGCGCATCATCAGATTGAGAAGGAGGAGATGATGTGCTCTTGGAGTATTGAAGCTTCGATCGCCTTCGATCAATTAATGCTTGAATTTCATAAGTAGGAGGAAGAGGAAATGATGAAGACATAGAAGCCGAATCATTTAGCAAATTTAGGTTTGGGTTAAGAAATATTCGAGTTGGACTTACCAAAATACCCCTAATTTTGTATTTAAAATTCCTAAAAGACCCCTTATTTTGTAGTGGAGAAAATTTGTGGGGTGGACTTCCATTTATACCCACCGTTTCAAAAGGTAATTACGATTGAGATGCCTATTTTGTATGGAATTTGGTATATACGAAATGGGGGCATTTTAGTATTAAATAAATTTTGAGAATAGACAAAATAATCCTTATGATCTAACGGCTGTATTCTAAACTAAACCATATATTTTTCTCAACATGTATAGGGTAGGGTGATCAACAGCCGAGATTAATTCTCATGGCATAGCTTTTCCTTTAGTATTATAGATATACATCATTCTAGAAACTGTACATTGGCATTTCTATTTAGGCTTCCCAAAATATCCCTAATTTCGTATATACGAAAAGTAGTGCGCTGGACTTCCATTTATACCATTTCTTTCATCATGTAATTACGATTGAGATGTGGGATTTAGTACATACGAAATAGGGGTATTTTAGTATTAAATAAATTACGAGAGTAGACAAAATAACCCTCATAATCTAACGGTTGTGTTATAAACTAAACTATATATTTTCCTCAACATGTGTAGGGTAGGGTGATAAACAACCGAGATTGATTCTCATGGCATAGCTATTCCTTTAGTATTATAGATATACATCATTCTCAGAAACTGTACATTGGCAAAAGGACTCAGATGGAGGGGTGCCTAAAATCTTAATTAGACCACTGTCTTGCTTTCATTTCCTTCTTTTTCAGTGAGTTGAATATGAATGCCATAGGGAAAAATCAAACCAGACTATATCCCCTCCCTTCACTATCATCCACCTGAAAATTCCAAATATTGATTAAAAATTACAAATATTGATTACTTCAATTATATCTTCATGTCCTCATACCTATAATAGAATATGATATTGTTTATGTCCCGCTCATAGTACTACTAGTAGTACCTATACTTTGTGACCAAGCAATGAAAAAATACGGTCATCTGCAAACCTGTGAATCGAGGTTAATATCGGTGCCAGAGCCGGAAACAACATTCATACGCTTATTTTCCAGCTCACCTCTGTCCACTTCTGGATCAATTGCTTATTCACTCTCCTCCCCGTGTAATAACTACAGTTAAAATGAACTGGCCTCTTCTTCTTCCAACTCAGGCATCTCTTCGTTTATGGATTCAAAAGAATAAGGTTGAACATCGTCAACATAACGTGGACTTAATATTTTTTTTAGACACGCCTTTGCTTTATATATTGGAAGTAGCCTCAAAAGAGTCCCAGAACTCTACCTTCATGGCCTTGCCAGTATGCATAGCCGATTGGATCGCAGACTGCCTCATCTCTAACGCATCATATGTCTCATCTTTCAGCAGATCGTGCACTTCTGATTCAACAACTGTATCTATGTCCCATCTTTCAGCAGATGGTTCCTCCCCACGTAACCTGGCTTGATCCACAGCATCCTTTTTACGCGCTTCAGATAACTCGCAGTCACACAACCAATAATGCCTCCCAATACTATGTGTTGGCTCTCCCTTATCGAAATTCGGATACATTTTAATTTCATCACGTAGTTCTTCCGTATCCTTTACTGACAAACCATTGAACACCATGCTCCTATCAATACTCTTATTGCCCTCTTTTGCGGCTTCCTAGTCAAGTACACTAGAATTTCTTCTTCGGAAACAGACCAAGATTTCCTCTTGGAAGAAGTCCTACTTCCCCTCGTACTCCTCATTAGAATATCTTCTCCTTAATCAGCAATATGTCAAAACTAACCTTCAGTCTGACCTACAAAGTATGTTTGAAGAGTTGTGGTTATAGGAATAGGAACAGGAACTTTCTTGTCCAGCACGTAGTGTCAGATTACCCTCCTAAATAAATTGGTTCATCAGGTTGCTAAGGCATACTCCCTTGCTGTGGATGTCCTTTAAGTTATATTGTCTAGAGCCAGTTTAAAGTTTGCTTTCTGATAGATCATTAGTTTGAGTCTGAATTCATTGTTATGAAAGATCTTTTTCTCGTGCAATGCCCAGGGGCAGTCATCAGGCATTACATTTAGGGCCGACACGATATCATACATTCAGACCTGATCTCGTTTGATAATCCGAGCTTGATTTTAAGTGGTTATGGTTTCCCTTGGATATAATGGGATTAGCCTTATGCTACACCCGTCACCGCAACAGTTACCTGATCACCACAATGATGAATACTAATTCAATTTCACCTGACAAATTTTGAACAGTATCTGATGCCCTGTTCTTTTCTAAATGCTCTTTTCTATTCATGTAGGAGATTACGACTTAAGAACCATATTAATCAATGATGCTCTGGGACATTCAGGGACCAATTTCATCTTTTGTTTTGCCCTAATGAAATAAAATCAACAAAAGAAAAATAGCCAAATGAAATACCAGAAAACAAATCAGTTTTCTCCAAAACACGTGCACCTTGTAATTTCATTCACACTAAATTTGTTACATAATATAAATAAAAATAAATATTCTCCCATTGTTGTCATCTCTGCAAGTAAATGGGAGAATAGGTGGGCAAAAAGAATGTAGTTACACCTGTAGCGATGAAAAAGTTGTTTTTACAGATAGAGGAGAGGGGGGAGGGGACAATGTTATCCTGTTGGGGACTATGATTTACATAACACTTCCCCTTGTTTTCAATATCTCTAAATTTACAACGGTTGTACAACCTAAACAAAAGTATTACCAGAATTGCCCTTATTTATTTGTTGGACCAACGGAATTCGATCTCCACATTACGGATGGACCCACTTTTGCTTTTAGGCGTCAGAGCGTACTCCTCAGAAATTAGTCCCTCTAGTATGACCTTGTCAAACAGGATACTTAATGAATAAGCTCTGTTGTAAAATACAATTTTGTCTCAGGTACTGGTAAAGTGAAGTCAATAATAAACATATCTTTCTTAATGTTTAGGCAAAGATGATGATTTACCTTCCCGAATTTGCTCTTGTTCTTGCAGGAGATGTAAAACTTCTGGCCAATTGGAGGACTATCAAATGCCCATGCAAAGCTCTCATCAAACTCAGGATTAGATCAAGTTGATACAACCCAAGATATATACACAGCAGAAAATTTAAAAGTGGAACGGAAACAATTCCAGAAGTTCATAACAGGTTCTGCATCCTACCTTGGTCTGCCTAGGTAGAGTATTACCAAGTGTGATCTTCAAATAGGCACTAGAATTTCCAACGGACTGCTTTAAATTGGTAGCACGCTTAATAGTTACTGTCAAAGTCCCTGGCAAACTCTGTAAAAGACTTTTCCCGCTTTTCATGAAAATGAGGTGAATCAGATTTGATCAAATAATGAAGCAATGGAATTGCTTCGGCGGCAGCAATGGACTGTGTTGTGAAAACTTTGGCTGTACACACTAACTAAGCTTGTCTAAGGAGGCTGAGTGAATCTAGCTCAGCAAGCTGAGTTTACTCTGTGGTAGATTTGAGCGACGTGACCAAATGGGGAATACATAGGGTAGCTGGCTCAGTGACTCTCAAGTATGGGAAAATGCTAAAGGGCATTTAGGGCGTAAAGATTCTCTTCGCTCACATTTCCCGAAGCCCATAAATCCCTTTCAATTGCACCTACATTACAGAAAGCAAGCCAGTTAGACACCAAATACAACGTAAAAGCTTAATTAACAACATAATTTTTTTAAATTTAGCTCTCTATAATAGGTTATGAATTGCTCTTACTCAATGATAACACTGAATCCTATTAAGCAAAAAGTATGTTTCCTCTAACGATGAGATGTTTCCTTCAGTGCATCATGATTTTCTAGTTTCTCATCAAAGATGTTTCCAAACTTTAATTTTAAATTTGTAATGTACATGTAGAATTCAATCCATATTTAGGAAAACTATGAAGTGAGAACTGTTACAGCGGATTTGTGGTAATACATGCTCCTTAAATTATATATTTGAAAAAGTAGTTTTATGAAGAGACAATGACAATCCTTCTGAAAAGCAAAGAGGGCTCTATAAGCCAAAAAAAAAAAAAAAAGCTCCAGAAATATCAATTTCCCAAGTACGCAAGAAAAAAGTATGAATAAAGATGTACCGGTTATTGCTCTCACTGTCTACTAGAAGCATACTCTTGGACAGTATGGTTAGAGAAGAGAAGTTTAATAAATGCTGCCGCCTGAACTGACGTATCTGGATCACTTGTGCCGATGAAATCCAGCACAACCTGAACACCACCAGCTTCTGTGACTGCTCTTTTATTTGATCGGCTAGACATTACTAGATTCTGTAAGGCACATAGAGCAACTACCTTCATTTCTTCTGTAGGTTGATCTTCAAGAAGATTTAGTAAAGCTCTACAAGCCGAACAGCATCCGAAGGTCGAGTAAGGCCCTCATTCTGGAATAGATCACCAAGAGCTCGAGTGTGTCCCTTACCACCTTGCACTCATGCTCAACATCTAAATCCAAGTACCATTTAGTGTTTCATCCATTTCGAACGCATTTTCTAACACAAGTCCCGATATTTCTCTGCAAACATAAGCTGAAAAGTGAAGAACAATGACAAAAACATCATTATTATAAGACCGTAAGAAATATAAAACTTGCACAAAAGGCAAATAAACTCACCAGTAGAGACATGAACAAGATTATGTAGCTTTAAACACTTCTTTGCAAACTCCAAAACATTTTTAGCTCCCAAAGTATTAATACTGTGACGCCCATGCTTTGTAAATAGTATCCTTAGATTGTAAGAAAGCTTTGTATAAATTTTCATTTATTTTTGTAAATGTTAGCTTAGGAAAAGGGGGGAGTACGCTTCTTCTCCAATTTTGATGTTTCCTTTTAGAACTTAGTCATTTATTTAGTAGCTATATATGTAAAGGACTTGACTCCGATACATTCAAGAAGGAATTAAAAGCTTGTAATAGTGTTTTGTAATAGTTGTTGATATATGAATGAAATGATGTTTTCAAAGACCCTTTGTATAGTGTTTGTGTTGCCTTGAGATTATGTGATGCTTTGCGATGTTGTGTTGATAAACGATTGAAAGAAACAAATAATTAGGCTTACTTGAGACAGGTGACTCGAGTGCCGCACGTGCCAAACTTGAGTTTAAGTTGGTCCGTGTCAGTTGGTATCAGAGCGATCTAGTAGAAAGTGATCCAGTTGCAATGGCGGAGGGTCCAAATGCTACCGACCCCACCCAGGTTCTTGCCACGCATGTGGTAGGACCACCCGTCAATCCCAGGCCTTGAATACCCGAACGTGGTTGGACTAATTAGAGGAAACGATGCAAGCTCTAAGTGAGATTATTAATCAAGTGAAGACTTTAGATGAACGATTGGACGGGTTATCAGACGATCAGGCCCATATGGGCGAACGTCTCGTTACGCTAAAAGGAGTGGTTGAAGGGAATATGGCTACTCTTCTAGATCAGGTGACTAAACTTTCTTCGAAGGTAAATCTCCTAGTTAAGGTTGTTGGAAATGGTGAACCAACACCTTTGAGCGGCGGTATAGACCGGCCCAAGATCAAGGTCCTCGAACCCAAGGCGTACGAGGGAGCGAGGGACACAAATGAGGTAGAGAACTTCCTTTTTGATATGAAGACGTACTTCAATGTGGTCAGGCTTGATAGCGAAGGTGAAAAGGTGTCGATGGCAACCATGTACCTCGCCGGTGATGCAAAACTATGGTGGCGCACCAAGTATGCTGAGATCCAGAGCGGTCACTGTACTATTGGAACGTGGGATGACTTGAAGAAAGAGCTGAAGAATCAGTTCTTACCCAAAAATGTTGAGTTCATTGCTTGGAGGAGTTTAAGGCAACTAAAGCAGACCGACAACATCCGTGAGTATGTGAAGCGGTTCTCAACCTTGATGTTAGATATCCGTGACATGTCTGAAAATGATAAGTTGTTTTGTTTCTTGGAAGGTCTGAAACCATGGATCCATAATGAATTACAAAGGTAACTGGTTCAAGATTTAGCCTCCGCTAAGCGTATCAGCGACTACACCCCTATGCAGGGTGTGCATCGACTGGCTCAGTCTCAATCTAATTCCTAGTCACAACAAAGAACGGGATCCTCCAATAATTACAATAAGGGCAAGAATGAAGGATACTAAGCTAGAAGTAGGGGAGACCAAGGTCATGGCCAGAGTAGGAGTGGGGGAGCAAGTACAGGTGGTCCCTCGAGTTCCAATTCCGAGAGGGAGTTCTACAGGCCACGTAACAATGGTGGCACTTCCTCCTCCTCCAGGTTTCATGGGCGTCCTGAGAACTTGAAGTGTTTTCTTTGTGGAGGGAATCACAAAGCTTATCAGTGTCCTTAGAAGGCGGCCATGAATGCTCTAATGGCGTTACAAGAGGACCAAGCCGATGACACCACTCAGGGAAATGATAACGGTGAAACTCATGGGTTCTCTTTACTTGCTCAATGCCGTGACCACTCAGTTGCCAGAGATTAAGCCTAAGAAGGGACTCATGTATGTGGACCTTAGTATTAATGGGCAGAGCACTTTGGCAATGGTTAATACAGGTGCTACCCATAGCTTTATCGCTATTCAAGAGGCGAATCATTTGGGACTGCGTTTGGTGAAAGATTCTAGCCGGATGAAAGCTATCAACTTCGCCGCGATGCCGATACATGGTGTTGCCAAGTTGGTTCCAGTTAAGATGGGACAGTAGAGTGGAAAGGTTAACCTTCTCGCAGTAACATTGGATGATTTCAAGATTATCCTGGGAATGGACTTTCTTCGCTACCACAAGGTAGTGCTAATGTCGTTCGTCAATTCCTTGGGGATTTTTGGTGATAATCCCTCAATCATACAGATGTTCACTTATAAAAATGAGAGCAGACTCTTATCAGCTCTTCAGTTGGAGAAGGGACTGAAGCGAGGGGAGTTGACGTACCTTGCTACCTTACGGCTAAAGTCGGATGATCAGATTCACTGTGCCGTGCCGACAGAAGTCTCCTAGATGCTTACTGAGTTCAAGGATGTGATGCCGACGGAACTGCCAAAGGTGTTACCTCCCTGAAGGCCTATTGATCATTAGATTGAGTTAGTCCCTGAAACCAAGCCTCCTGCAAAAGGACCATATAGAATAAATCCGCCTGAACTAGCAGAGCTTCAGAAACAGCTTGATGGACTATTGGAATCGGGCTTTATTCGCCCCTCAAAGGTGCCATATGGTGCCCCAGTCTTATTTTAGAAGAAACAAAATGAAAGCCAGCGATTATGTGTCGACTATCGAGCCCTGAACAAGGTAACGGTGAAGAACAAGTATCCCATACCGCTCATTGCCGAATTATTTGACCAGCTTACATCTGCGAAGTACTTCTCTAAACTTGATTTGAGATCGGGTTACTATCAGGTCTGGATTGTTGTCGGGGATGAACCGAAGACGACTTGTTCCACTCGATATAGGGCATATGAATTTCTTGTTATGCCATTCGGCATGACCAACGATCCTGTAACTTTCTGTACTTTTATGAATGAGCTCTTCCAAAAATATATCAACAAGTTTGTGGTGGTGTATCTGGATGATATTGTTATATACAGCCGCACTATAGAAGAACATCTTCGCCTGGTATTCTAAGTCCTACGATAAGACCAACTCTATGTTAAGTTAGTGAAATGCTCGTTTGCCCTGGAACAAGTTATGTTTCTTGGACACATTATTAGCGGAGGACAAATCCGTATGGATATGAGGAAAGTTTGCGCTATTGTGGAGTGGAGAGCTCCTACAGAGGTTACAGAAGTTCGTTCCTTTCTTGGCCTCGTGAACTACTATCATAAGTTCATCGAAGGATATTCGAAGCGCGCGGCACCCTTTACATATCTTCTCAAGAAGGACTTATCTTGGTCTTGGTCCGAGAAATGTCAAACAGCTTTTGATGATTTGAAGCATGCGGTGATTAGCAATCCAATCTCAGCCTTCCCAGATATTACCAGGCCATTTGAGGTACATACCGATGCGCCTAATTTTGCTATCGATGGAGTATTGTTACAAGAGGGACATCCGGTGGCATACAAAAGCAGAAAGCTGAATGGTGCAGAGAGAAGGTATTCAGCCCAACAGAAGGAACTCCTAGCTATTATGCTGCTTGCGAGTATGGCGGCAATATCTGTTGGGAATGAAGGTTCTGGTGAAGACTGATAACAGTGCGGCAAGCCATTTCCTTACCCAAAAGAAGTTGACCTCGAAGCAGGCTCGTTGGCAAGAGTTTCTAGCAGAGTTTGATTTAGAGCTCAAGCACAAGCCAGGGAGGATGAACAATGTACCGGATGCGTTGAGCCGTAAAGCTGAACTAGCGGCCGCCTCCCTCTATAGCCACCGAATAGTCTCACTCTCATGTTACCAGTACTCTACAAGACAGGATCCGCGAAGGGTTGGCAGTGGATCCTCAGACCCAAGCCATCATTTACTTGGTGAAACAGGGGAAGACAAAGTGGTTTTGGGTAGAAGATGGTCTTTTATATACGAAGGGACAACGGATTTATGTTCCTCGATTCGCAGGACTAAGACGGGAACTGATAAAGGAGTGTCATGATACTCTTTGGGCAGGTCATCCGGGTTAGCGGAGAACACTATCATTGTTGCACAGAGGTTACTATTGGCCCAATGATCAAAACGATGTGATGGATTATACGCAGACTTGTCACATTTTCCAGCAAGACAAAGTGGATCGGGACTTGCCGCTGGGACTGCTTGAACCACTTCCTGTACCAACACGACCTTGAAAAAGCATCTCTCTGGACTTTTTTCTCCGGGTTACCTAAGACTAAATGATATGATTCCATCCTCGTGATCATTGATAGATTCTCTAAGTATGCGACGTTCATTCCAACCCCGATTGTTTGTACGGCGGATAAAACTGCACATCTCTTTGTGAAGCACATTGTTAAGTACTGGGGTGTGCCACAGGACATTGTCAGCGATAGAGATCCGAGATTTACTAGGAAATTTTGGAGGGAAGTATTCAGATTACTGGGATCTACTCTCAACTTTTCCACCAGTAACAATCCACAATCAGATGGTCAGACCGAACGTTTCAATGCAATATTTGAAGAGTACCTCCGGCACTTCGTCAGGGCGAACAAGAAGAACTGAGCCGAACTCTTGGATGCAGTGTAATATTGCTTTAATCTACAAAAGAGTTCTTCCACCAACAAGAGTCCCTCTGAGATACTATTGGGATAACAACCCCTCATACCGCTCGCGGTGGTCTCCAGATACAAAAGAAGCGTTCCGAGAGCCTACCAGTTTGCATGGGAATGGCAGAGAAATACTGATATTACTCAGGCTTATTTGGAAAAAGCGTTCACCATAATGAAGAAGTGGGAAGATCAAAAAAGACGACCATATCCTTTCTAAGTGGAAGACCTTATTCTGATCAAGAAATCTCACCTCAAGCCCCGAGGTCACAGAGTACACCAAGGCCTGGTACCCAAGTATATCGGTCCAATGCCGATCATTGGCAAAATTGGGAAGGTTTCTTACAAGCTTCAGCTGCCACGCCACCTTCATTTCATCCATCTAGTGTTCCATGCCAGTGCTCTAAAGCCTTACCACCAAGACCAGGATGATCCAAGCAGAAGTACCGTCAGACCGTAGGTTCCTTGCAAGCCAGTCAACCCAGTCCAAGTTCCAAAGAGTGTTCTTACTCACAGAGTGACCCATGTTGACCCGGACACTAAAGTAGAAGTCTACGAGTACCTTGTGAAATGGAAGGATCTGCCAGACACCAAAGCCAGCTGGGAGCATCAAGATTCGTATCCCCTTCTGGTCCGACTAAGGAAGATTGAGGCCAAGCAAGTGAGGAAAGATAACCAACATATGTGGAAGAAGAAGAAGAAGTCGACGAGGGCGTCTCCAAGCCGAGTGGGAAAACGTGTGACGTCCAGGCTTTATAAATAGTATCCTTAGGTTGTAAGAAAGCTTTGTATAAATTTTCATTTATTTTTGTAAAGGTTAACTTAGGAAAATGGGGGAGTATGCTTCGTCTCCAATTTTGATGTTTCCTTTTAGAACTTAGCCATTTACTTAGTAGCTATATATGTAGAAGACTTGACTCCGATACATCCAAGAAGAAATTTAAAGCTTGTAATAGTGCTTTGTAATAGTTGTTGATATATGAATGAAATGATGTTTTTAAAGATCCTTTGTACAGTGTTTGTGTTGCCTTGAGATTATGTGATGCTTTGCGATGTTGTGTTGATAAAGGATTGAAAGAGACAAATAATTAGGCTTACTTGAGACAGGTGACTCGAGTGCCGTACGTGCCAAGCTTGAGTTTAAGTTGGTCTGTGTCAAATACTTAACGCAATATCATACCTACCCAATAAAAATGTAAAATATGTTAGTGTTCAAATAGTATAACTAAACCAGTTGCAGAGTATTTAACGTAGATGGTTACCTCTCATCAAATTTGATAGTGGCAGCTGTATTGACGACAATGTCGATATCTCTCCACATCTCGTCCCTCAAATCAGAATCTTCTACTCCCAAGTTCTCATAAGTAGTATCTCCAGCTACTGGTACTATCTTTTCCCCGATAAAGTCAGCAAAACCTGTTCCCATTTTCTCCCCAAGAACCCTGAACACCTTCTTTGGCAGCATCTACGGGATTACATATCTGTCAGTATATTCATGTAGTTAATGGAGTGAAGAAACCATAATATATACCTCATCATGCAGGCGTTGTTTGGTTGCTTTGTTATCTGCATAAAGCCGAGTTGTTTGTCCAATATTAAGTCCGCCCCATCAGAGTATACAACAATATTTATGTAGATATCTACACATCTATTTAAAAAAAATCTAACATAGAGATTACAAATGAGACATTTAGAAACATGAGCAACACAGCTGAATCAAGGGAAATCAAAAGAGAAACCCTCAAATCATGGTAAACTGAGATGAGATAAAGTAGGGCATATCAATAACCAAAAACAACAAATACAAAATTATCAGAGTACAGGAAAACCAAATTAAACTTACCAATGGATGGCGTAGAATTCATCGAATCGATTATTAGACAAAGGTAGACCTAGAAATCAATGAACACATTTAAACTCCTTGAAATCTAATAGTAAATCTAGCATATTTAAACCAAATCGATGTTGGTAAAATACCCAAATCAAACACAATTACCTGGAAATTATGGAGATTTTAAAGTCAGACGTCATTGGAAACGATCTACATTTCTAGTTATATAAAGAGAAAAATCTGAATCAGTAGGATTGGGTTTAGGCTGTGTTTGGTAACCCAATTTTTTTTTCCCGAGAAACTGTTTCCACTTTTAAGATTTATGAGTGTTTCCACTCCAAGTGAGAAACAATATAATTATTTTGGCGTGATAACGAACCAAGGTTTAAAAGGGTACGTTATAATGGTGCAACGGGCCAAGGCCGTTACCGTTATAACGGCGTTACGTTATTTTTCGCTAGATGACAAGAAAAAAATGTTATAACGGCTGTTATTTGTCCTGTAACGGTGTTATATTAAAATAACGGTTGTGTTTTTGTTTTATATATATATAAATATTAATTTTCAATTATAATAACCGTTATAGATGTTATTTTACTTATAACAGTGTTATAACGGCGTTATAGATGTTATTTTACTTATAACAGCGTTATAACGGCGTTATAGACGTTATTTTTTATATTTCAAAAGTTAATAAAGAAAAAACCAAAGTACTAATTATTATTGAAGTTATTATGTATTACAACATTGAAATAACATACTACACCACACCGACAAAATAAAATATCACACCAAAGAATTAAACATCACACCAGAGCATTAAAAATCACATAAACATCAAATAAAAAATTATTACTCTGGAATGCGACATTGCATTCACTGGTAAACGGAGTCGAACTGATTGCTATCAAATTCAGAGTAGTTTGAAGGTTGGCCATGCTCCAAATTGATTTGGCTGAAATCGAAATCAAAATACACCTCAGGCAATGGCTCCATTGGTGTTTGATACATAGGTGCTTGTGACCAATTTTCTGAGAAATCTATGTCAATAACAGAAATAAAGAACCTTCTTTGCTCATTGACCTCCAGGTCATGATTTGCTAGATTATTTTTTATTTTAGATCATAATGGGTGGCCTATCACTTAAATAGTGATTTCATCATCACAAGAAATAATTCTACAAGCATAGTTCACTTTTAGTGCTTTTATTAGTTTTTTTATGCCATGATTTGCTAGATTATTTTTTATTTCAGATCATAATAGATGGCCTACCACTTAAATAATGATTTCATCATATCACAAGAAATAATTCTACAAGCATAGTTCACTTTCGGTGTTTTTTTTAGTTTTTTTATGCTATGATTTGCTAGATTATTTTTTATTTCAGATCATAATGGGTGGCCTACCACTTAAATAGTGATTTCATCATTACAAGAAATAATTCTACAAGCATAGTTCACCTTTGGTAGTTTTATTAGTTTTTTTATGCCATGATTTGCTAGATTATTTTTTATTTCAGATCATAATGGGTGGCCTACCACTTAAATAGTGATTTCATCATATCACAAGAAATAATTCTACAAGCATAGTTTATTTTGGTTGCTTTTATTAGTTTTTTTTATGCCATAATTTGCTAGATTATTTTTAATTTCAGATCATAATGAGTAGCCCAACACTTAAATAGTGATTTCATCATATCACAAGAAATAATTCTACAAGCATAGTTCACTTTTGGTGCTTTCATTAGTTTTTTATGCCATGATTTGCTATATTATTTTTTATTTCAGATCATAATGGGTGGCCTACTACTTAAATAGTGATTTCATCATATCACAAGAAATAATTCTGCAAGCATAGCTAAGCCTACCACTTTCAGTTGTTTTTATTAGTCTTTTTTATGCTAGTGATTTGCCTACTACTTAAATAGTTATATAACGACATATAACGGTGTTATAACGGTATATAATGGTGTATAACGGTGTATAACATTCGTTATAAGTGTAAAAAACATTAAAAATAACATAGAGTTATAACGGTAATAACAGCCGTTATAGCATAAAAAAAAAATTATAACATCAAATAACGGGTGTTATTTTTTAGTGCGGAACATGGGATATAACGGAACGGGCTCAGGGCGTTACCATTATAACGGCGTTATAACGGTTGCTATAACGGCTATTTAAAGCCTTGTAACGAACACGCAAAATGGTAATAAGATTTCAGGTACATGTGGGAATCAAGCATCTCCGAGAATTGATTTACCTATTCATAAATATACCTTGTAAGTCTAACATGCCAAAATAGTTTGATTATACTATTTCTCAACTAGATTTAGAAAGCGTACCTAAGGGGATAGTGCAGGGGTACTCTGGAGCAGTTACTAATAAGTTTTAACTTACTTAGAACAGGGAATAAAATCTCATGATCTAGGATCAACTACAAATCAATTATAATATTATTTCCAAGAAATAAAAAGTATATATATACAACAAATCTTCCTAATATCCTAAGATCTTGGAGATATAGGAGAATAATATTCTAAGGCCTTGAAGATATAATGCTAAAAACTTAGAGATATTAAGTATCTTAATAGTCCCCCTCAAGTTGCAGGGTGAAGATCTGTAACGCCCAAACTTGCTAAGTAAGATATGAAATTGATCCCGACCAAGAGCTTTGGTAAAGATATCGGCGAGTTGTTCACGTGTTGGAACATATTCAGTGCTTATAATTTTTCGAACCAATTTTTCTCGTATAAAATGATAGTCAACCTCGATGTGCTTCGCTCTTTCATAAAATATCAGGTTAACAGCAATATGGAGAGCTGCCTGATTATCACAATAAAGAAGCATAGAATTAGAAGAGGAAACATGAAGATCGTGAAGAAGTGCTTTGAGCCACACAAGTTCACAAGAAGTTACATCCATGGCTCTATATTCAGCTTCACCGAAGGACTGAGATGCAGTTGATTGTTTTTTCATCTTCCATGAGATTGGACCCTGACCAAGCATGGTAAAGTAACCCGTGGTAGAACACCGAGTCATTGGGCAACTTGCATAGTCAAAATCACAATAAGCAGACAACTTTAAAGAGTAAGCGAAAGATAACAGGATACCTTTACCCGGTGAATACTTTAATTAACGAAGAACACGAACTGTGGCATCATAATGAGGTTGACGAGGCTGATGCATGAATTGACTCAGAATATTAACGGCATATAGAATATCAGGCCGTGTAATTGTGAGATTAATTAAACGTCCAATCAAGCGACGATACAAGCTTGGGTCTTCTAAAATATCTCCTTCCTCATTAGAAAGACGTAGATGTTGCTCCATGGGGAATGAAGTAGGTTTTGTACCAAGATGTCCACTATCATTGAGTATGTCGAGAGCATACTTCCGTTGACTTAAGAAAATGCCTTTAGGTCATCGTGCAACTTCAATACCCAAAAAATATTTGAGTAAACCAAGATCTTTGATGTGGAACTTTGCATCGAGGAATTTCTTCAATTCAGATATAGTAGGAGCATGATTTCCCACTACAATGATATCATCTACATAGACAAGAACTGCAGTGAAAGTCGTACCTGTAAAACAGATAAACAGAGAATGATCTAATGTAGATTGAGTGAAACCAGCTTCTTTGAGATCCAATTTCATTCCATTTTCGAGATGCTTGTTTTAGACCATAAAATGATTTGTTTAACCGACAAACATGGTGTTCCCCTTTCTTAGAATAACCCAGAGGAAGTGCCATATATACTTCTTCATCAAGATCACCATGAAGAAAATCATTATGAACATCTAGTTGGTGAATAATCCAGTTCCGAGCAGCAGCAACGGCCAATAGACAATGCACGGTAACAAGTTTAGCTACAGGTACAAATGTCTCATGGTAATCCAATCCTTCTATTTGCATATATCCCTTTGCAACTAAACAAGATTTGTACCTTTCAATTGTACCATCAGCATGATGCTTAACTTTGTAGACCCATTTACATCCAATGACCTTTTTATTCGGTGGAAGAATTTGAAGGGTCCAAATATGATTCTTGTCTAAAGCGTCAATTTCAGCGGCCATTGCCTCAGGCCAATGAGAAAACTTAACAGCTTGTGAAAAAGGTGATGGCTTTTCGTGGTTAGAAATAGCATATAAAAATGCAACATGATTAGTTGAAAATTTTGTGAATGAAAGATAATTTGAGAGAGGATATATAGTGCCTGTCAAGGCCTGTAGAGATGGTGAAGTAAGGGGTGGATCTTTAGACAATGTTGGACATACATTATCATGGAGGTAAGCGGGGCGAGTGATAGTGCGTGAAGGGCGTTGGTAGGCTGATGGAGAATTAGACAACTAATAATGATGGAGCGATGTCGAGAATAGACAAGAATAATGATGGAGCGCTGTCGAACATAGTTCGAGGTATTTTTAATTAGTCAGAGGGACGGTTTGATGATCGACAAGATCCGGTAAGCACGTCTCCAAAGGACATCTCAACAAGGTATGGCTTGAAATGGTTGAAAGGAAATGCATTCTCAACAAAGGTAACATCTCAAGAACAAAAATTTGGGGGTTTCAAGATATATATATCGATTTCCTCTTGACCGAAAGGATACCCAATGTAGAGATACTTCGAAAGTCAGGGTGAAAACTGTGACAATCCCTGTTGAGTGTGTGAGTTAACACAAACAACACAAATACTTCAAGTTTTGTATGAAAAGACTAATCTTAAAAAGCATTTCATATGGAGTTTCCCCACCAAGGTTTGGAGTAGGTATGCGATTAATGAGAGTACGCGGTGTAAAGACACATTCTCCCCAAATGTTAAAGGAATATGGGCTTGAAATCTTAATGTTCTTGCTACCTCGAGTGGTGTCGATGTTTACGCCCGGCAGCAACTTTTGTTGAGGAGTTTCTACACAAGTGTGTGGATGGACTATCCATGAGATTGATAATAGGATTTCATTTGATCAGATTTGAATTCTAAACCATTACAGTACGAAGGTGCACACTTGAGATTGAAATGGGTAAGACCATATTACAAATTTTTTTGATGAAATACACGTTTCAGATTTAAAACACATTAGAGACCCAAGTACATCGTGAATAGAACATCAACAATAGTCAAAAAATATGTGTCAGAGGTGTGAGGATGTAGGATAACCCCCCCAAATATCTGAATAATTAACTTCAAAGGATTTTACTTCTATTTAGAACTTAATTGAAAAGGTCGTCGAGTTTGCTTAGAATGGTTCACAAACATCACAATGAGAAAAAAACGATGGGAAGTAAGAAGCTGCTTTAAGCGTGCAAAGATGGGTGACCAAAGGCGCATATGGGAAGGTTGAAATAGGGGGGAGAACGGTGACTGCCAAACAATTGTATGGATTATTTCTGGTACGTAATGGTAAAGTCACCCTTTCTTATCCTGCCAATCAGTTCCTCGAGTTCAGGTCTTGAAAGATACAAAGGATGGAAAGAAAATGACCGCACAATAAAACTTCGTGTTAATTATTGAAGATAAAATTGAAATGAAAATTGGGACACAAAATACATTATTCAAAATAAATGCAGAAGAGTAGTTTGCGGACAGACATGAGAAATGGGGGCAAAATCACCATGGGTAGTTTCAAGGGTTGATTTGTGCGGCAGGTATGCAGAAGCAAGAGAAGACAATTAAATGTCAGTGTTGAGCTACAATGTCATAACCATGTAAAGTCAAATTTGAATTAACTGAATTGCAAGAAGCGAGCGGAAGAATACCAGAATGATTGGTATAGAATTTTCATTGATGGAAAGCAAGGCGATAAAGCGATGATTTTGGCTAGCAGGGATCAGGGATGACAGGCATCCTACACATAAACCATGTGTGTTAGTAACATTATGGTGTAAGATCACGACGTGAGGTGCCACAATGATGTGTGTTCCTTTGTTGTTGCTCAGTGATTGGTTGAATAGTGGCGGATATCCAATAAGTTCATAACACTTCCTTTCCAATGACCCAAAAGTGCCGCAATGATCACATTTAGGGTGACCATGTTGACCTTTCTCGAAAGATCGTTGGAACCCACGACCCGTGCTATCGACCGTAATTGCGGATGTTTCGATTTAAATAGGAGAAGGCAAATGAAGTAGGCGTGTTCTCTTCTTGGTGATGATGGAATAAACTTTGCTACATTCGGCAAGGGATCCATCGCAAGGATTTGACTGCGAATATGACATATGTCTCGTTGAAACCAGTACAAAAATGATAGACTTTTCTGTTTCTGGCTAGTCTGGACACCCTTGCTTGCTTTACAAGTGCAGTCAGGGATCTCAACGCAAGTATTCAGCTATCCCAATAGAAACTTGAGAACATTTTAATACGGCCAGCGGGGTTGTTGATCTTGTTGATACTACTATATCTCGCTTTAACTGGAGATTGTGGGTTATGCTTTGAGGAAAACCGACCTCGAGATCAAGCCGTACATCGCGAGGAGTATTAGCATATATAATGCTATTGTGAGATCTTTATCGATGGAATTTAGTATCCACGATAAGACCATGTCATTAAATCTGTCCCACGTTCCTATTCTTTGGAGATGTGGTTTTCTTCTTTAGAGTACTATCCACAAATCCAAGCTTTTTTCGCGTTCAATGCATTTTCATGGCCTTTTATAATTGAATAATTTCTCAATTAGGAGAGTAGAGGACGGGAATGCTCCAGGATGATCATAAGGATGAAGGAAGTAGGTGAATATGTCGCTGAAAATATTCAGCGCATTTGATGGTTGTGCACATTGTAAAGAAGATTGAGAGGGAAAATGGGTTGAATCTCAAGGATTTGAGAAGATCTTTAGAATGGCTTGTACCATAATAAGTTTTAACTTACTTAGAACAAGATAATGGAGAAACGATGGTTTATTCTCATTGCTAGAAGCTTACATATAGAGTACAAGGAATACAAATCCATGATCTAGGATCAATTACTAAATCACATTACAAATTATTCCAAGAAATAGAAAAGTTATATATATATACAACAAATCTTCCAATATCCTAAGATCTGTAGAGATATAGGAGAATAAATTCTAAGACTTAGAGATATGATGCTTAAATATTGAGAATTGAGTATCTTAATAGTTTACACAAATCTTAGTATTCGATTGTCATGGGCAGACCCTTCCCACCTAGCAAAGAATGTAAGTAATCTCATATCGAATAAGCACGCAACTAGCACATTTTGGTCAATGCGCCATGCCTATTTTTGGTACCTACTTTGATCTTCTAAGGGTACTGTAGCATGGTGAAGGTACCCTCGAAGCTCCAACACAGTCCTTATAAAAATATTAACACTATTAATATTGCTCAAACGATTATCATGATTATGTACAAGACAACTAAATACAATCTCTTACTTGAAGTAATGATGCCAAGGTTTAGAATTCTGCACATAGCCGGGAGAGAAGTTGGATGTGGCTAATTTATAAGGTCTCTTCACAACTTTACACAAATCTAAAGACATTATGAAAATGTGGCGAGAACGTTCTGAAAACCTTATAAATTCTAACTTAGTTTGCTAAATCGTAAATCATGGCCGATTACTAATAAGAAGATTGCTACTGTTCTTCGTTGTAGATATAGAGAGTCAACCAAACCATTTCCCTCTAAGCGTCGACACAGTAAATTAAATGTAACCTATTCATTCGTAACATTTATGGCAAGTACATCACTCTTCTGTATAAGCACCTCAAAAACAAAGTTCGCTTCATAAATGCATATTAATGGGCATTGTCTTTTATCTAGTTATGAAGTTAAGAACCTCAACAATTGATTCTACAACCACACAACTGCTAATAACACCTTCAATTTGCTCCATTCGACATCTGAGGAGTCAGAGCGGTATTCATTATACACATCTTCCTCTCCTATTTTGCTGTAGCATAGAAATAATAAATATGTTATCAAAGACAAAAGTAACGTTTAACTCCATTATAGTTATAACTATTACTACATGTACAATTAAACCTAAAATAGTAGTAGTAAAGTTTAACTCCATTAATAGTTACTAAAGTCAATATGAGAAAATAGACAAAAGTGAAGTAAACATCATCAGTCAATATAGTTAGATGATAAAAAAGGGTGCAAGGGTACATCAATCATAGAAAGGACAAATAAAAAAGTAAAAAGCAAAAGTGAAAAGACAGAATGATTGTAGATTATAAAGATCAAGTCTTTATGGATCAATTCAGACATCCCTGATCTTTCTAAACCTCATGATTTATCCATGGAATACTATAATACTCTCATATCTCTTCCATATCATGGGACTGCAACAATCAATTGTATCCAGATAAGCTCTGTGCTAATGATAAGATATAACAAAGTTTTACTCAACTATTTATTTACATGGTATAGCCTAAAATAAATCCTCTCTCCTTTGTTTTATAGTCACTAACTTGTGAAGATCACTATGCCTGGGGAATCAACAAATCTACACCAGCAACCAAAGCGCTCGCTTGCAAAAATAGCTCACTTTACCTCCACCATTCTGACAACCCATGCACCACCTACATGGTCCGTGCTATGGACATGCTCTTAGTGCAAGGAACCAAATTGTTAGTTGATGGCTCTCTCCACCACCTGAAAGCCTGATGCTTCCTATCTCTTATGGAGCGATGTAACAGTATGGTCCTTCATGGATCACACAACGCCGTTCGGAAGGACATCTCAGATAGTCTCTTATGCTACTACGACTCTTGCAGTTGGACTGATCTCAAAGACCGATTTTCACAAAGCAATGCTCTGCAACAGCTTTCAACTTCAACGCCTCATTGCCCTAAATATCAGGAAAACCAATCTGTTGCAACACTACACAAAACTCAAGCAATATGGTGATGATTATGCTCACATATGACCATCTCAACATGCTCTTGTGGAGGGTCTTACCTTCTTGTTGTTTATCAGCAAATTCAATATCTTATGCAATTCCTTCATCCACTCAATAAACATTGGTCCAATCAAAAGCCAAATCCTTTTGACTAATCCTCTCCCCACAGTAGCTAAAGCATACTTTGGTTTGACAAGAAGAAGGACAACGAGAAATATACATTTCTGCTCCGTCAAGTAACATCTCAGACTTCGCAATCAATCGGTTGCTCTTGATATAATTATCTTTCAAATAGGAAGAGCGTTTTTGAGGAACTGCAAGAAGATTGGCCACGCGCCCATGTTATCATCATGGTTATCCAAGGGTACCTCGCGACTTCGTAACAATGCATATCCGTTGTTAGAGAAACAAATGCCCTCGCTTGTAACTCACCGACAGTAGTGCAACCTACCCTCAGTCGTGGCAGATAAACATCGTCAAATACATCTCTTTGAGCCTAGGTTAACAGCCTCCAATGGGAATCTAGTAGGTACATCGATTGTTGATTCTTTTTGATAGATCTACCTCTGGGTTATCGACAGTGGTGCCACCAATAACATTACCTATAGCAACTCCATGCTAAAATACTTCACTAAAACCACCACTTCTTTCCAGTCAAGTTGCCGAAATGGAGCAACTGCCCCTATCACTCACATCGGATCGGTCCCTTTACTGTGATTTTTCATTGAATAAGTCAATGTGTGCCTCATTTGCCTAATTTTGTAGTACCTAGTCTTACTCACTCTCTCCATTGTTCTGTAACATGTTTTGATGATCATGTATCTTTCAGGGACGCAAGCAAAGACGATTGGAGTGGGTAAAAAATCATGCGTGACACTATATCCTTGCATTCCCAATCTGCTAGCCTCAAACATCACTCAGTATGACCTCAACTTCTTGATGTATGGCATTGTCGCCTTGGACATCCCTCAAAAGCAGGCAACGATAAATAACTTCAAATGATTTAGATTCGGTTTATCTCAGTAAATGTGTTTGTGATGCTTGCCATCGAGCTAAGCATATCGTTTAACATTCGATTAGTTTATATCCAACTCATTCCCTTTGAAATTTGGTACTGTGATATATGGGGGAGACTATAAAACTCCATCATTATGTGGTGCTTACTACTTCTAACAATAGTTGACGACTTCACCGATGCACATGGGTTTTTTAATGCGTGCATAAAGTCTAAGCAAATAGCCACTTGAAATCATTCTATGCGCTAGTTAGTCAAATTCAATTTCATCTATGGATTCAAATCATATAACCGATAATGGATCCGAAATCTTCTTGAATGATTAAGGACACTTCGAACTAATGGCGTGATTCACCACCATTTTTGTGTGCCACTCCACAGCAAATTGGAGTGTCGAACGTAAAAATAGTCACTTCTAGAAGTTGATCGTGCTTTACGCTTTCAAGCGGAACTTGCCTTCAAATTTTGGGTGATTGCATTCTTACTACCACTTCTTAATTAATAGATTACCTACAAAAGTCTAAACGGTAAATCACCCCATGAAATGTTGTTTAATGTCAAACCATCATACATCATTTGAAGTCTTGGTTGTGCCAGCTATGTCATAATATCCATCACACACATAAATTGATAATCGCTCCCATGGATGTAATTTTCATGGTTATCCGTTTGGCCAAAAGGTGTACGGCTTTATGATCTAGATAGCGGCAAAGCTTTCACAAGCAGGGCCGTTATCTTTCTAGAAACAAACCTTCCATATGCAACTATACGCCTACTAATGAACCCAAAGTCCTACCTTATCTATACCCGACACCTAACCACTTCACTCCAGTCCAGGAAATTTCAGCCATATCTCCTTCTCCGAACCTGAAATCTCCCCCACTTGCTTTACCCAATCAACCACAATGAACATTCTACTTCCTGCCCATTAATAACCCTACCCGTCAATCATCTCGATTTCTCGAGTCTACATATCTCCAAGACTATCATGTCCAACCATTCCCTCTATCACCACTCGAACGTCTGAAGCGGCTACGGTTCCTAATAGTACACCTTACCCTTATGCAATTATATATTATGATAAATTGTCATGTTCTCACCGCTCCATTGTTGCAGCAATTTAATTTACTTGGAAACCCAAAACATTCAACAAAGCCACACTCAACCCCTTATGGCGGGAAGCTATGGCAAGGAATTAATGCCTTGGAAGAGAATATACTTGGTCCTTACAACCTACCCAAGGCAAACAAAACAATTAGTTGTAAATGGGTATCAAAGATCAAGATAAATCGGATGGATTATCGAGCGATTAAATTCGTCTCTGATGAGGCTTTACACAACTAGAGGTTCTCGTTACCATGAGACATTTCCCCCGTTGCTAAATTGTAAGTGTTCGATGTCTCCTGCTATCGAGCATTTAAGGGGGCTACACCAAATCGACGTAATGGAAGCTTTTCTACACCCGATCTTAACGAGGAAGTGTATATGCAAATCCCACCTGGTTTCTGTAGACGGGAGGGCCTCGAGTTGTCACCTAATTAAGGTCAATATGGAACAAGAGGATAATTAATTGGTTTGGAAAATCTTAGGGAACTATTAGAAGTGGCTTCGTCAATCTAAGTAGATTATTCGCTCTTTACTGCTTCAAGGTTCCTCTCCACCTTTTGTTTAGTTTACGTGATGACATAATCTCACCGGTACGAGCTATGGTATCCTCGATTAAAGCAACTTTTTAAAATCGAAGTTTAACATTAAGGACTTGGGGCTTCTCAAAATTTTTGGGTATTGAGGTGCCCGGTCGAAGCAAGAGTAGTCATCTTCTAACGCAAAACACTCTTGAAATTTTAGAAGACACTGGGTATGCTCGGGGCTCGTACATATCATTCCCCATGGAGCAAAATCAACAAGCTAATGACAACCGACGGAATACCCTCGATGATCCAAATCTCTTATGCGATGGTAGGTCGAATATCTACTTGACCTACCCAAGGCCCTGAATAGTTATCGGTTCAATACTCAGCCAGTTCATGGAGTAAGCCTCGGAGTCCATCACTAGAAGTGCTCTACATGATTCTTCGTTTCATAAGCTATGCCCGGCCAAGGATTAATACTGCCATCATCAATACTTACACCTATCTGCCTAGTGTGATTATGATTGGGCTAGTTGCCCCATGACTCGTCCTTCAATACTGGTTATTGTACCTTATTGGCTAAACCCTATTCATGGAAAATAAGAATAAATACAGTCTCTAGAGCAATGGTCGAGTTGAATAGCTAGTCATGGCTATACCACATGTGAGCTGATCGGGTTGCGTATCTACGTGCGGACCTCGGAATGACACTCCCAACCGAGGTCCTATACTGCGACAGCCAAGCTGCTCTCCATATTGCGCGCATCCGTCTTTTCATGAACAGACGAAACACATTGAGTTAGACTGTGTATCGTTCGTGAACGATTTTAACAATGAATCTTGGACCTTTTAGTCACAACAATCACCAACGTGCGGATACTCAATCCAAAGCATGGAGAGCAGGCCAATTCTCATTAATCTCGCATGTTGGGCGTTCTAACATTCTGCTCCAACTTGAGGGAGAGTATTGGGATTATCAAAGATCAAGTCTTTATGGATCATCAGCAATCCCAAATCTTCTCAATCTCCCTAATTCTATCTCCTGGTAATACTTACTCCCATATCTCTCCCCATATCATGGGACGTAAAAACAATTGTATCTTATATATAGCTTGTGTTTAATGAATAAGATATACAAGTTTTTACTCAATACTCATTTATTTACAATGTATCAGCCTAAAATCGAATACTTCTCCTTCTTTTTGATTCACCTCCTTGTGAAGTTACTATGCCTGGAATCTGCAAATTCCTACTCTAGCAACCACCCCCGCTTCGAAAACAAAACTCACTTTACCTACCAATCTGAGAACTCAGGTGCCATCCTTGGTTCCCACATACTCGATGGAGAAACCAAATACCTACATGGTTCGTGTTATGCGCACTACTCTATACAAAGAACAAGTTGTTGCTTTGTTGATGGCCCCTCTCAGAACCTAAGGCCTTGATGCTTCCTATCTTTATGGGAGCGATATAACAGTAGGGTCCTCCCTGGATCACCAACGCCGTTCGGAAGGACATCTTTGATAGTGGTCTTCTTATGTACTACGGCTTCCAGTTGGACTGATCTTAAAGACCAATTTTCATAAAGCAATGCTCCTGCATCTTTCACTTTAAACGACCCATTGCCCTAAATGTCCAGGAAACCCAATCTGTGCTACATACTACATAAACTTAAGCTATTGTGATAAATTATGCTCACACATGACCATCTCAACATGCGCTTATGGTGGTTCTCTCTTACTGTCTGTCAAAAAATCAATATATTAGCAAGTCTCATCCACTCAATAAAATCATATGTCCGATCAAAAGCCAAATCTCATATTGATCCTCTCCCCCCAGTAGCTAAAGCATACTATTGGTTTGACAAGAAGAACGACCACGGGAAAAACATTTCTGCTCCAGCAAGTAACTCTCTGCCTTCGCAATCAATCGGTTTGTGCGCTGATAATCATCTTTCAAAAAGGTAAGAACGTTATGTGGGGAACTGCGGAAGGTTGGCCACACTCGCGCCATTGTTATCATCTCATTGGTATCCCAAGGGTACCTCACGACTTCGTAACAACGCATACGTTGTTAGAAAACAAATGCCTCGTGGTAAAATCACGGACAGTAGTGCATGCTCACACACAGTTGTGGCAGAGTAAACATCGTTAAATACTTTTCTTTTGAGCCTAGGTAACAGCCTCCAATGGTGAATCTAGCAGGTACATCTATTGTTGTCGTCTCCTTTTCTGATCGATCTACCTCTTGGATTACGACAGTTGTACCACATCACATTACCTATAGAAACTCTCATGTTAAATACTTCACTAAAACCACCAATTCCTTCCAGTCAAGTTGCCGAATGGAGCAACTGCCCTATCAACGCATCAGATCGGTCCCTTTATACTGATGTTTATTGAATAATGTCCAATGTGCGCCCTCTTGGCTTTAATCTTTTGTCAGTACCAGTTACTCGCTCTCTCATGTTTCTGTAACATTTTTTGATGATCATTGTATCTTCAGGACCGGCAAAGCAGAAGACGATTGGAGTGGGTAAAAATCATGGTGACCTATATCTCCTTGACATTCCAACTCCCTGCCAGCCTCAAACATCACTCAGACAACCTCAACTCGATTATGGCATTGTCGCTTGGACATCCCTAAAAGCAAGGCAAGAGAAAAAACTTCAAATGATTTAGATTTGGTTTATCTCAGTAAATGTGTTTGTGATGCTTGCCATCGTGCTAAACAATACGTTACCATTTCCTATTAGTTTATATCCGCTCATTCTCCTTTGAAATTCTGTACTGTGATTTTGGGGGGAAACTATAAAACTCCATCTTATGTGGTGGCTATACTTTTAACAATAGTTGATGACTCACCCGCGCCACAGGGTTTTTTTAATGCGTCATAATTCTAAGCAAATAGCCACTTGAAATCATTTATGCCGTAGTTAGTCAAAACAATTTCATTCATGGATTCAATTCATGTAACCGATAATGGATACGAAATCTTGAATGACTTTAGGACTATCTTCGAACTAATGGCGTGTTCACCATCATTCTTGTGGTCTACACTCTTACACAAATGGAGAGATGTCGAACGTAAACATCATCACCTTCTAGAAGTTGCTCGGGCTTACCTTTCAAGCGAACTTGCCTTTGAATTTTTGGGTGATTGCATTCGTACGCACTTTCTAATCAATAGACTACCCACAAAGTCTTAAACAGTAAATCCCGCCATGAAATGTTGTTTAATGTCAAACCGTCATACACATTTGAAAGTCTTTGGTTGCCAAGCTTAGTCATAATCCACCACACACAAAGTTTGATAGTCGCTCCGCCGATATATTTTCTTGGTTTATCCTTTGGCCAAAAGGACGTATCGGCTTTATGATCTAGATAACGACAAAGCTTTTAAGTAGAGATGTTATCTTTCATGAAACTACCTTCCAATGCAGCTATAATCGCCTACTAATAAACCCTAAACTATCCTACCTTTTCGAACCGACACCACAACCACTTTTACTTGTCAGGATTTTCAGCCATATCTCCTCCTCTTGAACTTGAAATCTTACCACATTTTCTTTCCAATTCAACACCATTGAACATTCCACTTCACTGCCCATTAAAACCCTACCGTCAATCATCTCAAGTTCATCGAGCCTACATATCTCCAAGACTACTGTCCAACCATTCCCTCTATCACCATCAACGTCTGAGCGGCTACCGGTTCTAATGGTACTCCTTCACCTTATGCAATTTATCATTATGATAAATTGTCAGTTCTACCGTCCTTGTTGCAACAATAATCTGCTTGTGAACCCAAAACCTCAAACAAGCCACACTCAACCCTATGGCGGAAGCTATGGCAAAGGAATAACTGTTCCGGAAGAGAATAATACTTGGATCCTTACAACCCTACCACAAGGCAAACAACAATTGGTTGTAAATGGGGATAAAGATCAAGTATAAATCGGATGGATCTATCGAGCGATATACAATCTCGTCTCGTTGCTAAAGCATCACACAATAAGAGGGTCTCAATTACCATGAGACATTTCCCCCGTTGCTAAACTTGTAAGTGTTCGATGTCTCCTTGCATTGCAAGCATTAAAGGTGGCCATTACACCAACTCGACGTCAATGACGCTTTTACCCCTCGATCTTAACGAGGAAGTGTATATGCCAAATCCAGCTGGTTCTCGTAGACAGGGGGTTCGTGTTTGTCGCCTAATAATTACTATATGGACCAAGAATGCTAAGGATTGGTTTGGGAAAATTCTCCGGGCACTTTTAGAAGTTGGCTTCCGTCAATCTAAAGTAGATTATTCGTTCTTTATTTACATCAAGGTTCCTCTCCACCTTTGTTCTGTTTACGTTGATGACATAATCATCACCTGCGTAACGACGCTAATGATTCCTCCGATTGAAGCACTTTTTACATACGAAGTTTAGCATTAAGGACTTGGGGCTTTCACAATTCTTTTGGGTATTGAGGTTGCCCGGTCGATGCAAGGAATAGTCATCTCCAAAGCAAATACACTCTTGAAATTTTACAGACATGGGTATGCTCGGGGCTCGTACATATCCTTCCTCATGGAGAAAAATCACAGCTAAATTACACGAGGATCACCCCTCGATGATCCAACCTTCTTATCGCGATGGTAGGTCAACTTATCTTCGCTTGCATCAACAAGGCCTGATATAGTTTTAGGCGGTTACATACTCATCCAGTTCATGAGTAAGCCACGGAGTCACACCTAGAAGATGCTCAACGTGTTCTTTCGTTCTTAAAGTTTGTCCAACCAACAGTTATACATGCCATCATCTAGTACTTACGCCTATTCCGGCTGTGTTCTGAGGGGCCAGTTGCCCATGACGTCTTCCATCGCTGGCTATTGTACTTTCATTGGCGATAGCCCTATTTAGGAAATGAAGAAAAAAATCAGTCTGCTAACGGCCGTGTCTGAATATTAGTCTATGACGCTGCCCATGTGAGCTGATCTGGTTGCGTATCTACTGACGGACCTCGGCATTGCACACTCCCACCCGGTGTCCCTATACTGCGACACCAAGATGCTCTCCTATTGCTGCCAATCCGGTCTTTCATGAACGAACGAAACACATTTAGTTAGACTGTCATCATGTTCGTGAACGAATTCAACAAGGAATTCTTCAAACCTTTTATGCCCCATAAATCACCGTGTGGATATATTCACCCAAAGCATTGGGAAACAGACCAATTCTCATTTCTATCTTTCAGTTGGGCGTTCATAACATTCATTCTTCAAATTGAGGGGGAGTATTGGAGATACAAAGATAAGTCTTTATGGATCAATTAGCACATCCCTACTCTCTCAACTCTCCTGATTCATTTCCTAGGAATACTGTACACTCTAATATCTCTCCTCATATCATGGGACTGTAACAATCAATTGTATCCTATATATAGCTCTGTGTTAATGAATAGATATAACAAAGTTACTTAATACTCATTATTTACAGCATACCCGATGTAGGCTTCTTTGTTTGTTGAGAGAGTATAGGGTTTTTTCATACAAGATAGGTAAATATAGATGGTCTTTGGGGGGGAAAAGAACTTGTGTATTTCTTTTGGCGGGATGAGGAATCATACATAATATCTCATATTTAGATTTCCATAGAAAATTGATGGGAAAATCTAGCATGGGTCCACAAATTTCTAAGTGGGAAAACATTTTTAAGGAAGGGAGATGAAATTGTTTCCCATAGAGCTATTAATTTTCTCATGGAAATTGTGTTCCCTATTTTTTTGGACTACCAAAAACCACGAAGGAAATAAAAATTTAAGTTGATTATTTTTGCCACTCGTTCTCACTTTTTGGGGCTACCATAGAAGGAGATAGAGAGTACTGGGTTAGACAATGAGAAACGGGAATTTTGTCGAATGGTTGTTAAAATCACGGACAGAAAGGAATTTGCGGATGATTGTAAAATGACTGATAGAATTTTAACTTTAATTAGAATTATAGACATAAAATTTGGTTCAGAATCCGACCGCTTAGTTTTAAACTTAAGGCAGAAAACTGATCGAAACCTTTAAAAAATCATCAAGGTGATTAACGGTATGTATTAGAAGTTGGCCGAAAGGTGGTATTGTTAGTGGTATAGATTGATTATAGCAAAATGACATAAATATTGTAAGTTGGCTCTCTATGATCTTTCGATATTTTTCTCCACTCCACACATTTTCAGATACATTATTCACTCTTTGGTTGTTTGAATGTCTTGTAGTTTGTAGTTGTAGGTCATGTTGTATTTTGGACCAATAATTGCAAAATGACATTGATAATGGTAAGTTGGCCTCTATGATTTTTGCGATATTGTTCTGTGCTTCACATATATACAACATACATTTATCATTTATGGTGTGGGAACTGAATAGTATGGCCTACGTGATGAATAATATCACATTGATGTCCCAAAATTTGTTAGTGTATGTTGATAATGCACTGCTTGTTAATTAAATAAGAATTACGTTTGTGATTGGAGAAATTTCTGTGCATGGCTGATCATTACTGTGCATGGCGGAGTTTCTTACAAAGGAGATTTTTTCTGCTCCCCGCGTTTGTGATTATTCTTGTTCCCAACGTTTTCGTTGTGCAAACTTTTTCTCCGTAGTGCATGTTTTTCAAATTAAGCATATGCCGAATAGTACTACTTTTGAATTGTGGTTATGTTACAGGGAAACGCGTTTCCCACTCTCCCAAACGTTTCGTAGGAAACTGTTTGGAAACGGGTGCGATTCGATTTCCCCAATCGGAAATTTTTTGGGAAACCCAGCTTTGAGATATTTGTGATTCGCGGAAACTCAATAATAATGATTTTTTTTTTGAAAACCTTTGTAGTCACTAGTCACAATGATTTTTTTTGTGGGGTGAGTACAACTTCGTTTCAGATTACAAGTATAACTTCGTCATCATACTACGTTTCCGTTTCCCAAATCACGTAGTAAAAATAATTGTCGTTTTCCGTTTCAAGTATCGTTTCGCTTCACGCTTCACTTTTAAGTAACATAGAATTGTGGTCATTGGAGTATATATAATATCACCCAAGACTTAAAGTAGAGTTTGCATGTGGGTGATTATTCTTCTATAAAACCTATTACCTTTACTTATTGTTGAAATAAATAGGTTAAGTCTTATGAACCTGTATAGCTTTCCCTTTGATTGAGCAATAGCACGGTATATAGCATCAACGTTTTCAGCAACAATAAAGAGCAGCAGTAACTCAGTTGCTGGTCGTTGGATTGGTAGCGCAAGTTCAGGCAGCAACAGTAACTCAGTTGCTGTTCTGGTAATGAGAAGCAACAGTTATACCGGCAGGAAATATTAGGTAAACTCCGGTAATAAGGCAATGGAGTAACACTAGAGTAACATGTTGGTTCAGCAGCAAGAAACAGTTCGATCAGTCAGCAAGAGCTGTTGGGTAAGGCAGGTTTCGGTAGCACAAGAACTTAGTTATTACACTCCGGTAACGTAACACCGCAGCAGCAGTTCAGCAAGAAGAACAAACTAACACGGTACAGGCCCTACAACAAAGAGAGAGAGGTTGTGATTGCTCGAGGCGTGGGTCGCACTCTCTTAAAGAGTATTTCGACTACCTCGGTAAGGTAACGAAGGTTGATCTCTTTCTAGGATACAACGAGCGTACGTATACAGTAGATTCAGTTACCCCGGAAGTCTACGAGTGAAGATGAAGTATAGCACCACAGGTAAACCGTAAAAGAGAGAGAGAGAAGAGTTGTGACTGTTATTTGAAGGTGGTAAGGAGTTGTTTTTATAGAGAGAGTTTGCCCAACGGCTCTCTCTCTTATTCAAAATGTGGGACGTGTCCCTGAGGATTAGGTCTCCTAAGAGGTGGAGAGAACAAGTGAAGACCAAGACTAAAGAAATAAACCAAGACCAAGCCCAATGAACTTTTTGTTAAAAAGATTATGGATACCCAAGCCCAAGGCCTCCAGAGCCAGAAGAGCCAATTGCCCAATCCCAATTCTAACTCCGAGCCCGAGCCGGCCGGCTACCGGGGCGCCTGAGAGAGGTCCAGTGTGTATAGAGTATAAATCCTCTCACACACTCACACAAACTATACACTCTCTCTATGTCAATGTTTACACACATGTCACATGGGTACTACTTAGATGTTTAGTTCCTCTATTATTTATAAACAATGTGGGACTAAACTTTAGGCTATAGTATAGGAGTCACATAAAATAGATGACAAGAGGTCATGGGTCAAGGTCAAAAGAGGTATAAGTTTTTGAAAAATTCCAACAATCCCCCACTTTTAAAAACTTCTGAAAAAGGATAGGTGAATGAAAAGAGAAACGCGGAGTACGGTTTCGATATAGAGTTGTACGTAAGTGAAGGTTGTCCTTAGACTTGAACCTTTACGTAGTAGACAATCTTCAACGTATAAGAATAATAAGTGAACAGAGTCTTGAACTCATTATTCGCTTTTTACAGTGAGGAAAACTACATAAAACCCTACCATGTGCAATATCAAATGCCAGTACTTTGGCCATGTGCTTATCCCAGTATAGGTGAAGGCTTTAGAAAAGTTAGCCTAATTTCTCATAGGAAGCGGCCGCACTTCCACAATCACCTTGATGAATCTATGAAGAGTGGTCTTGTAGCTAGACACCCCACTCAAATAAATGGATATAGAACTCAGCCTAACATTCGCTTCAAGATATCATGCATATTTACATTTATGTACTGCGAGTTGAACTCTGGAGTGACAAGCTCCTTATTTGCATGGATTCTATATCACAGTGATTTGTTTTCCCCATAACCTATTTCTTGGGATTTCCAGTCATTTAGGTTGGGTTCCTACACTTGTGTTCATAACAGGCTTTAGCCCCATCCTAAGGATGTGCTCCACACTTTGTCACGAGACAATCCTTCGTCAAAGGATCTGCCAAGTTGTTTTCCGATCTTACAAAATCTACTGTAACAGTACTAGATGAGGAGGTACCTCTCATCGTACTGTGTTTGCGACGTATCGCTAACTTCTTACCATTATAATAAATTGTTTTGTACTCTGGCTATCGCAGCAGTACTATCTGAGTGGATCAAGTATCGGTCGTATAGGCCTACCCATAAAGGAATATAAGACAAGAGGTCTTTCAACCAACTTGCCTCCTCACTAGCTGCAGCTAGTGCTCCTAACTCAGACTCCATAGTCGAGCCTAGAATCGTTTGTTTCTTGGATCTCCAAGAAATCGCCCCTCCAGCTATACTAAACACGTATCCGTGGTGGCTTTGGAATTATCCGAAAATGAGGTCCAATCTGCATCGCTAAATCCATCAAGGACCGCGGGAAATTCTGAAAGTGTAAACCCAGTTCATGATTTTTTTCAGTACGCATAGCTCTATCAATGGCCCCCAGTGCGCCAAACTTGGTTTACTCATAATCTACATAGAACCCTACAGCATAAGCTATATCAGGTCTAGTACAGTCCGTAGCGTAAGGCTTCCAATAATACTTGCGTATTCTTTCTGTCTAACTGCCTCTCCAAGTTCTTTAAAAGTTTAACTGGTGGATCACAAGGAGTACACGGCAGGTCTACGGTCAAAATATTTGTACTCTTTAAGATCTTCTCATATAATGAGATTGATCAAGAGTAATACCAGTGTCTGTGCGTGTGATCTTCTGCCTAAAATTACACTAGCCTTGCCTAGGTCCTTCATATCAAAAGTATTGTTAAGCATGTTTTTGGTCTCTAAAATAATGTCAAGTGTAGAACCAAAAATGAGTAGATCGTCAACGTAAAGACATATCATAATACAACTTTCACCAGATACTTTATATATAGACATTTATCAACAACGTTAATCTTAAAACCATTTAAAAGAAGTAATTGGTCGATTTATCATGCCACTGTTTTGGAGCTTGCTTTAGACCGTATAGGTCTTGTTCAGCTTGCAGACTTGTGTTCCTCACCAGGTACCACAAAGCCTTCAGGCTGATCCATAATAATTCTCTTCAAGCTCACCATTAAAAATGCAGGTTTTACATCCATTTGGTGAATTAACAAATTGGCATGGCAGCAACGGTTAATAATACTCTAATGGTAGTCACACGAGTAACTGGGGAAATGTGTCGAAGAAATCAATGTTTTCTTTTGGCACATATCCCTTTGCTACAAGTCTTGCCTTATATTTATCTATAGTACCATTGGTTTAAGTTTTCTCTTTAATATCCATTTACACCCAATAGAGCGACTACAGGAGGTAAGTTAACTAAATCCCAAAGTTTCATTGTAGTAAGAGAATCTATTTCATCATCAATGGCCTCTTGCCACAAATCAGCATCACCTGAGGTTAACGCTTCTCTAATAGTATGGGGGTTCGATTCTAAGGTATTTATAACAAAAGTTTACCAAAATCTTTTGCAATCTTTAAATGTTTACCTCTACGAAGTTCTGGGTCTGTATCATGAAAATTAACAGCTCTAGGAACATTACTTGAGGTACATTAGGGGTCGAAGACGTAGAAGGTTGAGAACCCCCACTACTACCCCCACTGTCCCTCAGTAAGTAGGGAAACTTGTCCTCATAGAAATCAACATCTAGTGATTCAATTATTATATTATCCTTAATATCAAGAAACCTATAGGCTTTACTGTTTATAGCATAACCAATGAAAATGTATTCTAAAGCTCTACTGGGCTAGTTTGGTCCGTTTAGGATCAGGTTACGAACATAGGCTAAACAACCCCAAACTTAAAATAGCTAACATTAGGTTTTTTTTTCCCAAATTTCATAAGGTGATAATTCAGATGTGATATGAGGAATACAGTTTAAAACATGGGATACAGATAATAATGCTTCACCCCATAAAGATTTGGGTGATCCAGAATAAGTAACATAGCAATATTAGCTCAGTATACGTTCTATTTTTACGTTCAGCTTTACCGTTAGATTCTGGAGAATAAGGAGCAGTTGTTTTCATGTATAATCCCTGAGGATCATACAAGTTTTGAAATTCATGTGAATCATATTATGTGCCTCTATCACTACGAAATCTTTATGTGTCTATCAAAGGATTTTTCACTTCGGTTATAAACATATCTATAGCATCCATTTTGACGCATCAGATAAACTTGAGTATAGTTTGAATGATCATCTATAAAAGTTATAAAATATCTTTTACCATTTCGAGGTTAATGTACCGTCCATTTCGCATATGTCCGAGTGTACTAAATCCAAAAATTGTGATTCCCTTACAACACTTTTATGTGAGGTTTAGTAATCTTAGCTGACTACAAGATTGACATTTATTAAAATCATTTAAATCTACTTTAGGGATCATACCAAGTTTACTCATATTGTGTACTAATTCTTATTAATATGACACAGTCTAGAGTGCAAATATTAAAAGAAGACAATAAGTAAGCAGAAGTAGATTTTTTATTTCAATACTCATTTTGAACATTCCATTACAAGCAAAACCTTTCCCACAAAAATCCCACCCTTAGTCAAAATGTACTGATCTGAGCCAATAGTTTGCTGAAATCCTGCCTTGTTGAGAAGATAGCCAGAAACAAGATTCTTCCTCATTCAGGAGTGTGCATCACATCCTTCAGAGTCACTGTCCTTCCAGAGGTAAATACCAGTTCAACATCTCCAGTGCCTAGCACTTGGGTGCAATGGGAATCCCCAAGTAGCACCTTCTGGTCTTCAGTTTCCTTATAGGTCTTGAACCAATTGCGTTCATAGCATACATGCTAGAAGCGCCCGAATCAGCCCACCACCGTCGGTTCCACCGACCATGTTGATCTCCGTGATCATAGCCACTAAGGGTCTTCGGTAACGTTGGCCTGAGTAACAGGTTTCGGTTCTGGCAGTTTCTAGATATGTGTCCAGGCTTGTTACAGTTGAAGCACACAATAGAAACTGTTCCGTTATATGGTGGAGCTTTTGGTTCGTTCTCTTATTAGGATTCTGGTGTCCCATTTTTCGACGGTTATTCGGATTACCACCGTTAAGACGGTTGTTCCGATTACCGCATTCTTAGCCTTGAAAGGTTTCCCTTTAGGTTTCAGATGGACCTTCCCTTTGGCTTGAACCAAAAGGATTTCCCTTTCAGGTCTGTTTTCTAGATTCTTCTTCAACCCTAAGACGAGTAATCATGTTCTCCATGGTAAGTTCCTTTGACTTGTGTCGCAGGATATTTTTATAGTCTTTCCATTAGGCGGTAATGTGTCAATCATCACGGCAACTTGAAATTGTTCATAAGAGGTATCCCTTCGGACACGATCTCATGTGCAATTCGTTGCAACTCATGTGATGGGAAATTACTGCTATCGTCGACCATAGGGAACTGAGATATCGGCTTACGGCAAACTTTTAGAGCCTGCCTCTTCTGTATCATACTTCCTCTGTAATGCACCCAACGGCTTTCGCAGTTGAGTTTTGGACTGTAGATAGTAATTCATACAGTTGTGCTAGACCGTTCAAGATGAAATACAGCATTTGAAATCAGCCTCAGCCAGTTCGAAATTGATTCTAAGGTTTGTCATATTCGTTTGTAATCAGGTCAGGGTCTATTGCAGGTACGGAAACAGGAGGTTCAACAGGGCATTCTTGTTCCAGAACATATGCCACTTCCTTAAGTGTGAGATAGAAGAACATTTTGTTCTTCCACCTCTTGAAGTGAGACCATCAAACCTAGAGGGTTTGTTGGAATCAAACTTCAGCACTTCTGAGGAAAGAGCCATATTATAGGAAATGAATACTCTTTAAAATTGTTGAAATAAAAGGTTAAGTCTTATGAATGTATAGCTTTCCCTTTGATTGAGCAATAGCACGGGTATATAGCATCAACGTTTTCAGCAAAATAAGAGGCAGCAGTAACTCAGTTGCTGGTTGTTGGATGGGAGCAAGTTCAGGCAGCAACAGTAACTCAGTTGTTGTTCTGGTAACGAGAAGCAACAGTTATACCGGCAGGAAATATTAGGTAAACTCGGTAATAAGGCAATGGATAACACTAGAAGTAACATGTTGGTTCAGCAGCAAGTAACAGTTCGATCAGTCAGCAAGAGCGGTTGGGTTAAGGCAGGTTTCGGTTAGCCAAGAACTTAGTTTTACACTCCGGGTAACGTAACACCGCAGCAGCAGTAGTTTCAGGCAAGAAAGAACTAATAACGGTTACAGCGCTACAACAAGAGAGAGAGAGGTTGTGATTGCTCGAGGCGTGGGTCACACTCTCTTTAAGAGTATTTCGACCTACCTCGGGTAAGGTAACGAAGGTCTGATATCTTTCCAGGATACAACGAGCGTACGTATACAGTAGACTTCAGTTACCCAGAAGTCTACGTAAGATGAAGTATGCACCACAGGTAAACCGTACAAGAGAGAAGAGAGAAGAGGTTGTGACTGTTATTTTGAAGGAGGTAAGGAGTGTTGTTTTTAGAGAGAGTTTGCCCAACGGCTCTCTCTCTTTATTCAAAAATGTGGGACGTGTCCCTAGGATTAGGTCTCCTCAAGCGGTGGAGAGAACAAAGTGAAGACCAAGATAAAGAAATAAACCAAGCCAAGCCCAATGAACTTTTTGTTAAAAAGATTATGGATAACCAAGCCCAAGGCCCTAAGGCCTCCAGAGCCAGAAGCCCAATCCCAATTCCAATTCCAACTCCGAGCCGAGCCGGCCCGCCTACCGGGCCGCCTGAGAGAGGTCCAAGTGTGTATAGAGTATAAAATCCTTCACACACTCACACAACTATACACTCTCTCTAGTCACATGTTACACACATGTCACATGGGTACTACCTTATATGTTTAGTTCCTCTATTGTTTATAAACAATGTGGGACTAAACTTTAGGCATAGTATAGGAGTCACATAAATAGATGACCAAGAGGTCATGGGTTCAAGGCTCAAAAGAGGTATAAGTTTTTGAAAAATTCCAACACTTATAAAAAAACAATAGTTTTTCTTTCCTTTGCTCCGTCTTACTAAGCTGGTGGAGAATGCAAGTAGCGGTTGCTGGAGCAGGGATAAGCGGTTTGGTTTCGGGCCTATATTCTTGCAAAGGAAGGGGTCGATGTGGTTGTTATGAAAAGGAGGACTATCTTGGTCGTGGCCATGCAAGGACTGTAAACATTGAAGGGTTGATATAAATCTCGGTTCCATTATCTTTATTCGCGCAAGTATCCATGAGAGTGAGTTACATGAGCTCAAAAACTAATTTTGCTAAAAACTGATGGGCTATATTTTCTTTGGTCAGGTAACATGTCCAAATATGATGGAGTTTCTTTGACAGTCTTGGAGTAGAAACGGAGATGACATATATCTCGGTTGCAGTAAGTTAAGACAAAGGCAGGAGTTACGAGTGGGGTATTCGAAATGGATTGTCAAGCTTGTTCGCACAAAAGAAGAACCTAATGAACCCATACTTTTACCGAATGATCCGAGAAATTCTCAAGTTTAAGGATGAGGTTATCAAGTAAGACTTAAAGCATCTCCTAAATGCCTCACTGACTTGCTTTCCAAGGTGCCAGTAGGATTTTCGGCTCCAGCAACACCCTCACTGACTTGGTTTTTCAACTCAAAGCAGGTTGAGCTAGTTTTCTAAAGACTCAACTTTGCTTTCTTACGTCGCGATTGGGGGCCCAGTGTTGGGCTTGTTTATTTTCTATCGGGCGCCTAAGGTTTGGGCATCCAATTGTTCTTTCTCAAAAAACATTCAAATCAGACACCAACATTTAGGCTACTGTTAAAAAAAATTCAAATGAGGTACTGTTAGATGAAATAGAACCTCATTCACTTGAATTGGTTTGTTTTGAAGCAACGTGAGTGAGATATTTAGGAGATGCTACTATACGTACTTTCACCTCTCAAATTCCATAATATGTATGCATGATATAGACAGGCCCGAACGTTCACTATGGTGCAAATACTGCTTTTCCTTTTGGACGGTTTATATGGCAAAAAATACATATATACCAATCTACTGCGTCGCATATATGTTATTTAAAAGCCTAAATAACTATCCTGATAAGAATATCACATTTTAATCTTATTCTAACAATTTTGATTTTGGATTTTTGTTCTGATAGGTCCGTTGAAGATCTTGAGAGCAATCCCGATATTCATAGCAATGAAACTTAGAGCATTTCGTCAAGTCACACGGCTATTCTGAACTATTTCAGAAAGTTTATCTTGTGAGATATTGCACTTTGTTCTTTCAGATTCTTAAATACTCATTCATACTTTAAGAAACTGTACCTGTTGTACTAATTAATAGTCCTGATATAATTGTAGCTTCCACTTTGTGCTTTGATATGGTCATCTCCTTCAGAAGATGTACTCAGCTTTTTCAGCTTTTTCTGTACTTTCATTTTTCTGAAACCCAGCTACTGCAGGTATATATATATCTTTGTACCCCTTCATGCATATAGAAATATATAGGAAATTTGTTTTCCGTTCGGGTTAAGCATCAGATGTTAATGTCATATTTCTATGTAGGATCAAATAATTTTTTCATTTATAAAATTAGCTCTCATGTACCTACAGATCTTGGGCCCGCCCCCAGTGGCTTACTTAAAGGGAAGGTTCACATCTTATGTGAATAATATTCTTTTTTTAGTTCCATTTTTATTTTACACCACATGGTAGACGTCATCCGGAGCAATCGTAAATAAATCCACTAATCCTTTAGGTATCATCCACTATTGATTAAATAAATGTGACAGAAATAACACTCAGGAAGAGCTGAAAGTAAGGTTGCATATACGAACTGGTTTTGCCGTACAATCTACATTACAATTAATGGCGGTTGCATTGTGTCCCGCCGCTGATGGTTCAGCAGGAATGATTTAATTCTTTATTTGGGTGTTCATGCATGAGAACCTCTTACCATATTAGGGAAACAAGCTTGTCTGAGGACCAGAATTCTTGGGATTTTCCAATATTTGAAAAGTTGGTTCAGTCCATTTTCATATATTGAATCTGTTTACAATATGTGAAACACGACATAAGCTTGATAGTGGTCCAACTATTCTTTTTGGCTTACAAATTGAATTCAATTTTTTTTGTAATTATTATCCTTTTTAATTGTTGGATGGATAGTGCACAAGCAATTTCTATTTCTCACTCATGATGCCTATCTCCATCGCGACAAAAAGTCCCTGATGCCCAAAAACCCCACAACATGGTGTGCTGAATTTTTTTCTTGGAATTTTTCTTGACGACGACAAAAAGTATGGCTGACATATTTGCTTAACTACTCATTTATAAACACTCTTAGTTTATTAGTTTGTTGGAACAAACAAAGATGGTTTTCCACATTGCAAGTCCAATAATTACGATCTTGGTTTGAAAAATTTCATAAATGTATTACGAAACCGCATTTCCGCTCCTAGTGACGTTTATCCACCCAGTAAACCTGAGAATACCTTTCTTACATGGTCAAAAAGTCATCCTATTCCATCGGTTGCTGCTTCAAAGGCTGCATTTAGCTTAATGCAATTCAAGGGAAGAAAAAAAAA
>JACGCM010000514.1:0-30352 GCA_014058105.1 Kingdonia uniflora
AGTAGTTATGGAGGTTCTATAACGTTAGAGATTGGTTTATAGGCCAAGGTGATAAAAGTGAGTTTGGGAAAGAAGCATTAGTAACTTTTGAATAAGCTCCACCTCCTGAAATTGGAGGCGGGTTGTATGGGGAAAAATTGGTTGTGGTCAAAGTTGATTAGGGAAATGAACATCTTGGCTCTTGGAAAGTAGTTATGGAGGTTCTATAACGTTAGAGATTGGTTATAGGCAAGGTGATGTAAGTGAGTTTGGGACAAAGAAGCATTAGTAGCTTTTGAATAAGCTTAACATAACATACACGTAGGATTATGAAGGTCGATTTCAACTCATGGGACAAGTTGAAAGAAGGAATTGAGATCAGCATTTGAAACAGAGAAAAAAATACTTTTCTACACAATGTATGATATGAGTTGAGAGAACTTATTTTGGTACATTCGTCATACTAAAATGCTTGTTAATTTAAATTCAGGTGAGTGAAAGAGTTATATAATGGAAGATACCACGACGAAATAGAACTTCCATTTTCAGGGAGATCTTGGCTCTATGATTAAAAAGTTATTTGCTTATCTTCATATGGAAGAAGATAAACGGAAATTGAAGTGGATTGAGAGTTGAAAGTCACGGTAGGGTCTGCATGCATCTGACATTTGATTCTAAGAGTTTAAGAGGGGGTATGGAAGTGTAGATTGATGTTATGTTTGGAGGAAATATGTCATCTTAAGTTGCCTTCTTTTATTGGAGAATGGTGTGGCGGCGAATGGCAATTAGAGACGAATTAAGGGGAAGAGGTATGGATGTAGATCCTTTATGTATACGTTGTGCAATAACAGGTGAAACTATCAATCACTTCTACATTTTGTCTAATTCCTATGGAGTTTTGGGGTCATTCCTTTAATCATTTTGGTGCCCCTTGGGTCTTTGAATGGGGCTTAATTAAATATTAGAAAGTAGGTTGGTGCAAGTTTCTTAGAAGCAAGATCATAAAAGTTATGTATGACTTTATCGATATGCTATTGTATGGGTTTTGTGGTTAGTGGAGAACGATATGCATTTTTAAGAGAAGACAAAGACTTTGAAAACAACCATCTTTGACATATGTGCTACGATTTTGTATTGGATCTCTTCGTTCATTTGTAGGAGGGAGTGACGTTTGATGACCTTGTCATGCGATGGAGGGATTTAGTTAGAAAATTTTGACTATTACCTGGGATAGAAAAATGTCATTTTACGGATTAAATAGTGGAAAAAAAAATCAACTAATCTATCTCACTCTTCCAAGTTAAAAGTTTATGGGTCCCACACAAGAAAAGCAATCGCAATAAAAGAAGGAAAAATACAATGTGTTTTTTTGTTGTTGGATACTCTGTAAATGGCGTTGGAAAGATGGCGTATGGCAATACACATACATTTAATGTGAAATTTTCTTAAAGCATGTGCTTTTTAACTATAGTGGGTCTGAAAAAGATGGGTTTTGCAAAAAGAACTCGCATTAGTACATATACATTACATGTTGCTGATACTCTTATACCACCTTTGACGTGATGTCGTGTATATCATTTGTATTTTCTTCCCCTTGCCTTTCGTCTTATATAAGCTCCTTTGAGATGATCAATAAATGATTTTGCATTCTCAAAAAGAACTTATAATCCAAGGTTGGTATGGGGGGACTTATAGCATGTGCCAGCTTATAACTAGTATGTATAGTAAAATAAATAAGTTTAATCTATTACACAAAACATCACAACGAAGGGTAAACAGTGGTTTGAGATATAGTTCATCCATCTAGATTGTCGTAATATCTTAGATGAGAGGATGAGAAGCTGTTTCTCAATCGACACATAAAAAATAGATTTGGTATTTTAGTCAGACACTACAAATTATAGCGGTACTTTAGGCGGCTATCAACCAAATAAAATAAAAATAACATGATATTCTCAATCCATGTCTCTCCCTCTCTTTTCTTTTTCTCCCTCAAGCACTCCTTTCCCTTTCACATTATATTTACTGAATTAAGGATGGTTTTGAAGGTACATAGATTATAATTCGTGGTAAGGGACGGGTTACACTAGTTAGGAACTAGGATTACGTGTTAGACCATTTTTATGGTTTTTTTGTTGGGAATAGATTGTATGAATTTAATGGATAACAGCTATCTCTTTCCCCTTACAAATAACATCCTTTACATGTAATCATGCATTATAATGGTTAAAGAAGCATTTCTTCATAGAGTTCCAAAGTTCATTTCTGTCCCTACAATGTGACATTCAACTTAAATTTGCAGTAGTACTTAGCCACAATGAGACTATCGGACAACCAATATCTCCATCCTTAAAGGAATCTTCTTGCCATATTGGCCTAAAAACTGTGGAAGACAATAAAGTATCTGAAACTCACAATGGTGTACATAGACCCCTTGCAAGCACAGAAGGTAAGTTTGGATCAAACGAATATTATTTTTCTATTTCAGGTTTTCTTCTGCTATGCTTATAACTTATTGCGGATTTGTTTAGTTGTTTGTTTTGATCATTCTCCATCATCATGTATGTATGTAGGGCGTGTAAAAGTTATATGGTGTGAACGGTGCTTATTAGGTATCATGTTTTTCATGTCTAGGCCAATTAATCTTGTGTTCTCCTTACTTCGCTTCTTAGTAACTTCTTTATGCAAGTTTGTTATTAATATATACTTATGCATCAAATCAAAGGTGTGAATCTTGAAGCTATAATATTAGCTTTATGTTCGGGTTATGTATACAGTTACAGAATTAGTTGCAGAAAACGTCTTTTTGAATGTAACCTGTTGAAGACACTTGTTTCCCCCATTTAAGTTTTTCTTCAACTTGAACACTCGTACTTGGCAACAGAGCTTACAGCTTGAGATTTCCACATTATGATGATTTTATCTCTGCAGGTAATTCCTTAAATGACCATGAGGGTTCTTGCAATCCTGCAACTACATGTGAAGATGGTGCCCAATTTCATGTGTTGGAGAAAAGGAGCAGCAGTTCGGATGCTAATGTACCTCACTGTGATTCACCTACTGTCTTTAGTTGCAGCAACAAGGTTTCTCAAAGTGAAAAAGTGCACTGTGAAGGAGGCCAAGGATCATTGGATCAAATTGCCAGTGTTTCCGATGACAGTCAGGAGGCCAATAAAGTTGGGTTGAGTTTTCTTGATCCCAAAGAGAATAATGCTTCTGAAGACGGCAAAAGTTTCACTTTTGAGGTTAGCTCACTGAGTCATCTATCTGAAAGAGAAACCAGCAAGGGGTGGAAACCATTTCCTAATATTCAGCCTTATGCGTATTCTTCGGTATGTTTGCTAATCATTATCAATGCTATTCAGAAATGCCATTTTTCTTGTTGTCCTCAATAATAAGAGATCCCACTTTTGACCCAGCAACAATCGAAGAGAGTTGGATCTCTTATTGTATGAATGGCAATTTTCTTATTGTTGAAAATTTGTAATAAAGGTTGATATATTGTGTGCATATTACAGTAAATCCACTTGTATATCTGTATTTTAGTTTTATTTAATTGGTATAGCTATTATTGACAAAACCAATCCGTAATATTTATCAATACTTCAAATATATTGATATTCACCATCCCATATTTATATGGTTATTCAACATATATATCTAATATATCAAAAATCATACGGTTATCCCATTTTCGGTATGTGAGCTGACATCTGAACCACGTTTGGTAATTTATTAGTTAAAAAAATCTTCTGTTATGTTAAATATTGTACTTATTTCTGGACTGTATTCGTAGGCTGTAGTGGTGCATCCTCCAACAACAACTGGCTTATGCCAAATAGATGGGAATGTGTTACAAGAACGTTCTCACGAAACTCCTCGAACCCCTAGCAGAAAGACTGTCCGTCGAAATTCTAAGGTTGATGACGAGGGTCGAACAGGACAACTATCTGGTAAGGTAGCTGAGAAGGAAAGTGCTAAAGTAGGGAAAGTTCGTAGAGAAACGACCCACTCAAAGCAGAAAAAAGCACGAGAAAACACTTCATTCACTACATCAACTGTAGGCAGCATTACAAACTCCTCTTCCATTTCTACATCTAATCTGCCAGATTTGAATACGTCTACTTCTCCATCGCCTTTACTTCAACAGCCTTTCACAGATTTTCAGCAAGTGCAATTGCGTGCACAGATATTTGTTTATGGATCTTTGATGTGAGTATTGGTAACTACCTTCTAAAACTAGAGTTTTTTTTTGAGATAACTCCATGTTTAGGGTCATTATGCTTGACCCTGCCCCAAAACATGAGTACCTTAGTTTCTCGTTGATTGTTAAGTGCAAGGGGAGTTCTTTAATTATTGAACCCCCAAAAGGTGGGGGTCAGAAAAGACCCTGAAATATAGAACTGTGTTTGGTATCATTTACTAGCTGATAAAGAGATACACTTGGCACATACGCAAATGGACAAAATGGCTGCAACCTTTGAGATATGGGTAGGTTAAAGAAAGGGTTTCTGTTTAACCGATGGCTAGAGGATACCTTTTTGGTCTTTTTTCCATATTTTACAGGTATTTCAAAAGCATTGTGAGGTGGCTCGACTTAGCTATTGCCCTCCTTATTTTCTACATTAGATCTCACTGCAACCTGTTATGTTTGAGACCTATACCCCTTGCATGTGTGTTACGAGAGCAGTTTTTCTATTTATATTTTCACAAACAGGCTTAAGATCGAAATTTTCTAATATGTCATGATGTTTTACTCGCGATATTTATTAAGAATGTTTGAAATTTGTTTTTACAGTCAAGGAGCAGCACCTAACGAGGCTTGTATGATATCCGCCTTTGGAGAAAATGTTCCAGGTTTATATACTACATATCTTTCCTTTTCATATTTTTTATACTTTACAACCCTAGTTATTCATGACATTTTGAGTTATGTTAAACATTAGATGGTGGAAGGAGCACATGGGAAAACGTGTGGCGCATTGCAGTTGAAAAGTCTCACAACCAGAAATCCCTCTTAAGTAACCCCGAGACTCCTCTGCCCTTAAAGCCAAGTGAGTACTTGCGCTGGTATTGTGGCTAATTTGATCCAGTGCAGTACAATTTTTTCTAATTGCAATTAGGAATTGATGTTTGCAGGTGCTAGAGCTCTTGAACAAGCAAATAGGCAAAGTGTTGATCAAAGTGAAGCGCTTCCCACACCTGTGCGGGATGGCAGCAAGGGTATTTTTCCAGCAAACGTAAATCCCGTTATGCAGTTATCGTCTCCATTATGGACCATCTCTACTCCTTTACGAGATGGGTCTCAGTCTAGTATCAGCATGTCAAGGGGTCCACCCGTGGATTCTCAGCAGCCATTTTTTCCATTACATCCATATCAGTCTCCACACTTAAGGCACTTTGAAGGAAATTCACAACATACACATCCTTGGCTCTCTCCGGTACCTTCTTCTTCCGGTGCGCATTACCCTTCATTGCCTATTTCTGAAACAGTTCTAGTAACTTCCATTCGAGAAGCAAATGTACCACGCCCGTCTATGATTCCACACTTACCTTTACCTTCTAGTCCTTTCGTTCACACTGGAGCTCCTGTGAGTGTTCCTTCTGGGACACCTTTGCCCATGGAGTCAATAAGGACAACTATATCAGTTGATTCAAACCCCAAAAAGAGGAGAAAAAATCAACCTTCAGAGGATCCTGGGCGTTCTTCTTCGCTTATTCAACCTCAGACTGAGCCACTTCCTCTTAATTTTACTCCATCCTTTTCCCTCACAACCCCATTGGCTTCAACTAAAGGTTCATCTGCTAGTTATCTTAAGACCAATTCTACGACAACTTCCACAAATTATCAGGTAACAGGGGGCGGGGAATTGAACAGAGGGCCATCATGTCAGGGGAGACTTGCAGTAGGATTGAACAAGCTCAGCAGCAGGCAGAAGATGCTGCGGCCTATGCCGCCTCTGCAGTGAGCCATAGCCAAAGCATTTGGAGTCAACTAGCTATCCAGAAGAATTTAGGATTGGTTTCAGATATTGAAGCTAAACTAGCTTCTTCAGCAGTTGCTATAGCAGCAGCAGCTTCTGTTGCAAAGGCAGCAGCAGCGGCTGCTAAGGTTGCTTCTGATGCTGCATTGCAAGCAAAAATGATGGCTGATGAAGCTTTGGCTACCAGCGGATCTGGGAATCCAAATTGTGAGGCTTCTCTACAAATGGGTTTAGTCAGTCCAGGATCGATCTTGAAAGGCAAGGAATCAGTTCTTGGCGCAACAAGGGAGATTGCTAGGAAAAGGGTTGAAGCTGCCTCGGCGGCCGCAAAACGCGCAGAAAATTTGAATGCTGTAGTCAAAGCAGCAGAGATTGCCGCAGAAGCCGTATCACAGGCAGGGACAATTATTGCAATGGGCGAACCTTTTCCCTTAACACTCAGCGAGTTGATTGAAGCTGGTCCAGAAGGTTATTGGAAAGTACAACAGACTTCTTCCAAGCAACTTGTTAAATTAGACAATATAAATAGAGAACAGGGTAAGCTAGATGCTTTTGAATCTGCTAAGCGTAGTAATGAGTTGCCATCAAGTGAGAGGGAATCAACTGATTTAGCTAAAAGAATTGTATCTGTTCCTGAATCTAATGTGGGAGCAATAGATGCTTCTATTACTTCCCGAAAGGATTATGGAGGAGACATGCCAGTTGGAATTGTGAAAGAGACTATTTTTACAGAGGGCACCCTAGTAGAGGTGAGCCAATTAATATGATGAATGTATATTTATCTATGTGTATATATATATTGACAAATGAATATTGACTTATCAAAGGCTGCCAAATCTCGAAAAGAGACAGTAATTGTAGCTGCATTCTCTTTCAGTTGATAATTTCACCACCTTGATGGTTACTTACCATTTCAAACTACTTATTAATGTCATGTGTACTTTTCAGGTTCTTTCCGGCGAAGAAGGTCTTGGAAGGGTCTGGTATCCAGCCAAGATACTCAGTTTAGAGGATGGAAGAGCCAATGTCTGTTACACTGGAGATACGCGGCGAGAAGGTATGCTGTAAAGTCTAAGGCTGACATATGTTTTAATATCAGGAACGTTAACAGAATTTAAATTGGATGAATAATTTGGTCACTTAGTGGTGGGCAACTCACTATTCATGTCCTAGCCCAAATATACAGTGGAGCTTCTATATGTGATTATGATGTAGAACATATGGCTCAAGCATACTTAGAAAAGTATGACAAGAAGAAGCGTTGACCGAGTCAACTCAGTTTGACCAAGTCAAGTTTCTTGTGCCTTTTTATCTTCCTAGGAGTTATATCTTTTTTAACTTCTTAATTAATTAGGAGTTATAATCCTTTTAACTTCCTAATTAATTAGGAGTTTTAGTTTTTATTAATTGAGAGTTAAGTGTGTGACTTTATTGCAAGTGTTAAAGACCTATATAAGGCAAGTTTGTTTTATAGTTTTCTTTAGCTTTTCACGCTTCCGCCTACGTTAGATTAGCATAACCAACTTAGTTTAATCCAGCGAAAATGTCGCAGTCAAATAAAAGAAGGGATGATACAGGCCTCTTTGGTTGATTCATTTTCATTGTATGGATTTAAGGCTTGACAAAAGCCCAAATTTAACCCGTAATGTTGTGGTATATGGGTCTGACATTAGCATGTGGCACCGTTCTAATAGAAGTAGTCTAGGATTGTTGATTCTTATGCAAATCCCTTAAAGTTCAAGTTATTCGAAAATATTATTTGACTTTGAGTCCGCGATTAGTTTTGCTGAAAAATGTGTTTTGTGGTTCCATTCTTATTGTGTTTTGGTATTTGATAGAAATGGCCATGGCGCAGTAATTTTCTTGGCTTTATGGGTGACTGGGGGAGACAGTTGTGACTTTCTCATTTAGTTTTGATGGACAAATACACGAAAGTGCCTTTTTTTAGCTCGTATGTTTTAATAAAAGTACAAATGATTTAGCTGTAATTTTTTTGATCTAGGCAAGACCCTAAAAGAATATATTAGAATAAAAAAGATTTAGTTCTAATAGATAAGGTTCCACATGATTCATGGTACGCTAAGGTTCCCCTACAAGAATATATTAGAATAAAAAAGGTTCAGTTCTAATAGATAAGTTTCCACATGATTCATGATACGTAAAGTTATCTTGGGGTGTAATGGAAGACCGTAAGAGAAAAGAAGAAGAAGAGAATTACGATGTGATCAAGACTAACAAGGTTATAATAATCCACTTTGTTTGTCATTCTAAAGATGTGTTCTATATGGAATCTTACGAGATCTCTGGGAGTGCATCCTATCCTAGGCTGATTAGATATTGCAAGTTTATAATAAGAATCAGCCTTTAGTACCAATTGCTTATTTTTCTGCCATTCTCACCTAGCAGGATTTTATAGGATCCCATAACTTTCTTTTCTAATTTATAGTGAAACCTGTCTTATTGCTCCCTATATAACCTCTCTAAATGCACCAAAAACTTTAGTCCCTAAATGCAAATCCTTTCTAATTACAACCTATATAATCGCACAACCTTTATATTTGCACACTTTTTGGCGGCCCCAAGGGTGTGCATTTATCTAGGTTTCATTGTATACAATATGTGGACATCTTTTAATGTAAAATCTAGACGCGGATGCAAAAACTCGGGTTTATCACGCTAACCTAATTGAAATTAGAATTTCTCTAACTTTTAAAACACAAATTAGCTGGAAACTCATTAAATTTCTTTCTGCAATAACCAAGTAATCAAAAGCACGACCCTTTCCTATATATCCTAGAACGCTAGGGTATCTCCCTACAATGTCTCTCCAAATAGAAACAAACCTAAATAATTAAAACTCTGAAAACTCTAGCTCCAACAGAGAACATAAAACATGAGCCAAACTAGAGAATGTCAATGACAGGTGGGAGACGACCAATCATGATGTGTTAAATTATTTTTAATGTGATTTCCGATATTTTGTGAATACCATTAATTCATGATTTTTTTTTAAAAATCTTAGCAGGCTCTGGTCTGCTAACGGAGTTGGTCTCATTTGAAGGTGAAGGAGGTAAATCTCCCAGAATACGCATTGCTCATCCTATGAGTGTCATGAAATATGAAGGAACAAAGAAGCGAAACAGAGAAGTTCGAGGGGATTATGCATGGTCTGTTGGAGATAAAGTGGATGCATGGATAAATGACGGGTAAGCGTTAGGTTTCATTAATACTAGAGTGGGACATATATCACTAGAAAACCTCGACCAACACGAGTACAATAAAAGCATAGTTCTCCAAGCAGCGTAGTGAACAAAAAATAAAATAAATGAGGACATAATACTAATCACACATAATTTCTGTTGATACGCTCATACACCGGATAAGTCGTTCCTTCTCTTTAATAGACAGCAGCCTTTTTGTGCCGCAAAAGTGGTCGATTACTGTCAGTTTTTGGGGTCGGATATTCAAATTTTACTCGTTTAAGTGTTTATTGGGATATATCTGATCAAGGCAAACTGCAAAAATTAGAAAACTAATTGTCTAAAAATGTATGATGAGGTTTATAATTGCACGGAGCTGTTTCTATTGTGAAGTATCTAGGTATGGTGTTCATTAAAGATATCGTAAGACCGTGGATCTATTTAGGGCTCATTTTGTTTGACACTATGTATGCTCTTCAACTTCCACTGTCTCCCATTAGGAGATTTCTACATGATGTAACAATATCTATGAATACACTGAGGTCTTGCCCGAGTTTATGTACAGGAGTTTTGTAACTATTGCTAGAAGCCCTTCACATCTGAGGGTGGGTTAGATATTTTTCAGAATTTTGGTTTACTTGCTAGTTAAATTTAACCAAGGGAATCATTTCATTAAGTTGATTTTAACTATTAGATCAAAACATACATAATAATATTCCTACATCTGTAACAAATATCAAATTCCTACTTCTAGTAGGTAATATAGGTTATGGTGTATGTGGCTATGCTGCTACTACCTACTCTTAGCGATACTTTGTTAAGGAGTCCTATAATTCCCATCAATGAACAACTTGGCTACGAAATGTCATAGTTATGAATCTTATGATAAATTATTGGTCTGCATGATACTTAATTTAGTTTTCTGTGAGGTCGTCTTGTTCTCATGTATAATAAAATTTTAATTATAGATGGCGGGAAGGAGTTATAACGGAAAAGGGCATGGATGATGAAACAAATATTACTGTACAATTTATAGGTATGCTCCTGAATTTATTATTTCATGTACTAAAACAGTTGCTTAGACCCTCTGTGGTATAAGGGTAAATACAATGTATCACATTTTGAAGCAGGTCCAGGAGAAACATCAACTGTTAAAGTTTGGTTCTTAAGACCATCTTTAATATGGGAGGATGGTGGATGGATGGACTGGTCAGTTTCAATGCAAAACGATTGCTATATCCATGAGGTCTGAACGTTTATTCTATCAGCCATTTTTGTCTTTGTTAGATGTAAAATCGTGTTTGTTTTTATATCTTTTATTGCTTCTCATTTCAAATAGTTTCTCAGGGTGTTACTTCGCAGGAGAAGCCATTAAAGAAAGTTAAACATGGATATGCTGAAATTGACCTTATAACGGGGATAAAAGGGAAAGGGAAACTTGAACCATCACAACCATTAACATTGTCTGCAAAGGAAAGAGTGTTTTCCGCTGGACAGAATGACAAAGATAAATTTTTTGATGCACCTCAAACAAACCGTACTGGTCTTGTTAAGGAAGCTTCAGGTGTTGTTTTTGGTATTCCCAAGCCAGGAAAGAAAAGGAAGTTGATGGACGTTAGTACACAGTCTGTTGTTGGTAGGAGTGGTCCAGCAAGTGAAGGAAATGATTCAGTTAAATTCACGAAGCACTTGGTACCTCAAGGCTCGGCTCCCCGTGGGTGGAAAACTGCATCTAAATCTGTTTCCAAAGGAAAACAAGTAACCCAGTTGAAGCCTAAGGTACCCAGGTTTGGAAAACCCCCAGGTGCTGCGAGTAAACTATATCTGAGAAGGAGAGTTCTTCGAATTATGCCTTCTCTGCTACAAATCATAGTACAGTGCAAGATCATTTAGCAGATCGTAGAACAGGCGAGGGGCCTGCTTCTTCGGTGCCAAGTCATTCGTCGGATGCTCCTTTTCTTAAGAAAAAATCTTCTTCGGCTGTTGTAGTTGACCATGGTAATGGAAAAGCTGTACCTTATGGTGAGAAGAATAAAATTGAGGAAACAGATGCATATTATAATGATAATTCAGGAACCAGGAGATCCAATCGAAGAATTCAGCCTACGTCCAGGGTAAGACCTTATTTATTAAGCTTTTTTTTTTAATATATAGTTCTACTGATCTGTGTTTTCCCTCCATTTTGTCAATACTATTTGTCTCTAGACATTGATTACAATTTTTTCTTAAATTTGTATAATTGAATGTCTACCTATTATGGTCAATATTGAGTTTCAAATTGTTAATAATCTTCACGTATTCACACACATGCACAAACACATATCTCTATCTAATATATAAATCATGGGGGGCATACTATAATATATAAGCTAGGTAACAGCGACAAGGAAATGGGTGTCAGTGTTCAACACGGGTACGGGGTGTCAGAAACGATAGAATATAGAAAGTACCTTGTGAATAGTGTTGGCAGGGGCGAAGCTAGGGGGGATGAGTGGGGTCAAATGACCCCACTGATTTCCCCAAAAACACAAGTTTTTATATAGTAAATTCACAACTACTCAAGCACCGACTCCCACATAACTGTTGAAACACTAACCCCACTCAACTATGCTCAAGCACTGACCTCCCTCAACTATGGCAAAATTCTTTTGTTGGTCCTTTGTTGTCACTCCTTAGACAATTGGTTCATTTCTTTATGCGTCCTTTTAAGTCTGGCTGTTTTTGTTAATTCCTTGTGCCAAAATTTACTTTTCAAGGGTCCAAAATTTATTGTTAAGTAGTGTATTACATGGTGCTCTTGCTTATGTGTGGCAAAATGCTTTTGTAAATATGAGGTTGGTATCGAGCTTGTCTTTTAATATTTTAGACGTGAGTTCTACTTATTCGTTTGTGGATATATCTATTTCCGCTAATTTTCAAAACATTTGTAATGTTTCCATGTCATTATAATGATTGTAACTAAAACTTTAGCCGTCAAGGTCTTCGAAAGCAAGGATATATACTTCGTTTCCTTGTATATCCTTATAAGTCGGCTTACATATAATCGAGCTAATTTTTTATACTAAAATACCCTTAAAGTACTGTTAAAAAAATTCCGGGGGCTCTGCCCCCGAACCCCTGCATTTTGACCCCCTTTCGCCTATTAGACACATGTGTCCGAGTGTTGGGGTGTCGGACACGTTTTCTATTTTTAAAGTGAAGTGTCGTTGTTACCTATTATATAAGGTACAAGTACGACATAGTTATGGATCAATATTATCATCGTTTTGATACTAAGGTATAATATCTGATTTATGGATCCCACTACCCCTACATATGCATTGTAAAAAGCTAACAAAATATTTCCTTGCAGATCATCTTAGACTTAAAATTTTATTTTCTTGCTTGCAGCTGTTAGAAGGAATACAGAGCTCTCTTACCATCTCAAAGATTCCTACTGTATCGCATGACAAGGGTACAAAATCCCAAACAAAGAGTGCATTTTCCAGAGGTAAATTTTGTAGTTTTTTTAAGTCTAACTTTTTATGAAATAGTATTATGCAGTATTCTCAATGGAACGAGTCTTGATTAAGGTTGGTCGGCTGTGTAATTGTGTAACAAGATGTATGTTGTAGAAACATCAGTGTCGTAATATGATATAGAACTCTGATGATGCTGTAGTTATTAACTTCTTTTTTCTTCCATAAGTTGGGATAAATTATTCAATACATTCATTTATATATGCTTATTGTTTTACAAAATATATCTAATTATCAGTTTTCCAAAATATAAATAATGTAAACCATATATATTGTTATGTTCTGTGTCTGGGTGTCGAGATTCAGGAACAGGTGATTTTCTTAATATCGCGTGGTGTATTGTTTTAGGTCACAATATTCTGTAGTAAATTCATGTGGTTGATGTATCATTACGTTGTTGATTTGCCTGTATGTATTCTCCTTTTCTTTTCTTTTTTCTTGCCGTTGCGGTGACTGATCAGTTCTCTGAATTAGGTACTAATCATGGCTGAGATGGATGCAGTGGTCTGCAATTGCGTGAAAAATCTCCAGTGTAGTGTGTAAATATTAGTTAAAAGGTTTATTTTTAGGTGAATACCAGGAAAAATAAGTCTTATTTTCTTGGGATTGAAAAATGTAATTTGTGATAGATGTTATGGTAATTGTTATAGCCTTTTAAGATTATGGGGTTCTTTTGTTGTAACATGTTTGTGGAAACTCTCCTATTCGTTAGGTCCTTAAAAGTTGCCTGCCAACAGGAAGCCTTCTTCAGAGAGTTATTTTTCACTGATGTCTTGTTTATAGGAATGATACATATATTGGTTTGATGGTCTTTGGGTGCAGTCTGTTGTCGAAGAGTCAGAATGTAAATGTGTATCATCTTGTCACACAGACAGTATGATGTCATAAGAATAGCAGGTTGTATGCCAATATTTATTTTCAAAATCCAATTAAATTCTAAAGAAAGGTCTAAAAGAACATGATAAATACTGTATTTTAAATCTGCAGTTTTTGAGTCTCTAGGTATGGATTTCAGCGGGTGACAACTAGTTAATAGAAGACAATATCATTGACAATCACTATACTATAGTAATTAGTAGAAGGAAAAGAAATCGAACTAAGTCAAACCCTACCACCGTCTTCTCAATCTGAAAGCAGGTTTTAGGTTGCTTTAGAGTCAAGCATGGCGTTAAAACTGGTAGGCATAACACCTCTTGCAAGGAGTCATGCCTGCCAGCTTTAAGGTCATATTCGAGTCTCATATAACCACAGGCGTGATAGACGATGGAATTCAGAGAACCTGTGTTTCTTTTATAGCGATCAAGAGAGAACTTGTAAACTAATTTGGTTACCTTAAGGACAAGTTATGACTTTAGTTATAGAGTTGTAGTAGGAAACTTATTCCTCAAGTAAAATAGGAAACAGAGGTTTAGGTAGACAATGAAACCTGCTGTTAACCAATTGTAAACAAGGAAAACAAATACTGTGACTAACATACCCAAGATGTTTAAAACCAAAGGCATATGGGTATTTTGGTCACTAGAAAATTATTGTGTTAAAACATGGATGATACTTGTAGAACATGAGAACTTTGATGGAAAAAAAAATCGCCTTTCCTACCATAGTTTGTATGATTCTACAAGATTTTAAGAAATCATATTTTCTTGGACTGAATTATTATTTTGCGCTAGATATTATACTAAGTTATCAATGAAGACAATCCTCTGTTCAAACCCTAATATACCTTCTCCTGCCGAAACCGAGAGCATGAGTCAAGCATGGCTTTAAAACTGAGAGGCATAACACCTTTTTGACAAGGCGGTATGCCTGCCAGCTTTAAAGGTCATATTTAAGTCATCATATAAACCACAGGCATGAAAGCTGAAAACTCACCGATGAAAGATGAAAGATGAGATTTGTGATTTATTAGAGAAAGGAAGAGGTGTATTTATAACTACATTGCTTGCTTGTGGGATAAGTCAGGGTCGGTTGTTGGCTTCTAAACTTATCTTTCAACTCGCAAAGGAAGTTTCTATTTTACTCAAGTACCCTTTCACTATGCTTAAAATCAACGTCAGTTTAAAATTGAGTACATGAATATTTTGGTCAATTACCTCCATTGGTAATTATTATGCCCTTAGGCCCTAACCAAATCCCATAATGCTTACAAGCACCTTAAGGAATTTAGTAGTAAAAATATGAAGGGGATAAAGTTAAAAAATTGTCGATAAAACTGGGGATGGTTTATCTAAGAAGTAAATTTTGGGGATAATTTTTTTTTTAATTCCGGGGAATGGAGAACCAGAGTAAGAGACAAATTCTGGAGTCATAATGCACCAGACGAAAAGAATGTCAGGAATACAGCATCTTAGACCATTGATGGCCAATATTATAAGGAGATGCTTTGATTATATAAGAGCCATGAAATCTGTGCATTTGCATATATCTATGAGCAAAGGGCGTAAAAGCTTGTCCAGCGAGATCTCAAGTTCACCATTTATAATTTCATGAAAACAACACTCTATTTTGCTCAAAAACTGCTAGGATAGAAGAAATGAGAATGTACACTAAGTTAGGAGTCCAGGAAAAATGAAGACGATGGTCATAACTTTCTCATCGCTTCTCAATAAATTAAAAAATCACAAACCTTTTCTCTAATTTAGCAGCAGCAGTTGTCGAAGTGCCCAATAAATGCGGCTTGTAGTACAATTGCAACTGACCACCCTTTTCCTAGACGAACTCAACTCGTTACTTGGTGAGCACATTCAGTCAAATGACAAATCAGTTATGTAGAGATAGACGAACTTGCAGACTGCTGCCAATTGTTGATCTTGGCTAAAGATGTACAGAGTTCTTACAATTCTCATCAAACCCGGGAAACATTCGTCTTCTAAAGCACTTGAGATCCGTCAAAACTATTCACACTAAATCTCTGCGACTCCTTATTGTCTCCATTGCTTTCTAAGCCAATCTCGCCTTTTACGTAAATGTCTTCGAGATAGGAGCTATTGTTTTTCTTGCAGATGCAAGAGGATGGGAACTCATGGAACTCACCACGCCCCGGTCTCATCTCCTCAGGCTCCCCCATGAATTCTCTTTGGCATGCCTTTACTTTCTTAGAAAATACATCCCAATCCATTTGGTCTCTAGCCTTGAATAATGTGTTCAATTTTCTTGCATTTGGTCTAATGGTCCTCTTGTGCCCCATGTACCTCCTTTTATTCATGAAATAACATCAGAGTATAAGTAAGTGGACCAGAAACAATAAACATCAAAGAGCAAGAAATACAGGATATTTTATTTCCAGCACTATTATACCTAATTTCCATAAAGAACAAGCCCATTTTTTCTTTCTGAATCTTTAATAAATTAGACAAACCAGAATTATTTCTTTATGTTTGAAAAGCTAAGCACTTCCAAAATTTACATTCCTTCAGAAACACCAAGCTTCGTTTGATGGAAGACGCCATTTGAAACATAGGTATTAGAGTAACACTAAGTTTTAAATGTTTTTCTCATTTGGGTAGTGCAAAATTGCATTTCTAATCGTTACTTTATTCTATGCTGTTTTGGGTACTTCACAAATATTAAAAATTAAGTTTATATCATCATTAAGTTCTGGTTTTTCACCTTTTCTTGAAAAATGAATACCCTTGTATAATTTGTCAAAATCGATGAGAAAACTGCCCAGCCAACGCCCAACAATAAGTTGATGTACAAAAGAAACAGGAGGAATTCGTGAGTTTTGAGTCCGTACCTTCGGCCTGCAAGAATCTTGGCCATATTGCCATTGTTATTTGTGACAAATACATCACTCTCATCGCAGACAATGTAGTCAATGGCAGCAAGGCGAGATGAGAATGGGAGAAAAGGCTTCAACTCTTCATTGGCAAGCATCTCCTTGGTGTAGAAATTTGGGAAGAGGTCTCTAAGAGGTTGCAGAGTCTCCTCTCCACCATATATTTCTCCAGATGCAACATAGAGGTAAGAATCATTTTTGAAACCAAGTGCTCTCAGCATCACACCCACCTCATGAGGAGTGAGAGGGCATTTCCCTCGTTTTCTTTCTCCTTCGGGGCTCAAATCCTATAAATTGGAAAGAATTGTGAACCAAAATAATATAAGTGATAGAAAATACACAAATCTAGAATTAGTGAACCTTGGCAACGCTATATGTTTGCTTATTTATCATATATAAGAGCAAAGTATTATAAATGTTGCAAAATCTTTGTACAACATATTTTATCATGAAACATAATATCACTTCAGCATCATAGAACATAATATACTCACTGGCAGTGTCACCCAACGTTTCCTGATTTCACCCAGCTCATTTCTCTCTTTGTCACCTCCACCATAGTAGCAACCAGAAAATGCTAGCATATCAGGTTCAAACCTGTCATTTATGCCAATGGGAATTTCAGTAAAGTCTCAAAGAATGGAAGGAAAACTGCAAATAAAGTTTATAATGCATATGCTAGCATTTCACGATGTATCCTTCACAGGGTTCCTTGAATTGAAAAACTACAAATATACCTTAAATGAATTGCAATGAACCGTTTGTCCATCATCCGCATTCTCGTGACAATATTTTGACCAAGTTCTCTTATGGGTTTCGTAAATCTCAGTGCATGATAGTTGACCCGGCAACGCAACTTCTGTAGCTCTTCATCAAGATTGTTCGCGAGTCTATAGTCAAATTTTGTCAACTGCACAGCCTGCAAATTAATGGAAACATGAATTAGCTCACTGAACTCATTAACAAAAATATCAATTTATATCAAAGTGCTTCTAGTATGCATGGGATTCTTACACTCCTCCTTAAGAGTAGCGGCAACACTTGGTCCAAATAATAATCAGGAGTGGATTTCCTCGGTACGCGACTTGTGTAAGGAGGTTTCTCCATTGATCGCATTACTCTATCAGGGATCCTTTTCACCACGGTCACATCTTTTGCAAGAGATGAGATGAACCAGTTGACATCAAAAATGTCGACAAAATCGCTGCAAACCAAGAAAGATTTCAGGTGTAAGATTATAACGAAGAGTAAACAAAAAAAATTGACATTCATCAGATTATGATTCAATACACAGATTGGAGCTCAAAGTATTGCAACTTTTGGAGATAATTTAAGTTTGATGGCATTATGTGATCAAAGTTGCACTTAATCCCCGAAAATTTATATTAAGTTAATGATACTGCAAATACCCATAACAATCAAAACTCACCTGTCATCTTTCCAGAAGGAGTGATGGTCCAACTCAGGTACAACTAATGTGGCATTCAGAATCCGAGCAACAACTACTGCATCAGTAATCTGTGTTTGGTAAAGGAAGTTAGCACAAAGAATCATAGCAAGAAATATGCATATTGATGTACTCTCTTTATGTGATAAGGTCATGCTGGAGTACCCTAAAAGGTAAACGAAATAAATCGGATAAAATATATTTCACTTACGCCTGTTCTTTGTTGATTTAGCCCCCCACTTGTTGCAATAAGCAAATAGCCATTAGAGGAGCGCTCACGTACAGCATCTAAATCAATAAGAAATGAGGAGAAAAGACATATATTTGATAATCAGAGGTTATTTCATAGTAGTCCTCCTATTATTCCAAGATCTAGAAGATGAGAAAAATAAAACTTACGGGCGAAATTGGGAGCTCTACTAGTACATCCATGATAAAGCTGTGAAGATTTTGATTTCCAGATATCAATTGGTGCATGATGATGACTCCTATCCTGCAATGTTTACAAAGTCAATATATAAAATGAAATTACTCCTTAGAGGAGTGGTGTTTGCTCCATCCCCACCACCACCTAACTAACCACATTTTAACCCCTAGTAATCCCGTCAAATAGCTAATAAACATACTACATTCCACATTACGCCAAAATATCATACCAATTTGGACGACAACGCTCCCTTGATAAACCTGTATTGTTCAAGCCTTGACGCTAAATGTCCTGTACAAAGCGATATCATTCCCAAAGCAAACAACAACAACCCACAAACGTATGACCGAGAGATCGAGATCGACGATTTCTTCTCAACTTTCGACCGCTTCTGCTTCTGCTTCTGATGAGGTGGCTGTAACAACAAAGCAGCCATATTATCAGCTGGAGATAGCTCAATCGAGCTCCAAAACCGAACCTTGATCTCATAATAACCGGTCATAAACCCTATCTTAACCTATTCACTCCACTAATGCTACTCTCAATCTCGGCATTATACCTAGTAGATCCAAATTTGGGATTTGAGAGTGAGAGACTGTAACTGTTTCAAATATATTTCGTGTCTGTTTGTTTTTGCCCGAGAAGGAGGCCGATATATATGCTAATAACAACTTCGTATCGGAAATTGAAGAAAGAATGAAAATGTTTTCTACATTTGAGGGACAATTTGGCATGCCCTTTCACCGAGGTACAACAAAGTTTTTTATTTAATTTTTATGTGGGTCATCCCATCAAATTTGATGTACTACATTCTGGTGACATCATCATAATATATTTTTAGGTGTTTTATGTTAATTACTTACTTAAAATTGTTTTTGTCAAAAATGATTTATACAATTATAATCACTTTCATCGTAATTGTTGTCAAACAACCCCAAAGAGTAATTGTTGGATTTTTTCAAAACTTGTACCTTATTTGAGCTTGAACCCATGAACTATTGGTCATCTTCAAATAACTCATTTTCATTCACCTCTTTTATTTAATTGAAAACCATGTGACTCCCAAACTATAGCCTAAAGTTTAGTCTCACATTGTTTATAAACAATAGATGAACCAAACTAACATATGTGACATGTGTGAAACATGTGGCTAAGAAAGAGTGTATAAGTGTGTGAGTGTGTGAGGGGATTGTATACCCTTTACACACTTAGACCTCTCTCGGGCGGCTTGGGATTGGGCAATTGGCTCTTTTGGCTCTCGAGGCCTTGGGGCCCTTTGGGCTTGGGCTAGACTCTCCCTATCCTTTTTACTAAAAAGTCATCCAATTCTTTTTTGGGCTTGGGCTTCACTGTCTGACTTGGCTTGGTCTCTTCTCTTCCCAATGGCTAGAAGACCTGATCATTAGGAACACGTCTCCACGAACGAGTTTAAATCTCATGCACGTTGGAGAGAGAGCCGTTGTAAAAACTCTATATAAATACCTTCGTATACCACCTTCAAAAATAGAACAGAAATCCGGTTCATCTCTTTCTCTCTACTCTGTTCAATCTCTCTTTCTCGTGTTTTTGCATTGCGGTTTACCTGAGGTGCAAAATAATTACTGTACGTAGACTTTCGGTACTGAAGCTACTGTATATGCTCATTGTATCTTGGAAAAGATCAGACCATTGTTACCTGTACCCGAGGTAGGTTGAAATACACTTTAAAAAGAGTGTGACCCACGCCTCGAGCTACTCAGTCTACTTCTTGTTATTGATATCTTGTTGTTTGTTACCGGAGTACTTGCTGTTAATACGTTGTTGTTGTTACCGGAGTACTACCTCATGTTCTCAGTTGCTGTTGTTATTCTTGTTTTCATTTGGTATTTGTTGTTGCTAAACCAAATGGGAAAGCTAATTACAGGTTCCATAAACTTACATTTTACAGTCATCTTTACTCATAGTCACTCATTGTTCTTCTCCATTTCTAACAATAATAGAAATCAAAACTAAGTTTTGTTAGTAGCCAACAAAGAGGTAAACAAACAATTGCTTAGAAGAAAATTCACAATCTAAAGACTAATCACAATGAAACACTAGTTTTTATTACTACAATCATTTCTTCAGTTTGATGCATATTTATTGTTTAATTATTTTTGATCTTATAAACATCAATTTTGTAATAGGTTGTTTGAGTCACATAAAATTTGTGGTGATTCTCTTCAAAAATATGACTCATTTACCAATACCCAATGATTTTTGTAAGCCACTAAGTACTCAAGGTAGAAGATATAATCAATTTTATCGATCCAAAGAGAAAGTGACCATAAACTGTTACAATTTCACGTGCGGATTTTGCTTGTTTGGTGTTGATGGGAGGTCGGGTAAAACTTAAAGGGGACTATGTTCTATGTTGTAAGAGTTAGTCCGAGAAAGCAACTGTGGGGTTGATTGTTGACCTTGATCGTTCGAACGACCCTTGAATCTCCCTGGAATTTGGCCCATGAGTTCAAGTCGTTCGAACGACTCTTGAATCCTCCTGGAATTTTGGCCCAGACGCAAAGTTTCGTTCGAACGAATTCAAGTGTCGTTCGAACGAAATCTCGTAACTTAATTTTTTTTAATGGTTTTCGAACCCCTTGTTTGCCTCGAGATTTGAGCGATTGTAAAAGGTTTTTCCCTAGTATATAAAGGGAAACCTAAGTCATTTGCGATCAACCTTTTGGCAATCCTTTGGTGAGAACATTTGAGGGATTTCTTGAGTGAGAAATCCAAAATTGGGCTTAAGTGATTGTAATTGGGACATTGAATAAACTCTCTCTCACTCTTGAAAGTGGACGTAGGCAATTTGCCGAACCACTATAATCTTGGTGTTGTGTGTTTCTTTGTTTGTGTTTGTTTATTGCTAACCCAAATCGACTTGGAGTTTGTGGCTTTCGGGCTTGCGGCTCAACAACAACTATGTTTTGTGTTGTATGTAAAAGTTTGCCGTTAAAAAAAAAAAAAGTTTAGTTACAAAAAAATGGAAAAGGCATGTTTTTTGGGCATGCCATTGCGGCATGCCCAAAAATAATTTGAGTAACAGATACCCTATGCACCACAGTTGTAGTGTGTTATTGGATTTGACAGGTGGCGGGTTCTTATGGGTAAATAACACGTTGGCCTGCTGCTACACCGATTAATATGGCATTTATATTTTGACCATGTATTTAAGGTGCCATTTGTCACTAGCCAAAAAAAAAAAACATCTTCGAGGGAGGAGCAGAAATTCGCATATCCAGCAGAAAGAAATATAATGCGATCAGATAAAAGTTTTAAGGCAACATTGCGTCGGTTAGATTACGTTTCTTGTTCTTGACTTTATTCTGCTTAGGTTCAGCTGGCTTATCCTGTTAAGTCAAGTTCAAAACATTCGAGAATGGCTTCCATAGCAGTTTTCTAATGTTTAAATTATGATCCAAAAGAGGTGCAAGTTATAACTAAAATAATAGTAGTATAAAATGCATGCAGTGAGCATTCTAAACTAATCTTTAATGCGTGATCATTAAGATAAATACGATGTATAGAGATCAAAAGTCGTTGAAATGTTAGAGGTAAGCTTGATTTTTAGGCGTGGTGGACGTATATGAAAATAAATCATTCTTAATATTCAAACATCAACACTTTGATATACTATCTCACATACTTTTTAAACTTCTCAAATTTTAGATGCTTTTAATTGTATCTTTAGATGGCACTCAACCTACCACTTGAACTATAATGTTTGAGGCCCTACTTGCTTTTAGCATTTCTCCCACTGTGAACAAACTTCTATAATAAGTTTAGGGCCACTAAGCATACTACATTTTTCTTTTTTCTTTTTTTTACTAAAAATGCGTAAGCGCTATCATGGTGTTTATATGTAGAAGATACGAATTGATAGATATCGGTGACACTTTATTTTTGGTGGGTGAGCATGGCAGCATAGTACTTATGGTGGACCAAGTTTTTGCTGTTTGATTTAAATGTTTTTATAGAAAGAAAAGGAAAGTGCTCTCGGTATGCCCTACTGTAATAATTGTATCGACATTTCTTACAATCCAAATGGCTATTAATATGTAGGACATTCTTATTAGGACCCCCTTCCTCTGTTTATTCGGAGAGATACTGGTGCACTAATGAAACGGCATAAAACAACAAACATATCTTTAGTGATGATGACCATATAATTTCATTAAGAAACATATAATAAGCTATCAGATTAGGACATTGTTTGAGGCCTCGAAGATTCATTATCCGTCTTTTCGTCCTCTTTCAGAGAATCCAAATGCTCTCTCATACTTAGTTTTCCTAATTAATGGTGTCTTTAGCACAAATGAGAGACAAACATCTCCTCCACAAAGGGTTGTCTACTTAAAAAAACAAATGAGCTAACTTGTTGATTATAACCTCTCAATAAAGAGTTTTTTTTTCTTCTTCTATTATCAACATCTATCAAGCAAGGCATAAGCTTAAATATTCGGTGAACCTTAAATGATATACGTGGAACTCACATTTTTCACTCATAGATTTTAAGTCATAACCTCATGTTCATATCTTACTTATTTACAAATACCGGGCATAAAATAATTCTCTTCTTGTTCGCACGATCGTTGACAAATATCAAGTTGACCACACTCATTTGACATTGTAATTTGTAAGTAAAGAATTCGACCCCGTTTCTCAGTTAGACATATTTTTCTTGCAAATAAGAATCCCACACCGGTGTTCATTCGAATAAACCCTTTTTTTCAAAGATTAAAATGTGAATTATTGCAATTGTAGTTGACTTTTGGTGATGACAACCTTTTGCATTCTCATGGTTTTTAGTATTTTGACCAAATTGAGATGATAATTAAAAGCTAAGTGTGCCAGATATCCCTAACTGGAAACCAACTAAGCTAGTCGATATAATGTAAGATAGCATTAAAAGCCTTGATTGGTGGGTATACATTAGAAGAGTGTAGAATTGGGGAATGATTGTGTAAAAATAACGTAATAGGTTAAGTCTTATGAACCTGTAGCAACAGCAATGTTTCAGGCAGCAACAATAACTTAGTTTATTCTTCCCTTTGGTTGAGCACGGTATATGGCAGCAACAGTAACTCAGTTTCTGTTCGGGCAGCAACAGTAACTCAGTTGCTGCAGGCAGCAGTAACAGTAAAGAGCAGCAGTAATCGTTGGATTGGCAGCGCAAGTTCGGGCAGGAACAGTAACTCAGTTGCTGCAGGCAGTAAGAGCAAGAGATAGTGAACTCCTCCGGTAACGTGACACACCGCAGCAGCAAGAAAAAACTATTGCCGGACACCGGTACAGCGCCTACAACAAGAGAGAGAGAGAGATTGTGATTGCTCGAGGCGTGGGTCGCACTCTCTTTGAAGAGTATTTCGACCTACCTCGGGTAAGGTAACGAAAGTCTAATCTCTTCCCAGGATACAACGAGCCTACGTATACAGTAGACTTCAGTTACCCGGAAGTCTACGTAAGAATGTAAACCGTTCAGAGAGAGAGAGAGAGAAGAGTTGTGTTGTAACTGTGTTATTTTTGAAGGTGGTGAGGAGTTGTTTTTATAGAGAGAGTTTGCCCAACGGCTCTCTCTTTATTCAAACGTGTGGGACGTGTCCCTGAGGATTAGGTCTCCTCAAGAGGTGGAGAGAACAAAGTGAAGACCAAGACTTAATAAACCAAGCCCAAGCCCAATGAACTTTTTATTAAAAAGATTATGGATACCCAAGCCCAAAGGACCCAAGGCCTCCAGAGCCAGAAGAGCCAATCCCAATCCCAATCCCAATCCCAATCCCAATTCCAAGTCCGAGCCCGAGCCGGCCCGGCCTACCGGGCCGCCTGAGAGAGGTCCAAGTGTATATAGAGTATAAAATCCTCTCACACACTCACACAGCTATACACTCTCTCTATATCACATGTTACACACATGTCACATGGGTACTACCTTATATGTTTAGTTCATCTATTGTTTATAAGCAATGTGAGACTAAACTTTAGGCTATAGTATAGGAGTCACATAAAATAGATGACCAAGAGGTCATGGGTTCAAGGCTCAAAAGAGGTATAAGTTTTGAAAAATTCCAACAGATTGTAATGATGGTGTGTGACTGATCCCAATACATTTAGGGAGATCATCAAACATATAAAACCCATTAGAGTCAAACATCCTAAGATGGATATGTTTCGCTACAATTGTGGATGACATCTGGATCCACTATTAGTGGACATTGTTTGTGCAACATTCAAGCTTAATGACCAAAGACCATGTCAGTTGTTCAAGTATTATATGCACCACTGGTGTGCCAGGATATCTACAATGTTACTCTAGTCTAGATATATGCTAGAATAGAATGTTTTGAAGGTCAGCTAGCTTAGCTGGCTAACTATGTGGGAGTTGTTAAAAATTGGTGTGAGTCGATTTTCCCGGAGGATCAGTTGAGTTAAAAGTGTCTTTGAAAATGTATTGTCTACTCATAAGAGCATATGCAGCAGTTAGGTCGGTTGCTGATGTGGCAACAATCGACCTCAAATCCATCAACCGACCACCCAGCAGCAAGGTCGCCTTGTCCAGCTAGCAACCTACAACTCAAAAAAATGCATCTTGTGGGTTGGTTCAGATATCCACAGGGTGGGTTTGTAAAATAATCATGCCGCGCAGTTCAGAACTGCGCGACACAATTGAACCAATGAGAGGACGCCACTTGTCATGTTCTGATTGGTTGTATAAACTGCGCAGTCGCAATTCTGAACTGCGTGGCATACCAACTGCTGGGATGGGCCACGTGTATGACCCAGATTCAAAAGAGGGCAACGGCTAGTTCTTGCCGCATAGTTCAGAACTGCGCAACATGGACAAACTATCAAAATTGCCCAAAGTGAGTACCGTATTAGAGGTGATGGACAAACTATCAAAGATGTTTGAATCAACTTCGAGTAATTTAAATTCTCAAAAGTGTATTACGAGTGTTTCAGATTCTCGTAAGCGGGTTACTTTCAGCGACGTGGTTAAAGTCTTTGGCGATGATTATCGCGTAATACCTATTGGAGCTTCGTTGTTAACATCAGGTAATTACTCAGATGTTGAAGTTAGAGGAAAGAGAGCTTCACATATTGAGAATGGAAGCAAAATGCGCATTAAGGCACGGAATTGCAATCAACAAGATGATTTGGTTGATATGACTTGTGATATTCGGGATAAACCATGTAATGTGATTCATGGTACTCGGGATAAATCATGGTGGTTGTCTTATGGTATTTGTAAAAGGTAGAGGTTAGACTTGGTTGCTCCATTGGAAATTATGTCGGGTAAAAGTGAATTGTCTAGCTATGATGAGTGCTATCACATAGTAGATAATGAAGATGTTCGGATTTCATTAACAAATGATAATTCGTTAAGTTTGGACATGGTGTAATATGTGCCTAGTATGGCTAGAAATATGTTTTCAAGCCAGCTATCGGACTTGGGTCTTTTGGCTACCTTCGACGATGATGCTTTTGAGATCATGAAGGAGGCTATTGCTTTAGCTTGGGATAAAAGACAAGATGTGTACTTAGGGACGAGTAACGTTAATGATGAGATTATTGGTGTTGTTACTTCGATGGTGGACTCTAGAGCATGACATGAGAAACTTGGTCACGTGAACATTTGGATGAAAGCATTGTTCTTAAGGAGAATACTTGATAAGTTAAAATCGATAGATTTGTTCTTTTGTGAAGATATTGTCTTTGTAAAGAAAAAGAAAGTTGGGTTTCCTAAAAAGAGAAGAAAATTGAATATGGGATCGAACCACTTCTACGATGATGTATGGGAACTGACTAGAGTTAGTTTCAACGGGGGATTTCATGGTTTTGTTGCTTTCATTGGTGATTCCGCACGAGAGCTTGGTGTACATTTCATGAAAAATGAAACGGATTAGTTTGATGTCTTCGCTAGATGGAAAGCTTGGGTTGAGATTAAGGCGGGTTCAATGTTGAAGCGTCTTGGGTCTAACAGTAATGGTGATCAATTTTGCTGTGATGAGTTTGCTATTGATAAAACATCTATTGGGATTGAAAGGCTTGAGAAGATCCCAATAATACCACGAGAGTTTGGTATGGCTGAAAGTGTGGTCTGTGAGATTACTGAAAGGGCGCAATGTATAAAATATTTTATCGAGTTGTCAAGGCAGTTTTGGGCAGATTCGGTAGTTTCGGCAGTTGATATAGAGTCTTGGTATGCATTGGATCTTAGACTATTAGAATGGATCACTTGGATGAAAAAGGAGGTAATACTTTATACTTCCTTGTCTACTCTAGTAGTAGATCATTACTAGATTATATGTCTAGTTTGTGCATGTTCATTGGATATGTTTATTATGATTTTGGTGACCGATCTTGTGATGCAAAGAATCGGAAAATTATCCAACTTATTGATATGCTTATTGATGTGATATCCAATAATGATGTTTTTTACGAAGACATGGATAAGTGGACTGGAAAAGTAGATTTATCGGGGTCATGCGAGTATGTAAAAATCTCTGCAGGGATAGTGTTGGAACCATTGGTTGAAAATGTCCAACGAGAACCGTATACTCCTCCGATTGTAATGAAAAGAAGAACCAAGGATTCGAGACCTACAGCCCGTTATCATTTCTTTCGACATTGTTTGTGGTTAGACGATATTGGTGATGACTACAAGGTGCCTTTACAAGGTGAGGTCATGGGCAAGTGGGAGCTTGCCATGGACGATGATGAGATGGGATCTCAATCGTCATATCGGGTATATGATGTAATCATATTACCGATGGTAAAACTCTTTACTACACAAGTTGATTTACAAGTTAAATGAGAACAAGTTTGTTCAAGCGGTTCAAGGTGAAACTTGTGGTAAAGTGCTTTCAAGAAGAAACAAGTGGTTATGTCAAGATGTTTTGGTTCACCGGTTGTGAAGCTAATTATTTTGTGGTGGCTTTGTTTTTTGGATTGAGTGATTCTTGATACGGAATAAAAATCCTTCATGATTGATCTTATTGAAGATGGGTATATGTAAGCCGGCTACATGGATACATAGTTACTGGGTAAAGTTGTAATATGGAGGCTCATACATGAGAGCTCATATGCTTGTTCGAGATATACACTGAAATGATGGGGCTCGATGTTGGATATATTTATATCATTGGTGAATTTTTTTTAAATACCACAGAGACCATTGTTGATGTTTTGAGTTTTGAGAACTCATAGATCATCCGTTCTTAGAGTATGGATGATATGCTAGTTGCGTTTGCAAGTTCTAGCATGGATAAGATTAAAAAGTCATGGAACGATTATCTCAATAAAGGGTTTGGACCGATGGATTGGTTAATCCTTGTGCATATGGTATAGTTCAACATGAAGAACGTGAAGCAGAAGTTGTTATTGACTAGCGTACATTGAGACTGATTGGAGTGTTATTTAGTAGCGCACCATTTGTCGTTACTTCGGGCTTGAGACACGTGTTTGTTTGGCTATGGAATGCGATATGAGTTTAGATCGAGGTATGTCTAACTCATTGATGATATGTTTGCTAATGTATGTCATTGTTTACATGAGACCAAAATTTCTCATGAAGTGGATGCTGTGAGACGTTGATAATGGATATTATGTATTCGAAGAAAACTCGGTTGTAGCTCATAGCTATGGAGTGCTTCTTGTTCAGCTTGCAGGGTTGTGTTTACTTATGATGACGAAGTACGTTAGTGACATGGAAATAACTACAGTTTCGTGGTGTTATACTGAAGCTACTTGGGTATCGAGATGATAATGGTTGAATTGCATCATTGATTGTAAATGCATGTGTACGGTGCGGCTTTGGAAGTTTGCAAGGGGTGTTCTTGAATTTTTGTTAAAAAATGTTCAAAACATTACCACATGGTTTGTGTGGTACGATAGCTTTTGGCGTGAAGAGTTCTGTTTGACACAGTTACAGATGTGGTTGCTTTGAAGATAGGTAAAGTTACGGGAACCTCACATTTCAAATTTCAAGGGGAAGATTGTTGAAGATTGTGAAATTTTGTAAGTGGGTCTTCATGGTGTTGAAGGTCCAGGTTGTGCGAGACATTCATTTTGAGATCTGGAGATGGGTTACGGGATTCAATTTAAAGTGGGAGATTGTTATGATATGAACTCGAATCGTGTTAGAGGAAGTTCATCGGAGCTCGTGGGATGAACGAGGTGGGACAAACGAGGACCGAGGACAGTTTGAATAAGGGTTTGTTCAAAGTCCTGTTCGAATAGACTTTTGTCTGTTTTGTCTATTCGAACAGAAGAGGCAGTGGAAAGTTTATTCGAATAGAAGTCATGTTTATTCAAATAAAAAGAGACAGGGAAAAGTTTATTCAAATAGAAGTCATGTCTATCCGAATAGAAGTCATGTTTGTTCGAATAGACTTTTGTTTATTAGAACAGAAACGTTCAGAACCCATCTATTCAAATAGGATCCATAGTCTATTCAAATAGTTTGTAAGTCAATTTTAGAAGATGTTTTTTGGGGGACGTTGGTCTGTCTCGTGATCCATACTTCGAGCCTATTCTTATGTATGACTTCCCATGTTTATAAGGGAGTCTAGGGTTAGTTATTAGCCTAATCTTTGGTGAGTTTAATCTTAGAGAGGCTAGGGGTTGAAGAGACTCCATTAAGCTTAAAAAGCTTGAGAGATCGTTGTAACCTTTGATCTTTGATAGTGAATTGTTCTTGGGGAGTGGTTTTTTATTCGCAAGGGTTTTCCACTTCCCTTCTCAAGGTAAATTATTGTGTTCTTGCTTTCGTATATTTCTTATTGGCATTTCGTTTATCATTCTTGGGGCGAGGGATTGAGATAGCTACCCGAATTCCTAACAACCTGATGCGCACACCTCTCTCTCAATACACAGAGTCCCATTCTTATACGGTAGAACCCTTTTGTACTAAGAATTTTTTGTGTATTTACCGCCCCACGGATGGAATCTTAACCTCAACCACGGTTGCCAATCAATGTTTTCTCTGCCCTTCCACTCGATCATGTTCATAATCAATTCAAACGAATGGTGGATTTCAGCTCTCGATTTACTCCTCTCAGTTTTCACCACACACCCATACGAGGATAAATATGTCAGAAGTTAGGATCCTTACAATGTACATCCCCACTCTGCAGTACTCGTAAAACCAAAACTCAAAAAATGACCAAAATCCATACAACGAGTTCATATCATGCCCATTCTTCTTCACTGATGTTAGGTCAAGTCCTCGAGATAATGCAGTCATGATAGGAGATCCCTAATCGTACTTTGTCCCGCCTATAATATGCTCGTCTTCCACAGTGGTGAGATAACCGGCCGCAAGCGAGGTGTTTCCATTTGTAAAAAAATTGATTTCCCATCATATATGCAATAAATGCCCTTGCGTACACATTATCTAATTGTGGTTTGTAAGCGTAATCTGTTTTTTTCATATCCAATTCCTCATATACGTCTTCAAGAATACTAACATGATGTTCTCGTACTTTATATCGTCGCTCGTAAACCTATGAAATAACTTCTCAGCTTCATGGACATTCGAATACTTATCGTCATAAGGGAGATTGATTCCCATCTACAAGGGAGAGCTGTCAGTATCACAAAGTCTAACGGCGTAAAGCCAAATTCCCCGCAGGGGAAATGAAATGTATGAGTGGACGGCCACCACCGCTCCACAGAGCATGAACCAATCGGTTATCGCTATTCCCCACCTTAATCAATATAAATTCCTCGAAAACCATTTTGTCGATCAATTTCTTTATCGATGGATAGTTCGAGAGAAGCTCGTACCATTTCAATATCTTGTATAGCAATCTACGACATATTTATTGTCGCGATTCTACATTCAAACACAAAAAAAAATACATTAGAGTTTTATTCGGGCATTTCAAAACATTTGTAAAACAAAATTTTAATACGATAATTTCAAATGAATCTTACGTGTTTGTCCTTCGATCCAATGTTAATATGAAGCCAATTCACCGGAAGAGCGTCTACTCGGTGTAAA
>JACGCM010001502.1:0-83856 GCA_014058105.1 Kingdonia uniflora
ATTTGTTCGCTCTACGCTCCCTGAGAGGTTCTTGACAGGGCGGCATTTGTGGTATTTAGGAGAGCGCCGGGTGTATTCAGAGGAATCTTTGTAGGGTGGATGCCCAGGTGGATTTATCAAGTGGGGAAAGTAGGGGTAGCACCTTTTGGCACCAAGTGGACGGGGTACTCAGAGATTCTGTTTGGCCACCAATCGGTCTTGAGCAAGACGCAAATAGGCGGGTACTTCTGTACTGTAGATGACTCTAGAGGCTGTATTTGTTGGCAAAAACTCACGAACTTTATTGCGTACCATCGATGACGTGGTTTTGTCTGTCCTGTCATCCAAACGGCATGCCTTCGGCTCAAATCTTGTCGGTGTTCTTCACGTTTCTCAAGCAGTTACACTCGTAACGTTCCTCAACCTGCGCAAGATTGCTGAGTAAGAGGGTTGCTGGGCAGGCATTCCTCCGGCAGATTTGCCAGCATGGGGAAGTTGAGCGGAGGGGGGGGAATTTGGAAGTAGTTTACAGGAATTGGAAAAGAAAGTACAAGGTAGGGGAGATTGGTATGGTGGGGAATCACAGAAGCGCGCAATGTCGGTCCTAACTTTTGAGGAGGGGAAGTTGGCTCTTACCCACATGGTTATATCTTCTATCCAAGGATTCAAGCTATAAATCTATATATAAATACCTTACTGATACATCTTCCGTCCGAGGCACAGATGATTTACTCTCACGACCTCTGATGAGATTTTTTAAGAAATTTGATTTGTATTAAGTAGTCGAGCGGTTCGAGTACTAGGTGATTTTCCAGGGTGATCACAGTCAACTGTAAGGTTCAAGGGTAGATTGCTTAACCCCTCGTGGTTTCCCCTTCTCTCCTATTATAGAAATGGTCTGAGGGGTGAGTCCTATGAGGTCACATTATAAGTGTACCCTCCGGGTATCAGGCTGGTATCCCATAGTGGTGTTGACGCTCGACATGTTGGGCGAAAATCACTGTGCTCATACCACCTACACCTATTGTTGGTTATCTCACTGTCGCTGTAAGAACCTACAGCCGCTGTCATCTGTCTGTGAGCTGGCCATCTGACATGTTTTCCTTCGACCACGTAATGAATATGGTCAAAGTATTTTTGGGGCTGATGTTGAGTTCGTATGCTGTCGATCTTTCTTCATCTCTTTCTGTCTTATTCATAGTCGTCTGTGTCTTCTTCCGCGGCTCATCTTCGTGTACCTTGGACAAGGCTTGTTTACCGATTGAATGCTTCGAGGTATTCATGTATGCTTCGATGTACCGGACACTCGGCCTCATCGACCTCAAACCCGTCGATCCCCCTTCATCCCGCCTATTGTACACAACAGGACTTCGACTACAAAATCTACCCTATCATCTGCATCAACGCGAGCCCAGCACCAAACTCACGGAGTTGGTTAAATAACCCCCTCTGTCCCAGGCTCCTCGCTATCGAGGTGCCTCCAAATTTCTAAGCCCCAAAAATTAGTAAATATCGTAACACTGATCCTCAATCCCACATTCTAGAATTTTAAAATGCTCTAGGCCTTTACTTTACTGCTGACCACCTGATGTGTCAACTTTTCCCCATCAGTCTCACAGATAGCCCTCTTCGTTGGTATCAAAACCTTCATAATAGCTCGATTCAAAGCTTCTAGCAATTATCCCGCCTCTTCATAGCCCAATTTGCCTTCAACAAGGACTACGAGGTCAGAGTCGATACCCTCTTCAATTTTTGAAAATCCCCCTATGAAAACCTTGAGGCCTTCACGAAGAAGTTCCTCGACGAGTGGCGCAAAATCAAAAACCTCGACTACGCAAATGTCGTACTCGCGTATTCAAAGGCTTTGCCAGATAATAATCATGTCAAAGAATACCTGGTCCTCTACAAACCACGAACCTTCGAGGAGATGCTCTCAAAAGTCAATGGCTATATCGACCTTGAGCGCTCCAGCGAATCAAATAAACAGGGGCTACCTTCGATCACCAATCCAACTAAGCCTCGATAAGGCTCACCCTCTACCCCTACACCCCTGATCGCCCCCATCTCACAGGAGACTAAGAGCCGCAAACGCACTTATACTAACAACAATGTTGAAGTACAAAAAAAGTGACCGAAGCCAGTCTTACCCAGACTTACTACCCCTCTCAGCACCCTTCTACCACAGATCCAGGTAGACCCTATATGGCGTACCCCTTTTGTCATTGAAGCCAAACAATACGATCCTTACTGCGCCAACCACAAATATAGCTGCCACCACACCAATAAGTGCTTCGCTCTGCAGCACTCACTCGAAATAAACCTCAAAGAAGGACGTCTACATCAGTGCGTCATAGATCTCCCTGGTTATCTCAATGAGTCGTACCTAAAACCTCAACCAGCCCCTGCTGTCGACCCAGCGGAGGTACACATCTACCAGCTTCACCTCATCAAGGTCAATAATATCGATAACATCACTTCTATGAGCAAGCGTAAGTGCGTTGAAGAATGCTACAAAGTTACTTACCAGGAGAAGCTTCCTACCCTCCTGCCAGATTCAAGTTAATGTTCTCGACCCAAGGTTATCTCTTTCATCGACTACAACACCTCGCATATTCATTTTCCCCATTCTGACCCTTTAGTCATCATGATTAAGGTCGAACACCTCGTTCTCCATACCATGTTTATCGATAAAAAAGTGTAGCCGATGTACTTTTCATTCAGATCATCTAAGCCATGAACAAAATAGACCTCATTACTACCGCCAATGTCAAACTAAAAGGTTTTAATGGGTCCACCAAAGTTGTTATTGGTCAAATTAGTATTCCAGTTACCACCGGTCCAGTCATACTTCAAGCCAGCTTTCTTGTCATTGATAAGAAGTCTGAATACCATGGTATCCTCGGGCAGGACTGGCACCATGCTATGCGCGCCATACCTTTGACCTATCATCAGACCCTTCGTTTAACTACCCCCCTGTGGTACATTGAATTTAAAAGGCTCTCAACGCCTCGCGCCTTCATGTGAGCATCCGCGGATTGATCAGACCAGGAAACTCGTCAGATTCGCATAGCAATCGTTGTCTCCATACCTTCGACACCTGCCATCTCACCCATCGAACCCACTATTTATATTGAACACGACGGTCCTGGTCGAGGTACGTTCATTGGAGCATTTCTAGATGAGGCAGAGCGCCTCAAACCTAGAGACTTCCTTCGAGCAAACAAGATGTCTTGGCATGGACATTCTAGGAGATGCCTGATGTCGGCCACAGTTTGGCATGCCACCGCCTCAACCTCATCCCCCATTTCACAGTAGTAAAACAGAAGAAGCGTACCTTGGCACTATGACTTCAAGAAGCAGTAAACCTCGAAGTTGACAAACTTATAGCCGCGGGTTTCATCAAAGAACTCAAGTATGCTGAGTGGATGTCCAATATTGTTGTAGTTCATAAAAAGAATGGGAAGATCAAAATTTGCGTCGACTTTATAGATCTCAACAACCACACACCGAAGGACAGTTTACCCCTCCTGATCATTTCATTACTCCACGATGCTACTACAGGATACGAGAGCCTATCAATGATGGATGCAGCTTCTGGTTACAATCATTTACCCCTCATCCCCGAAGATCAAGTTAAAACTTCCTTCATAGCCAAACAAGGCCTTTACTGCTTTAATGGCATGCCCTTCGGCCTTAAGAATGCCGGTGCCACCTACCAATGCCTTGTACGGCTATGTTTAAACCTTTTCTTGGTAAGTCGGCCAAAGTTTGTATCGGCGACATGTTATGCAAGAGCCTCCAAAAATAGACCCACATCCAGAACCTAGCCGAAGTTTTTCGATACTTCGAACATACAACATGAAACTTAACCCAGACAAATACCAGTTTGGTGTTTCATCTGGAAAATTTTGATGTCATCTTATCAGTAAAGGAGGTATCGAGATCGACCCTACCCATATCTGATCCCTCATCGATATGCCTTCCTCTTGAGCGAAAAAAGATGTCCAGAAGGTGGCTGGTATTTCTTTATACGACCAACGCGTCCACAAAGGTAAAAAGAAAAACAACCCTGAGATTAATTGGACACCCGACTGTGAATAGGTCTTCCTAGAACTTAAAACATACCTTATTCGACCACCCATCATCAGCACCCCTATCAAAGGCGAAACACTCTCCTTATACCTTGCGGTCACCGATACCTCTATCAGTTCAGTCCTCATTCGACTCGAATCAAACATCAAGAAATCTATATATTTTATCAGCAAAACTCTGATACCCACAGTATCTCGATACATGAAACTTGAGCGTTTGCTCCTCACCCTCGTCTGCACTTCCCAAAAAATCAAACAATATTTTTAAGCTCACCCTATCCGTGTTATAACAAGCAATCGCCTTCGAGAAGTATTCAGCAAGATAGAGAAATCTAGACGAGTACAACAGTGTTCTATTTATCTTGGCAAAAAAGAGATCATATTTGAGAAGTAGATATCTCAAAAAGGCCAAACAGACGCCGATTTCCTTGCTAACTTCCCGATCGAAGATGTCGACCGGGAGGAACACGAAGACGACCTACCAGAGGACTACCCCGAACCTACCGACCCATGGAACCCTAACACAGGATGACGACTCTTCACAGATGAATCCGCTGGACCTAACGGTTCAGGGATAGGTATCATCCTGGTTATACCTACCAATAATCATAAAGATAAGGCAGTCAAGTTAAATTTCGAATGCTCCAACAACGAAGCTGAGTATGAAGCCTTGATCCATGGCCTCGATTTTGAACTCAAACTTGGTGTCCCTAAATTGGTAGTTTTTACAGACTCCCAACTTATTCAGAGATAATACACCAGTGAGAATCAAGCCAACGGTCGCATGGCTGAGTATGTTGCTCTCATCCGCCAGTGTATGGATCGTTTCCCCAAAAAATATTTTATTACTCACTACCCTCGAGGTAAAAATAGACACGCAGATGCCCTCTTCTACATAGCAGCTATGTTAGGCCAGTCCGAATCCCAAACTCTCTATATCGAAGAACTCAAATGCCCAAGTATCGACCAGATGGAAATCAGCACAATCAATACTAGGGGCGAGAGTCTCGATCCAGATGACTGGTGAATACCATTTTTTCGATTACTTCAACAATGCTATCCTCCCAGATGATCCCAAAGCCAAACGGTAATTATTAGAAAACTACTGCAGATACACCATCCTTAAACGCGAGTTACATCGTAAATCCCCAAATGGTGTCCTCCTTCGATGTATCTCTCAAAATAAAGAACCTCTGCCAAATCCATGGAATAAAATGTAGTTAGTATCATAAAATAGGCCACAATCCTCGCCTTGTTCCACTGATATAAATACATTATAATTAATGAACATCTTTTTCTTCTAAACTTCGTCACCTATTCTCTAGTAAATTTCTTGGTTTACCTTAAGTATCATGCCAACCCTTCGACTCGACTGATACTTTGTGGCGACCTTGAAAATTTTCAAGTCTCCAATATTCGAGCAAACTCAAGGGATACTTATGGTCGAGAAACTGGACCCTTGAGAATGCATTGGGGGAGAACACGTTCTCTTTCAATCAAGCTCAGGCCTTCGAAGTCTAGTGAATTTCTTAGTTTACCCTAAGTATCAAGTCAACCCTTCTACCGGACTGATACTTGGGGGCGACCTTGAAAATTTTCAAGTCTCCAATATTCGAGCAAACTCGGGGGGCACGAATGGTCGAGAGACTGGACCCTCGAGAATGCATTGGGGGCGAACACGTTCAACTTCGATCAGGCTCAGGCCTTCAAAGTCCAGCAAATTTCTTAGTTTACCCTAAGTTTTATGTCACCCTTTCGACCCGACTGATACTTAGGGGCAACATTAAAAAATTTCAAGTATCCAATATTCGAGCAAACTCGGAGGGCACGAATGGTCAACTAACAGGACCCTCAAGAATGCATTGAGGCGAACACGTTCTACTTCGATCAGACTCATGCCTTTGAAGTCCAGTAAATTTCTTAGCTTACCCTGAGTATCGTGTCAACCCTTCTACCTGACTGATACTTGAGGGCGACCTTAAAATTTTTCAAGTCTCCAATATTCGAGCAAAATTGGAGGGCACGAATGGTTGAGGGACCAGACCCTTAAGAATTTATTGGGGGCGAACACGTTCTACTTCGACCAGGCTCAGGCCTTCGAAGTCTAGTAAAATTCTTAGTCCCACCCATGTGTCGCATTTACCTCTTTACTGATACTCGGGGAACAATCTAAAAGCTTTTCAGGGTTCGACAATTCTACAAGTATTCTACACTTACAACATACGGAGATACAAGTAGATAAGAATATTAACAACTCTACTGCATACAAGAAGTTTTGGTACAACATATATCAGAGAATCAAGTTCAACACAAATCAATCTAAACTAAGTTCAAGGCATACATCAGGATTCTAGCATAGCAACTCAGTACAAATCAATCTCAACACAATCCAGTTTCAGTACATATTACATCAGTAATTCAAAACAATTACAAGTTTGTAACTCAAGTACGAAACAAGCTTAATATTGTTCAAATATTACAACCTAACAGAAAGATAAGAAAAATAGTTTGACACTCCCAGTACAATACCTCATATAGGAGTGGCTACACCATCTCCTCCCACAGTTTTTTCTTCGCCAACAACCCTAACGCCTTCAGTCGAAGGGTTCGACGTAGCATCAACCACGACCCCTCTGGTCATAGTAGCAGCAACAACTATGTCTATCACATGAGTCTCTGGGCCATCTCCCACTCTTACACCCACACCAGTAGCAGCTATTTCTGCCCCCTCTATCTGAAAAGCATCATCATCAATAGGGTCACTGGTTCTGGCTAGGCGTTGTAAAGTTTCAGGATCATACCCCACCTCTTTGATGAACTCCTTGAGCTTAATATTAGTCTCACATTCATCATCAAACTGCCCTTGGAAGGTCTCCTTCTGTTCTGCAATAACCTTATCCTTCTCAACCAATTTTGCATTCAGAAATTATGTATGAGTGTACTGTTGAGCTTCGAGCCTCCTCTCGCATTCACCTCTGATAGTCCCCTAATCCCGCATTAAAACACCAATTTCTAAAACCAGCGATCCTTCGGTCCCTCGAGCAAGCTCCAGATTGTCAACCGCCTACTTAAACTGCCTTATTACTACCTTCTGTGCCTTTTTGAAAGCCTGTACCCAAGCATCTGTCTGCTAGAATATTTGAGCCATCAGTATCTCTCGAAGCATGGTACACTTAAGAAAATTTCAGAATTTTGCAAAAAATAAATAGTTACCAGATACATACTTTTCTTCATCTGCCTCACAGCTTTGTCTGGATTAGTGCCACAGAGTTCCGCCATCGAAGCAGCCTTAGCTCCAGCGTGTTCTTCTAGTTTGAATGCGGATAGTTCTTCTTCCATATCCTCTGCATCATCCTCCCCCAGCGTTATACGCCTCTTCTGCTACGGTCCTTTGGCCTGCTATACCATTGGAGATTCAGGTAAGACCTTCCCCATCCCTTTGTCAGTCTGTATCAACGCCTGCTTCGATGCCTGCCTGGAAACATCATAAACTACTTCTGGTATTGGTGCTGCCTGCCTCGACGCCTGCTACCTCTTCGGCACATAATTTACCTTTCTCGACAATTTTACTTTCTCCATTCCTTCAACACCTCTATTTTTTGATGGCTTCGGTATAATGGGTACATTTCCATAATTTTATATACATAAAACAACTCGATCCTTCTGATCCCCAATTAAAACTGTCAAATCATATCCTTACATCAAGTCAACCTTTTTTCCATAATCCAAGGAAGCATCATGATGCCTACAAATACTCTGCCCAAGGCTCCGTACAGTTTCTGACATGCCAGCTATTTAGACAGTCAGTTTTGCCAATCAAAGCCAATCGACCTTCGAAATACTTTCCTCTCATCCTCGAATAATCGTCTACATCACCTCTCGAATATTCATCCTCAGATAACCTGATATTCAAATTTAAAACATGCCAATAATACGTATCTCAAGCAAACTATTTTCAAGCCTAAATTACCTTCGAGTATTATATGTGTCCTACTTACGCAAAGACAGTTCAGTATCTCACTTCGACAGTCATCTCATAAATTATCAAGTTCATTCGGGCAGACACCCGTACACTGAAATACAGAAGAAAATAATCAACAGTCAAAAGAAACTACAAACACTCCTACCATCCTATTTTACCCCAATAAAGCATCCCCTATTTACAGACGGGACAGTTCTTCAAAGACTCAACCTTAGCATCTTCTTTGTCCACCACCTCCACAGCCAAAGACTCCAGGAAGGCCAATCGGTCACCGAAAAGCGAGCCCATCATTTGTAGCACCCCCCACCAGTACGCATAGGGCATCCCATTAATGGGTTCCCCTGGCTCCACTTAAAACAAATCCGGCATAGCCCAATCCAGGCCTCGATCGCCAAAATACCTCTGCTTCAGTTCGAGTGTCTTTTCCCATATTTGAAGGACCCTTGCCACCACCCAGTTTTGGCACTTGGTGTTAGGAGCATTTTTGTTGCTTTGGGATGAAGACCCAGACAATTTTCTTGGAGAAGAAGGAACAAATGTGTGAAGTTCTCCTAAAAGAACCCTACTTATACTTGAAAACATGTACATTTAAACCCTCCTTAATCAGAACCGCATTTTTCACAGTTTTCAAACGTTTCCCTTAGAATATCACAGTCAAACCTTTTCAACTTCCCATACTCAACCGTTTCATCAGCATGCGTATCCAACACCTATTACCGAGGTGTTACAGTCGCCACATCCGCAGTTTTGAAACTTTGATCCCTTTTTGCCTCCTCCTACAACTCCTTCAATACATACATCGAACTTTGAGATTTCAGAGTTAATTATTCATTCTAGGTCGAATATTAACCATTGTCTTCGATACCTATATGTCCCGTCGAAGCACTTTTCCTCTCGAAGATAGCTTTTTATATTATTTACCCTTCGAAGTTGGATGTTCGATTCCGTGCCTATAATCTATTCGTCTACCATATTTACTAGATACAAAATTACACAGTGTTAGTGAAATGTTACACTCATTCCATTACGTTGATTGCAACAAAGCGAAGATAAAGGAAGAAGAGGAAAATCTACCGAAATAACAACATAAAAAAAAACCTTCCAATACAGCAATACAAAAAATTACAAAACCTATCACCACCATCACCCTTCCACCACCTTATGAAGAACCCGCACTATTTTTAGGCAGGCCAGATCGTCCTGTCGAGCCATGCCCACCCCCAACTGATCTTCTTCCTGAACAGGATGTTCGGCTAAACCTGACAGAATGAGGTAAGGTTCTTCAGCAGCTGTGAACCTCCACTGTAACATTCCCCACAAATACGCATAGGAGTGCCCATTGATCGACTCCCGAGGCTCTACCTCTACCAGGTCTGGTATATCCCAGTCGAGTTCCTTGTCCCCAAAGAACTTTAGTTTCAGTTAAGCCATTTTTTTTCCTATGTGACGGTCTCTGGCGAAACCCATCATTCTCTGATAACGTATGTTGGGAGTGGTATCCATTTTACTTTTACAGAAAACATAGAAAGAAACTAAAAATGAAGAGTATACAGTGGTACCGTCAAAATCCCTATTTATAGCTTCATTAACAACATTTATTACTCCGTAATCACAAACTTTGTAATTACCCTCCTTTATTACCTTCATCGGAAATCAAATATGACTCAGCAACCGTTCCACTTCCAACAACTAATAGTTTTTCTCAGCAAATGCCTCTACACCTATTTCCAAGAGCCTTGCCGAGAGGGGGAAAATGCAGTAGCCTACTCGCAGTCTTTTAGTTCCATTCGAACACTCGAAGGCTACATCGAAGCCTACATGAATACCTCAAAGCCCATTCAATCCGTTAACAAGCCTTCTAAGGTTACACGAAGATGAAGCCCTAAAGACGAAGCCTCGACTATGAATAAGCCTCGAAGATGAAGACAGATCCATCAGCATACAAACTCCACATCAGCACCAGAAATACTTTGACCATATTCATATGTGGTCAAAGGTAGACATGTCAGACAACCAGCTCATCAGACAAGAATGGCGGTGTTGTTGATCCTTACAGCTATAGTGACATAACCAACAACAGCTATAGTGTCAGAGCACAGTGCCAGGCCTGACATTTTTGGCGTCCGCCTGATTCCTGGAAGGTACACTTGTAATGTGACCTCCTATGGTGACTCAGCCCTACCTATGTTCTATAAATAGGACAGAAGGGGAACCAAGGAGGGGTTACAAAATTTCTCCCTTGAACCCTTGCAGTTTACCTTTGATCACCCTGTAAATCACCTAGTGCTAGAACCTTTGACTACTCGACAACAATATCAAATCTCTTAAAAATCCTCATCAGAGGTCGTGGAGTGATCAATTTTGGGCCTCCAAGCAAGTATATTGTTAGTAGGTTATTTGTATTATAGATTATATGCTTAAATCCTTTGATAGAAGATAAACCCCGTGGTGTAAGAGCCAACTTCCCCTCCTTGCGAAGTTAGGCTCCTACAGTTATTCTGAAATGGGTCAGGCCATTGCTGATTTTCTTACGGATTTTCCAGTGGAAGATCCTGAATTGGAGGAGCGTGATCCTGTCATTACAGATAAACACTACTAGAAAATGGACCAACAACCACAGTCTATATTTGTTTTAGTCATGGTGACAATAGTAGCTAAATGCTTCAAACCTAACCATGGCCAAGCCATAAAATTCGTGGCCAAAGACATATACTTATTTTGTTTTAGTGCCACAAATTCTGATCCGTGGCCAAACCGTGGTAAATATTATTAAAAATGCGGGATCCTAAATTAGAAGTTTTATTTCCCTCCTTCTCTTCCCAGTTCACAGTTCATAGTTCACATTTCCCAGTTCCCAGTTCACTTTACGAATTTTAGGGTTTTGTCAATGAAATCTTCAACCATATCTCTCTTTCTACGAATCTTAAATCTCACAGAGGTAATTAAGTTCCAATTTCTGATTGATCGATGATAGCCATAAGCTCTCAAAGCATATATAAGTCTGTTTCTCTAAATTGATTTGCTCGGGAGAACTCACTGGATTTATTGAAGCCTAGAATTTGTAAACCAGAATTGAATCTTTCAAGTTCTAGGTATTTATTAGTAATTCGTGTTTTTGTCAAATTTACTATGGTTATATGATTTTTCTTTGGACGTTCCTAAATTCTATATCAAATTTCTCTAAAATTATTCCTAATCATGTACTTGATATGGGTTTTCAATTGGTGGCTATAGTTAGGGATTTTATGATTTTTCTTTGGATGTTCTTTAATTTTTTATTTTCAATTGGTGGCTGTAGTTTGGGATTTCTCATTATGGGTGTGTTATTAAGAGTGTGTTTTTACCCACTCTGGTTATGTAGACTTCCTTGTTGGATATGAATGGGAAATATGGGGTTGTTGATCAATGGTTGAGGATTTTGTTTGATGAAATGCTTGAGAAAAATGGGGTATCGTGGAATGCGATGATTGCGCTTATGTGAGTAATGGGGTAGAGTGGGGTGTGGTAGAGTTATTTAATTAGATAAAGTGTGGTGAGTTTTTGGTGCCTGATGACTCTTGTACTAGTATTTTGGCGGGTTGCACAGGGATTAGTGATTTGAAGATGGGTATGCAAGTGCATGGGTATCTTGTGGTTGTTGGGATGGAGAACGAATGTGCTTCAGGTCCCTGTAATATGCATTTTCGATGTAGGAATATTGTTCTAGCAGAGAGAGTTTTTCAGGAAAGAGAAGGTAGAAATGTTTTGTTGGAACATATAATGGTTAGGGCTTAGGTCCATAATGGGCAATATCATGATAAAAAAAAAATTATTGAAGAAAAGAATTATTTCCTTCAGAATTTTGTTGCAGGTCACGGTATTGTTGTGTCTGCTTTAACAGCATGCTCGAATCTCTGTTTGCTACTAGTTGGAAGACAAGTTCAGGGTCTTATTGTTACTTTGCATGGCATCCAGATGGATTTCAAGTCAAAAGATGGTATTATCATTATAAGTTCTTTGATTGACATGTATTGCAAATGTTCTAATATGGGAGAAGCTAGGCAGGTTTTTGATAGCGTGCTGACCTGCATGTTTCTCATTGGGTCATGGGTGTAAGAGGTTGGTGAAGCTTAAGCTGAGTGGGTGTGAAGGGAGTAAAGATTCTTTCTTGGAGGAGGGTAAAGATTCTTTCTTTGGAAGGATGCTCAACGCTAATAATATAAGGTCTGGAATCAGTTGTTCTTTCCTAGGTATAACTTCAGAGTCTTAGAGTAGTCTCATGTAACAAGATAAAACACATTAAAAATACTCCTGTACTTTTAAGTTTGTTTTCTGCCCTGAAAGAGCTGAAATGGTGACTAGATACAAGATCTCTCCTTTCATCAATTCTGGGAGGGACTGGAGTGGGAAAGAAAGGTGGTATATTCTTCATGATGAGACAGGCAAGGCACCAATCATTTTGAACATGTCAACCTTCATTGTCCTTGGCTAATTTGGAGTAGTGCATTGCATTCAGTGTAAGTTTTTCAACTCAAATTTCTCACTCAATGTATTTAACAGTAAATGATGATGTGGGGGTGAATCGTACACTAGTGGGGGTGGGGACTTGTAAACAGGAAGGGGTGGTGACTTGTAAACCGGTGGGGGTGGTGACCTGTAAACCGAAGGAGGGGGTGACTTGTAATGAAAATGAAGTGGTGGTTTCTCATGGTGGTGGAAGGGAGGATGCTTTTTGTGCACTAGAGGTGGTGAAGAATTGTGTTTATTGTAATTAGCAGAGGTCTCTAAAGGCAAACTAAGAGAAACATAGATCACAAGAATAGCTGTGAAAACTCAAAAAATAGTGACTTTTTCTTTTCTTTCATAGGGTCGAATCAACTTTTGAGCGTAATGCATATTTATTACGTCAGCTCTGGGCATAAAAGTGTTGAGTGGGTTTTCCCGTACGCAAGTATGGATTGATTCAGCGAAATGTATATTTTTGAGCGTAATTTATATTTTTTCTTCGAGGCTCACGGCTGAAATAAACGTTAGCGACAGAAATAGCAACTAAACTAGCTCCACCTTTCACTCTTATTTAACTACAACGCTAACTCTTATTTAACTACAGTGCTAAATCTTATTTAACTACAGTCTCCTTCTAATCTACTCTTGTTGGATTTTGTCTATGCGTATGATTGAAACCAATGCTTTCTGGACCACTCCGCAAGACCTTAGTCTTTAGCACCGGTGTACTATTGAAACCAATGCTTTTTCCTGGCTTTCACCCAATACTTTTTCCCGGCTTTGGATATAGCACCTACCAGCAACGCCAGTCTATCTAAGCCTAGGTTTTGTCAAGTTTCTTCATGCGCAAGTTTGCGCAGCGATGTTAGAAAAGCTGCGGCGCTATGCTTATTTTAGAACCTAGTCTGCTAGTTTTAAAAAGATAGTGTCAGTCTCTAACTACATTTTGAGGTAGCGATAAAAGAAAGGTAGTTAAGAAGTTGCGATAAGGAAGTACAGTTAGAACTAGATATGCATCATGAGGTTGCTATAGCATCAATCTCGAGTTAGGTAGCGAGGATCCTATTTTAAAAGAGGATCCTTTCAAATTACTGTTAAAAAATAGCTCTTTTCTTTCTACCGCTTTTTATTAAAGACGAGTTACCTTGGCACTAGATACCTCAGCCGCCCTCTACTTGCCTAGCAGCAACTAGGCTTCTAAAAAAAGCACTACGCAACTAGGTTAACGCATCCAGTCCTCTAATAACAAAAACTCAACTCATCGCGCACGGATGATAATTAGCAACATAGCTCTTGGAGTTGCGCTATTACTAGATACTTCGGCTGGATTTCTCCTATGTTTTCTTCCTTCTCCACTCTCCAAGCTAGGAGTTACTATAGGATTTGAAAAAAATAGCTCCTAACTACTTTTATAATCTTGTTGATTCTTGTTGGTTGCATTCTTTGCTTTCTTGCTAGATAGTTTCTTTCTAAACTACGTAGGAGTTGCGGTCGGATTTCAGCCAATGCTTTTTAGGGAGGGAAAAGTAGCTATGCTTAGGCCGAACCTAGGATACTGAGCTCCTTGGTTTCATAGTTGTCCACTTGCGTATGGTGAGGCTAGTGGTTATGAGCTCAAAAAAAAACATTTGAATAGTTGAAGGCTCGTATTAGCTTTTTTTATTTAGGAAAGAATCTCGCTACTGTTGATCAGTGTACGTAAGTGCAGTTGATATCTGTTTTGTTGGCATCCCAAGTCAAGTCGGTGCAAACGAAAGAAGAGCCAATACGTACCAACCCAAAGAGGCTAGGGAGCCGGTCATCCACTTTGTCTATAGGTAGTTTGGAAGCAAGATCCTAGTTTTTTTGGGGGTACTAGATAATAGGTATTTTGTAGATTTTTTAGAGCACACCTTAAAAACGAGAAGCCCACAAAAACATCAGCCCAGCTTATTGCATATAGCTTCCCCACTACACTCCCCCACTATGAAAGAAGGATCCTAGTAGGATCTAAACTAAGACCTAGGATGCAGATATCTATTGCATGATCAAAGTCTAGTTGATCTCTTCCTACTATGCGCGCTCTACAGAAAAGCAAGCGAAAGGAAGCGTGGGAAATAGCTACTCTTTTTTGCGAAAGATAGTTTAGAACACTTTAAAAGTAGTTAAGTAGTTTAAGGACGGATGATAAGAAGGATCCTTATGATCTTCATCCATAAATTGGACTCCTCAGGTCTAAAAGTCGATTGAGCCACTTTCTTTGATACAAGCCTAAAAAAATGGTAAGCGGGAATCCGTAGCCATAGCAAAGAGGGAGAAAAGCTAGCCTAGTCAGGAAGATCGAAAAGCCTCACCGCTACTGTAGTGATAGTTGATGCCCCGGATACAGACAATAGGCATTGGAAAGGATAGAAAGCATAGGCGCATAAGGACTCATTTATCTATATAGTGGTAGGTGTAATACCCTAATTCTGGGATTCAGACTTAGCCTCTACACCATATATACTCATAACATTCAAGTATAATAGATAACAAACAACAAGATGTTTTAGCATGGAAAACCTTTGAATAGGTTAAAAACCACGACCACTCATGAAGATTTTGGGAAAGTGATGGTGATCTTATTGAGATTGTTAATCTATTATAATGAATATTCTGAGAATCTAAGATAGTAGAATAGGAATCCTTTCGGTGTCGAATGTTCATCTCTTTTATCTGTAGTTCTCTAGGTTTTTTTATAGGTCCTCTGATATGACCGTTTGATGACCATAAAGTTCCTTTATAATGGACGTTATAAGGTGAGTGTGAGATATTCTTTGACCAGGTTTTGTAACGTTTTGATGTTAGCTGCTGTTCAATGGCCCTATTACTAAATGTGTACTTTGCGTAGGTCGAACCGCTAGTGCAGAGGTTGAAAGTGACGTCTCAAACTGAGTAGAGTTGGTTACATCTTTGGTCATACTTCCTGTATGCTGATAAGATCGAGGACGAAGTTTGAGTCTGAGTTACAAAATAAGTTATTGCAAGACGGCTCTCAACCAATAACATAAGGGTTATCCCGGGTGAGTGGTATTGGTATGAGAAGATCATACTGTATGTGCCACGTGCTCTGCTTGTTGGGGTCGAGAATTCGTTTGTAGTTCAAATATGAAGCATGAGCTCGAGATGTGGAATATGCCGCTACAACCGCCCCTACTCAGCCAATAGTACGGTAATGATTATAGGCGAGTAGTGTTGGTTGAGAAGTACCAATAAATGTTGTAGTTATATCATGGTTTCATTTCAAATGTTAGTTCATGAATCTCTGTTGGTGTCTGTTGAGTTTCCTAGAACTAGTGACTGAAGTCAACTATTGGTGCATGGGGAATTTATTTGACATTGGGAATTTATAGAGTCTGCTTTAAATGTTGATCTGTGTATAAAAGGTACTCGGAATTGAGTTGTGAGGAGCAAACCCTTCGTCTGTGATTTTTGCCTCAGTAGTTATTAATGGTGACGTCTAGGACTCAGGCCTGAGAGTCTATAATCTGGAAGAAGATGGAAGAATTGCGTATCAGGTATTTTAGTTATCAACCGCTGCATCTTTATACTTTTATTCTTGAATCTCCCACTTTTTATCGTATGTCTTATAAAGAAGTGATGGAGGCAGATGATGATTACTACCAAATGGTACATTTTTATTACTTGGTGACATCGGAGGTTGAACGTCGTAATGGTCTTCGTCTGTTGGCAGAGGTGGCTGTTACAACTGAAGATGAAGTGGCAAGCGTTCGGCCGAGCGAGTCTCAGCAATATCCTGCTAATGAGTGGGTCCTATTGAAGAAATGAGGCCTTATTTCTATCTTTAGCATGCATGTAGGCGAAGAGGATGCAGAGGATCATTTTCTTCCATAGACCCTAGTTCTTTAGCCATGAAGAAGATCTTTCATCTATGAAAATGCCATTTTCTCTGTCTCTAGGATGCGGGAAGGTGAGGAGGATATAGAGGATCATTTTCTTCCATGGGCCGCAGTTCTTTGGCCATAAAGAAGATTTTTCCTCTATGAAAGTGGTTTTCTAACTTTCGTGCATTTTATTGCATGGGATCAAAGTTTGGGGTATGCTGTGCCTGGGAACTTGTTGTCCCAAGAAAAATGTTTTGAGCTGATACTTGATGTAAATTGAAGTAATCTGTAAAATCTCTATTATAAAGTATTCTGTAATAGTAATTTTTAGACTAAATGAAATATAGATTTTACTTCTATGATGATATTGTGTCTTCGAGCTCTGATATTTTTCTTTTCTTCTTGTACCGTAGGAGTATAAAGGAATAGATGTTTATAGGTGTGAAGGATGGTATTGAGGGTTGAGGATAAATTTTTAGCAGGCCGAGTTGTTGGTGTGAACTATATGTTTCATATTTATGCAAGCTGTATGACAGGGTTGAGTGGAAATGGTGTGTGTGTCACACCCCAAAATCCGGTAATCGGTAGCTTAACCAATTACTAGATTCTATGTAGTGCAGGTCGGGGAATCCAAAGATTCTACCCCACAAATAGCCAAGCCGTAGGCAAATTCTGGCTCGGCTATACACATATAGCAATAATCATCAGAGTAAAGAAATGAAATAACAACATAGCGGAAGTGAAAAACATATATACATATATGACCGAAATATATACAATGTCCAAAATAAGGTACAACAACATACGCTGAGATAACAGCAAAACTCTAAACTAAAACTGGTCGGCAGCGTCAACTGCTCCAAACACTGCTGAGGCTCTCAGCAACTCAAACTACTCAACCTCTGAAAGGGGGGAAACAATGCGAGAGTGAGCAAAACCACGGCTCAATGAATACCCAACAAGTCTAAATATCAAACTAGTAAACAGATACAGATAAAGGGAGTGAAGTGAAATAGATAGAGTAAGTTAAAGTAGAATAATAGTAACTAATAGATTCATGATCCAAGTAATTGAGTAGTAAGAACAAAAAGGAGATATAAGAGTAACCGGAGTAAGAATAAGGAATATAAGAAAAGGAGGGAATTTGACAATGAGGGAAAGATTCAATGATATGCTAATGATGTGATATGTGCTAAGTTCTAAATGCTAAATGAGTTGATGTTGAAAACGTGATGCAATCCTATTATAATAATTAATGGTTGATCAACCGCTAGCATGTTTGACTTAAAGAGATCTGCTAAAGGGATGCAATGGGTACAATTTTTGTCAAGCTAGACCAAGCTAGTGGATACTCACTTGATGGGTTTATAAGGTATGATAGTATTCATCCTGGACCCACCTACTATTTTAGCCCGATGTTGGACTCCTGTGATCTTATCGGAGGTCAAGCGATGTAGAGCTTTGTTATGTATCCGATCTCGATAAGTTTAAAGAGTTTACATGATTTGAAAAGATGCAACAGATCCCAAGGATCACAATGTAACAGCCGTGAACCCGGCAAACAAAGCCAACAACAACCTTAGTCTCTAGAAGACTGAACCCAACAGCAAGAATGCAACTACTAGTAACTACACTAACAACTTCAAGCAAAACCCAAAGCCAAAATAACTATAGTAACTAAAGAGTTAACAATTATACTGAGAAGTAATTTGAAAATAAACCCTAACTGATCACAACACCTCTATGCTCAGAGTACTACTCAAATCAACATCTATTAACTAGTAGAGGAATTTAGAAATGAAGGGAAAACTCGCCTAAAGAAAATCCCGAGTCCTGCTGAAAACCAACCCGGAAACCCAACTACGATCCGCGGAAAAGCAAATGGAACGCCTGGTAATCTAACACACACCAGGAACAACAAATAACCTACAATTTAAGGAAACGATAATAAAATCCAAACCCAAGAAATCAAACCCTAAGCCAAATCAAGCAGAATTGACGGAAAGGAATAAGGGATTTAGTAACCGAGGATAGGAGAAGAGATCGCAGCAAAGCTGAGGGAGAATCCGCAAGCGAAAAGGAAAGCTGGATTAGGAGTGAGGAGGAGAGAGGAAAAGAATAGGGAGAGGAGAGAGTGAAGGAGTGAAGAGAGGAGTGAAGAAATGAAGTATATAAACCCAGCCGCAGCTGAAATCGATCCACTGTTCGAACAGGGATGATCCTGTTCGAACAGGACAAGGCTTGTTCGAATAGAATGTTACAGGAATGAAAGAAAACTGTCCCGTAAGGTCCTGTTCGAACAGACAAAGTCCTGTTGGAACAGAACTGTTTTGTTCTAAAGCTGGGCTTACCAGAATAGCTAAGGAATTGCCGGGAGACACCACGGACCACCCCGGGCACCCCGGAAATCCACGGACCACCTCCACCACCACACAAATACATATACGAACCCAACCAAGGTTCCCCAAGGGAAACACAACACCTCTATCGCCCCTCGGCAACCAAAATACCTAAACCCCCAAAAAGGAATCTTTTCCTCGGGACACCTCGGAAATCCACCGGCCACTTCAACGGTTCACCGGAACCACCCCAAATCAAACACACAATACATAAATACCACTACCAAACTTTCTACAGGCTTCCAAGGCCACAAAACCACCTCTAACTCCAAAACACCTCCGAAGCGCCCAAAACTACTAAAGGAATCTAATACTAAACCACCGAAAGGAATAAATGGATGCATAAAGGATGAGCAGAATAGATGAAAGAGTACATGCGGAAAATGAATGCGGAACTTAACATGAAGGAAAAGAATTTAATATGCCAAGGAGATTAAGAATAGGATTATGAGTGAATATTAGGAATAATTAAATACGGGTCATTACAATCTACCCGCCTAAAAGAAAATTTCGTCCTCGAAATTAAACACATACCTCATCCTGAGAATAAATGCGGATAGTATCTCCTCACATCAGCCTCCACCTCCCAGGTACCCTCCTCTGGTCCATGGTGACTCCACTGGACTCTTACAAAAGGAATAACCTTGCTACGAAGAATTGTCTCCTCCCGATCCAAAATGTACTCTAGATGTTCAATATACGAGGCATCGCCCTGAACCTCTGTCGGTCCCCAATCAATCACGTGAGTAGGATCCCGCTCGTACTTCCTCAACATAGAAACGTGGAAGATGCTGTGAACTCTGCTCAGCTGCGGCGGTAATGCTAACCGGTACGCTAACTCTCCAACTCTATCCAGAATCTCAAGCGGCCCAATATATCTCGGAGCTAGCTTCCCCTTCTTACTGAAATGCATCACGCCCTTAATCGTTGAAACCTTCAGCAAAACATGATCTCCGATCCGAAACTCTAACGGTCTCCTGTGGATGTCGGCATGACTCTTCTGTCGGCTCTGAGCTGTACGGAGTCAATCTCTGATAATAGTAACTGCCTCTGTGGTCCCCCGAACTAAGTCTAGCCCCAGTAAACTCTGCCCGCCAACCTCTGCCCAACTCAAAGGTGATCTGCATGGTCTACCATATAAAGCCTCGTATGGTGCCATCTCGTTGCTAGACTGAAGGCTGTTGTTGTACGCGAACTCCGCTCATGGTAAGTACTCGTCCCAGCTACCCTTTAAGTCCAAAACACAAGCTCAAAGCATATCCTCAAGGATCTGGTTAACTCGCTCTGTCTGACTGTCGGTCTGGGGGTAAAATGCTGTACTGAAATCTAGTCTAGTATCCATAGCTCGCTGAAAACTCTGCCAAAATTTTCCGGTAAACCTGGCATCTCTATCTGACACAATAGACACTAGAACCCCGTGTAAGCGAATAATTTCCCTCACATATATCCTGCTCAACTCATCCACTGTGAACGTCATGCGAACCAGAATAAAATGCGCCAATTTTGTTAGTCGGTCCACAATCACCCAAATAGAATCATGTAGCTTCTTCGTCTACGGTAAACCCGATATGAAGTCCATCGTCACATGCTCCCATTTCCACTCCAGAAAGCTCTCCCGCCGATTTCTGATGCTCGGCCTTGACCTTCTGGCAAGTAAGACATTTGGAAACAAAATCTGCTATCTCGCGCTTCATATTTTCCTACCAAAAATGTCTCTTCAGGTCCTGGTACATCTTCGCACTGCCTGGATTGATAGTGTATCTCAAACCATGAGCCTTACTCAGAACTTCACATTTCAGTACCTCAGAATCTAGCATGCATAATCTGCCCCTGTATCTGATGCTGCCATCTGAACTAGCTGTCTAATCAGGTCGGGTATCGTCTGATGCCCAAAGCTGTAATCTGTCGTCCTGCTGCTGCACCTCCATAATCGGAGAAATCAAAGAAGGCTAAACTCTCAGATTTGCAATAAGGCCACCCGTAGTCTGCGAACTCATAGTCAACCCAAACTCTGAGATATCACCAAGCATTATCCACTCACAAATCATCAGACGTGCAAGTAATCCCCTAGGTAAATGGTTCAAAGCGTCGGCCACCACATTTGCCTTCCCCGGATGATACTGCCAATCTACATCGTAGTCCTTCAGAAATTCCATCCACCTACGCTGTCTCATGTTCAGCTCTTTCTGCGAGAAAAGATACCGTAAGCTCTTGTGATTAGAAAAGAGCTCGAACCTCTCCCCATATAAGTAATGTCTCCAGATCTTCAGCACATAAACCACTGCTGCCAACTCGAGGTCATGAGTAGGATAATTCCTTTCATATACCTTAAGTTGTCTCAAAGCATAAGCCACCACCTTGCCCTCCTGCATCAAAACGCAACCAAGCCCACTAAGCTATGCATCACTGTATACTCTATATCTCTGCCCACTGGATGGAATGATCAGAATTGGTGCTGTCGTCAATCTGTTCTTCAACTCGGCAAAAGCTGAAGTTCATCGGTCATCCCAAATAAACTGAACATCCTTCTGTGTCAAACGAGTCAAATGAGCTGTATTCCGCGAATACCCCTCGATAAATCTGCGATAGTAACCCGCTAAACCCAAAAAACTACAAATCTCGGTAACACTCGTCGGTTGTGCCCAATCTGCGACTGCTGCAACCTTGGAAGGATCTACCACAATTCCATACTTAAATACCACGTGTCCTAGGAATTTCACCTCCTGCTACCAAAACTCACACTTTTCAAACTTAGCAAATAGTCAAATAGTGCGTTCTCCCGCAAGGTCTGTAAAGCAATCCTCAAATGTCCCTCGTGCTCTACCTCGGTCTTTGAATAGATCAATATGTCGTTGACGAACACAATGACAAACCGGTCAAAAAAAGGGCTGAAAACACGGCTCATCAAGTCCATAAAGGCTCCGAGCGCGTTCGTCAAACCGAACGGTATTACCCGAAACTCATAGTTTCTGTAACGAGTCTGAAAAGCTATCTTGACACATCAGCTACCCTGATCCTCAGCTGGTGGTATCCCGATCTAAGATCAATCTTTGAAAAGAACTGCACTCTTCGAAGCTAGTCAAACAAGTCCTCGATCCTCGGCAATGGATATTTGTTCATGATCGTGACTTTGTTCAATTCGCGGTAGTCTATACACAAACGTATCGAACCGTCCTTCTTTTTTAAGAACAAAACTGGAGCTTCCCACGGTGAAGTACTCGGTCGAATAAAATCCTGATTCATCAACTCAGAAATCTGATCCTTTAGCTCTTTCAGCTCAACAGGCACCATACGGTACGGTGCCTTCAAAATCGGTGCTGTACCCGGAATAAGATTTATGCCAATATCAATCGCTCTCGTCGGCGGTATCCCGGGAATCTGCTAGAACACATCAGAATAATCGCAAACTATCGAAATAGAGCTGTCTGACGACTTTAACTCAAAGAAAGCTAGTAAGCCGTCCCCTGTCCGTACAAGTTTCAAACTAAAGAATACGAAGCGCCTCTCGCCGGGAATACAAAAGGTAGCCATCTTCTCGAAGCAATCTAAAGTGACCTGGTGTGTCGACAACCAATCCATGCCTAGGATAATGTCAAACTCATGCATCGGCAAAACTAATAGGCCTGTTGAGAGGATACGACCACAAACAACTATCAGGCAATTTCTACATATACGTGAGATGGACAGCGAAGAATCAAAAGGAGTACCCACAGAAACTCATCTATCAATAAAGAAGACTCAAAGCCAATATTGCTGAAGAATGGAGATGCGATGAATGAATGCGATGCACCAGAATCGAAAAGGACATGAGCGGGCGATGAAGAAAAATGGATCGTACAGTCCACCACAGGTAAAGCGATGCGAGCACCTCGCCTCCCCACTGCGTACATCCTGCTCTGTCCGTGGCCCTGCCCTTGCTGTACTGGATGATGTGGTCTCTGAACACCCTGAGGTCCTGGAACTATCTGTCTGCCCTGAGGACCCTGGAACTGTCACTGCGAAAACTGCTGAATCTGCTGCGGTCGCGGCAGAAAACCAACTGGACTCTGAAACTACCTCTGTGGTTACGGCCCTCTGACTAGTTTAGGACAGTGCTACTTGACGTTCCCCGACTCCCCGCAATTCCAACACTGACGTAAAACAAACTGTGCTCTCTCAAAATACTGTCCGCCTACAACTCTAGCTGGAGTACTCTCAAACCTCAGCCTCTTCAAACCCAATCAAGTGTACTGCATCTGGACTGCCTTGCCCTTATCGGGTCTTTGGTCTTGCCTCTACTGGTCCCTCATGTCCTTGGACTTACGATCCTCGATATCGTTCTGCTCTAAAGCCAAAGCTTTAAGCAAAACCTCTCTATATGTACTGGCACCGGAAGTAATAAAGAACCACCTAAAATATGGACGAAGTCCCTTTAGGAACTTCATCTTCCTCTGCTCCTCGTCATCATCAATGAACGGAATGTAACGAGATAACTCGTTAAATCGTTGATCATACCCAGCAATACTCATATCACCATGCTCAAGTATGTAGAACTCTGAAATGCCAGCATCCCTGTAGCTCTAAGGGAAGTACTGATTAAAGAAACGCTCCTGGAATGATGACAAAAGAATAGGAGACTCCAAAACTGTCCTCTTGGCCATATCCCACCAATAATCTGCCTCGCTCTGAAGTAGGTGAGCTACAAGTGTCACCCATTGATCTTTGGGACACTTCATCGCGTCCAAGGTCTTCTCTATAGACCTGAACCAAGTCGGCCTATGAAGGAATCAACGTGCTGGAAAATGTAAGAAGTTTGTACCTCTGAAGCTGCTCTAAGTAACTGTATTCCCTGTGTACTGGGCTCCTAGCCTGCAGAAAGGAAGTGGCAAAACTCTCCATAAACTATCTTATCTCGGCTGAAACACCTGAAGCTGCTTGTACTGGTAAAACTCCTGGGTGCCCTGGAAGTACTGGAGTAGGCAGGGTACACTGCTGAAGCTGAACCCCTGGTGTTACTCCCACGCTAACCCCAGCCTCAGAAACTATCGGCTTAGTTTGCAGGATCGGAACGGACCCCGAACTCTCCTGACTGACCACTGGCATATTAGCCACTGCGCCACTGCGCAAACCCTGACGAAAACCTCCTCGGATTCCACCACGGGTTCGAGCACGACCTCTGACTCTGTCACCCCTGGCCATCCGTTACGAATAAGGAAATACAACTCATAACAGATAGGGAAGGATTAGAATAGGAAAGGAATTTGATAAATATAAAAATCTGAAAAGAATCGATACTAACTCCGTCTAAAGAGTAACTCGTCATGTGATCTATAATAACAGAGATAAGGATTTACCTTACGCTCTGATACCAATTCTATCTCGCCCCAAAATCCGGTAATCGGTAGCTTGACCAATTATTAGATTCTAAGTAGTGCAGGCTGTCGAATCCAAAGATTCTACCCCACAAATAGCCAAGCCGTAGACAAATTCTGGCTCGGCTATTCACAATAGCAATAATCATTAGAGTAAAGAAATGAAATAACAATATAGCGGAAGCAAAAAATATATATACATATCTGACATAAATATATACAATGTCCAAAATAAGGTACAACAACATACGCTGAGATAACAACAAAAGTCTGAACTAAAATTGGTCGGCAGCGTCAACTTCTCCAAACACTGTTGAGGCTCTCAGCAACTCAAACTACTCAACCTCTGAAAGAGGGGAAACAATGTGAGAGTGAGCAAAACCACAGCTCACTGAATACCAACATGTTTAAATAGCATACTAGTAAACAGATACAAACAAAGGGAGTGAAGTGAAACAGATTGAGTAAGTTAAAGAAGAATAATAGTAACTAATAGATTCATGATCCAAGTAACTGAGTAGTAAGAACAGAAAGGAAACATAAGAGTAACCGGAGTAAGAATAAGGAATATAAGAAAAGAAGGGAATGTGATAATGAGGGAAAGATGCAATGATATGCCAATGAAGTGATATGTGCTAAGTTCTAAATGCTAAATGAGTTGATGTTGAAAACGAGATGCAAACCTATTATAATAATTAATGGCTGATCAACCGCTAGCATGTTTGACTTAAAGACATCTGTTAAAGGGATACAATGGGTACAATTTTTGTCAAGCTCGACCAAGCTAGTGGATTCTCACTTGATCTAAGTGTTCTGAGCTTTTCAACCCACGGAGCCAGCGTCCGAACTGTATTTCATTCCGAGGAGTTTCAACCTCAAGGATAAGCCCAATACTGGATTGTAAATACTTTCCCATACCTTCCCACGCTCCCAGATGGGTTTATAAGGTATGATAGTATCCATCCTGGACCTACCTACTATTTCAATCCGATGTAGGACTCCTGCGATCCTATCGGAGGTCAAGCGATGTAGAGCTTTGTTATGAATCCGATCACGATAAGTTACATGAGTTTGCATGATTTGAAAGGATGCAGCAGATCCCAAGGATCATAATGTAAGAGCCGTGAACCCAGCAAACAAACATAGGATAACCACCTGCAGAAGAGCGTGGCAACAATCCTAAACAAAATGCTCAATGACTCGGTTGCACTACCTAAACCGATGAAACAGCAACCTAACCGTCATCGCAACTAAACAACCTCAGTCTCTAGAAGACTGAACCCAAGAATAAGAATACAACTACTAGTAACTACACTAACAACTTCTAACAAAACCCAAAGCCAATGTAACTATAGTAACTAAAGAGTTAATAATTATACGGAGAAGTAATATGAAATAAGCCCTAACTGATCACAACACCTCTATGCTCAGAGTACTACTCAAATCAACATTTATTAACTAGTAGAGGAATTTAGAAATGAAGGCAAAACTCGCTTGAAGGAAATCCTGAGTCCTTAGGAAAACCAACCCGGAAACCCAACTACGATCCGCGGAAAAGAAAATGGAATGCCTGGTAATCTAACACACACTAGGAACAACAAACAACCAACAATTTAAGGAAACGAGAATAAAATCTAAACCCAAGAAATCAAACCCTAAGCCAAATCAAGCGGAATTGATGGAAAGGAATAAGGGATTTACTTACCGAGGATAGGAGAAGAGATCGCGGCGAAGCTGAGGGAGAATCCACGAGCGAAGAAGAAGGTTGGACTAGGAGTGAGGAGGAGAGAGGAAAAGGTTAGGGAGAGGAGAGAGTGAAGGAGTGAAGAGAGGAGTGAAGAAATGAAGTATGTAAACCCAGACGCAGCTGAAATCGTTCCTCTGTTCTAACATGAAAGATCATGTTCGAACAGGACATGGCTTGTTCAAATAGAATGTTGCAGGAATGAAAGAGAACTGCCCCTGGAAGATCCTGTTCGAATTGACATAGTCCTGTTCGATCAGAACTGGTTTGTTCAAAAACTGGACTTACCAGAAAAGCTAAGGAATTGCTGGGAGACACCACGGACCACCCCGGGCACCCCGGAACTCCACAGACCACCTCCACCACCTCACAAATACTTCTACAAACCCGACAAAGGTTCCCCAAGGTGAAAAAGCCACCTCTACCTCCCCTCGGCAACCAAAATGCCTAAGCCCCCAAAAAGGAATCCTTTCCTCGGGCGACCCCGAAAATCCACCGGCCACTCCAGCGGTTCACCGAAACCACCCCAAGTCAGACACACAACACATAAATACCACTACCAAACTTTCTGCAGGCCCCCAAGGCCACAAAACTACCTCTAACTCCAAAACACCTCCGAACCGCCCAAAATAACTAAAGGAATCTAATACTAAACCACCGAAAGGAATAAATGGATGCATAAAGGATGAGTAGAATGGATGAAAGAGTACATGCAGAAAATGAATGTGGAACTTAACGTGAAGGAAATGAATCTAATATGCCAATGATATTTGGAATAGGATTAATTATAAATAATAGGAATAATTAAATACGGGTCATTACAGTGTGAGACTATTTGGCCAGGTGTCATCATGGCTGCTTCCAAGTACACGTCTATGGGGATATTTTGTGCTATGGAGAAAATGAGCTTTCACGATATTCTGCATATATATTCTGTTGTTCGCATAAATATTTTATGAGGAGAATCTGTGGGGTGATTGATTCTACGGAGACCTCCCTTTTTTCAATAAGTAGGGCTTCCTTGCTGTTGTTATTTGTATTGTTTTTAAGTTGTTGCCTTAGAGAATGGTGAGGACTCGCTCTCAGCGTACGCAGCAGGTACAGATGGCAAGTTTCAGATCAAGATTGCAGAATTCCGTGAACGTTATTTTTGATACTTGCTGTATGATGCTGCACTTTTGGAGTGGCCATTGAATCTGGTTGGTTTGGATGATGAGGCAGGCATGTTAAGCATGATCACTTTGTTTGGTGTAGCATATTTCAGAAATCTCTATTGGATCCCCGTGTGCGAGAGCTGACTGTATGACAGCTCTCGTACGATAAGATCGTAGAAGAGGATGGAAGGGCGGCGAATGGGGAGTTAATTCTGTGTGGGCAATCAAACCATCGGGGCTGCTTTAGATGTAGCTGGGGTGCTCGGTGAGTTCAAAATCATGAGACTTTGTTGAAAGTAATCTGTTAGTTGGTAGTATGTTGCGGTTTTTTTAATAAATGTAAGATGAGAGATCGGGGGAGAATAAAGTATGTTGTGTTTTAATCTGATTTGAATAAAGTATTATATAATATTTGATGTGTATAGATATTGTTTATGACAGCTGTAGGACTTTAACAACTGTTGGGATATCTTCGAATTTTAAAATTTGACCTATTTTTAGGAATGGTTGTACGGTCTTGGTAGAGTATAAGTAAGATGATTGGCTATTTTTGGTACTGAGCTGAGAAAAGGTGTAGGGTTGGTAATGATAGATAACAGAGATAAACATGATGGTGTCAAATGTTATCACAAGAGTCATGATGATGTTGTGAAGTGAAAAGACATGCCTGTAGCAGCAGTGGGGATGACCGACACGTGTCAGAATGAGCCATTGTTTTAGAAACTGAGGAAAGTATAAAAACTCGTCACCCTCTCCCTCATAAATTGTCTACAGTTTCAGAGAGAGAAAAAAGTGGTACGCATATCACTATTAAGGAGAAGAGGCGTTTGAGTGATGATTACGTTTTGAGAAGAAAATCTTCATCAGGCGATAGGAGGTTGTCGGAGAGACGACAGGAGTACTCGTTATCGAAGAGACTTCTGGGTAAAGCAGATGATTGCTGTTCAGCAAGTACAAGTTGGCGATGCAAAACTTTTGTTTGTTTGATTTAGGAAGTATTCTATGTTATGAAGTAATTTGTATAGTCGGTTTTAGATACTGGAGTTTTCAGGGGATTTTGAAAATAATAAAAATGGGAGAAAGTCTGTAATGTAAGATTTGTGGTATATATTGTTTTTAGAGAGAAAAAGTATGTTTGTTGGGAAATTTTGAAATATTTTGATTTTGGTCTTTTGTTCTGGGATTCGGGGAAAGAAATGTGTTGACTGGGTAAAAAGTAGGTTTGTTTATTATGTTTATGACGTAGTGATAATGATAAAATATATCTATGTATCTGTAGGTTTAGTATGCGTTCTAAACCTAATATTCATACTAGTAAGTTTGTAGTCTCGCCTGATTCCAAAGAAACGTTGTCTTTCGGGAGGGAAAATGATAGTAGTATAATGAAGGAAACAATTAATATTGTGGGGGCAACAACAGAGGTAGCGGGGCCCAGTAGATCTGAGGGTGTGAAAGAGAAGGAGGATGAAAGGGAGTAAGAGAGAGTTTTTATCATATACCAAGAGGGGATGGATGTAGGGAAGGAGTACTTAAGATATAAAAGGAAATGTCCATGAGAGTGAAGTAGGTATGTGGAGGACCAAGGTCTTTGGTTTGGAGCCTATGTCCCCGAAAAAGGGTGGGAAGCAATGTATTATCAAGTTTCCTGTTTAGGAAAATGGAAGAAGGATAGAGGTATTAGTGAGGGGGTGAACCTTTCATATTATAATGGGTTCGGGTTATCAGGCCCAAGTAGGGATTTTTTATGTTTCTTAAATCAGGCCTTGGGATTCCGCTGACCTTCTTTCAGAAAGGGGTTATAAATGCATTACAGTGCTGCTTTGCCCAATTGAATGGGAATGTTTACGAAATGATGATGGTATGTGAGGCACTGAACGAAAAATGGAAGATGTAAGGGACAACGAAGCAGTTCGCAGCTGATGATGCTTTGTAATTTTATAAATTTAAGTATATAGAGGGCTGAAATAGTGGTTACCTGTATAGTGACTCAGCAAGGCCAAAATTCTTTAATTTTGAGTCTGCGGGTAAACCATGGAACGACTATCTTGGGTAGGTTGAGGGCAGCTGTTTGCAGGTTCTAGATGAACCAGTACTCGAGCAGAACTATAGATATTATAATTTGAGTAAGTAATGTTGACCAACCTTCGAATAGTTGATGGCTATGTCCTCATGTCAGTATGACTGATATTCATGTTCTTTTGTATTGACAGAGCCCAAACCGTTAGTAACTCTGGATAAGACTAGTCTATTCAATTATGTTGCTCGCGACCTAGACGAGCTAACAGAGGTAATCAGTGAATTGGGTATCCGAAGAGATAAACGAGTAGTTTGATAGTGCTAAAAGTTCAACGAGCTCACAAAAAATGAGCTATGGCCGAGGGAAAAGTTGTAAAGGCTGTCGCTGACTTGCTGAGTCCCCCACCTTTTGTTCCTCAGACTACCAAGCGGCTTACCCATAAAGCCTGTAAGCTAGCACAACATATTGGCTCGGTTGTTGGGGTTGTGCTCGCAGAACAAGAGATCGTAAAGCCTGTTGTTGGTGGCATGTAGGAAAAACTTGAAGTGAGCGTGCCCGCGCTTGGTGACGTTGAGAATAGTTTAAAGAGGAAGCGACCTGTTGAGGGGGATTGTGACCAAACTGACCCCCATGCTACTATCAAGATGAGATATTTAGAATGGCGGTATTGTCATATGGCCGGGACTGATTCGCAAAAGCTCGATGATTTGTATCTTGAGCACACGTTCGCAGTATGTGGTTTAAAAAACTGTTTACTTGATGTTGCTTGAGAATTGAGTGAAACTGTTGAACTGATTCTTCTGTTTTGTTATATTGGCAACTATCTATAATGCTGAAGGGGGCCAGACAATGTTTGGACAAGAGAGGCCAATAATTTAAGGCTCTGACTCTGAAATTCGAGGTTCAGTTAGCTCGTGTGAAGGAGCTCGAAGTTGACCTTCAGTCGGAGGGAGAGAGAGAAGGGCTGCGGATGCTACCGCGGCTATAAAAAAGTACAATGAGCTGTCAGAGAATGATAAGCTCATGTCTGAAGCAGTTGCGGCAGCCTTAGTGGAAAGGGATCACTTCATCAATTTGTACTATTATTTTGGGTTGAGTGTTGATGTTGTGGATTTGGCTCAGAATGGTAGGTATGCGGAGATAGAGCTCCCTGCTGAGGAGGAGTAGATAGGTGATGATACTGCTGGTGTGACTGAGAAAGTTTTAGATCATTCTCAAGGTAGTGTGGAGGTAGTCCGTACTATTGGGCAGACATTGGACCCTCTGTTGGAGTGTGTTAAAACAGTTCTCTCTCCAGGGAAAGCACTGAAATCTCCTTCCGAGGTAGACATTAGCAAGCCTCTTTAAGCGTTTTGTGGTATCTTATCTTCGATTTTACAGTTCGTATGACTTAGATTGTGATAGTACTCTGTATAATCATACATAATTTTTTTCTTTTGAGTGATATTTTAAAATATGTTGCTCATGAATGTTGGTATTGAAATAAGATATCTATAATCTGTAAAGGAGATAGAGCGTTTGAAAAAAATGAACTATGAGTTGGAGAAGTCGCTAAGTAAAGCGAGGGACTCTGTGGCCCGTATTCAACAAGTACTTAACAAAACTGAATACGAAAGAAGGTAATTTAAGTTAAATTCAGAGAAAACTTTTAAAGAGTTATATGATCTGTAATATAAATATACTAAGATAAAAGTAAAAAGAGATGAAGTGTTAAGAAAGGAAGAGGAAAGGGGAGGATTAGTTAGCAAACTGAGAGAGTTGGTATGTTTTAACTACCTGAGTGATAAGGCGAGGTATCAGAGCATGCTATTAGATTTGACCTTATACTTTGAGGTCGAAATAGATAGTGAATGAGGGTTAAAAGAGGCTTACGTAAAGCTATTGAGAGAGAGAGGTATAGTTCTGAACCCAGGTTCAGTTATGTTTTTAGCTCAAGAAGCACGCAATCACCATAGTTTTGAAGTGAAATAATATTCTACTCGGGCTGGTGTGTCTGTTGTCTTGGGTGATGTAGAACCTTTATCTGATGTTTTTGGCTCTATGTAGGATCGGAGGGCCATGGGGATTGTGTTTTTTAGGATAAGGAAGGAACAAATAGAGGTTCAATCGCAATTAGAGGGTGAGGTAAAGGGGTTACAAGATGAGCTATCGCAGCACGTAGAGCAAAAAATATCTTTAGCAACCCGGCTGTCAAAAGAAGTGGCTGCTCGAATGAAGGTGGAGGCGGAACTGAGGGCTTTAGGGGTGCTTCTAAAAAATATGCGGCAACGATTGCATGAATTACAAATGATATTGAAGGAGCATCTGCACCCATCGCGAGCAAAGGTTACTACTCGAACGAAGTATGAGCGTCACATAGACAGTGTTATTGAGTTTTATGGAGGAGAACTACTAGGGTTGAGATCATTTTTAGGAAGTTCGTAGAGAAATGTGGGAAGGATTTTGAAATGGAGAATGCCAAAGTAGAAAACTTGTGGTTTATCCGAGGCGGAGGGGGAATTGCTGGTGACCACCCCCTTCCTAGGTTGCGGGGGGGGGGGGGGGGGTCGTCAGAAGAGAATGAAGTTGAGTGTCTGATACCACGAACGCAGCGCCAATCACGCTAACAGGAGGTTGGGGACTTTATCACGCCGACAGACATGCAGGTATCGTCTGGGAAGGCGTTAAGAGGAAAACTGCGATCGTCTCCTATCCAGAAGAATCGCAAATAGAGTAGTTTTGTCTTCTTGTGACTAGTCCTTCATACTGTTTTATGATAAATATATTGTATGTGTATTGTGAGAACAAAATGGTGTATCTAACTTGTGCAGATGCCATATTCTTGATGAAGTTTTATTAACTGTTATATGTGATCTGTTGTTATGAAAAACAAAACTGTTGTAAATGTAATCTATTATGCATAGGTGGACCTTTCTGTCATACAAGGTCATTGTGACGCATTACGTATCGAGAAAAAACAACTGCGTGTGGAGCTAAGATCGAATCAGTTTGTCATAAAAGGTGTAATTGAAGCAAAAGAAAAGTTGAGGGTAGAAATGACTGAAAAGTAGCATGAGAAAGAAGCTGTATTGTCTGCTAGTTTGAGAAGAATATAGAGTTTAGAAGAAGAGATAAGGGGAAAGTGCGTCGAGGTTGGAAGTGGCTCGAGACGAGCAGGTCAGGAAAGTGTTGAATTGTTGTCGGTGCGAACGCAAATTGTAGAATAGTTAGTTGCATTAGAGGATGAAGGAACTAATGTGAAGGAGTTACAGTTTCAAGTAAATTTGTATTCAGCAGAGTTAAATGATGCTAGAGCTCGTGCTCACAAATACGAAGTGCTGTGGTTGGTTTACTGGGTTACGGGAAAGAAGGTGAAGGAGGTTTTTGCCCAACAGAATGAAGCCTTAAAGGTGGACTGGAACAAAATATGCGATCTCGAGCAGCTTTTGCAAGCGCGGCACTTGGATATTTTGGAACATCAGTCCAAAAATGACAGACTTCGGAGCGCGAATATGAAGCTGGAGGAGGATCTGCTGCATTTGACGATAAGCTATGATACAAAGAGGGTATAGTGTGCAGGTTATGAAAATTTGGTGTCTTTGATTTACCATATGGAAGATTTCATGACAGTACTGGAAGCACGGAATCCAGATGTGCGCCGTGCGAAAGAACGAGTAGACAATTGCTGCAAGTAACTAGAAGATGCTCTGAAGGAAGCATAGCATAAGTTGAGCGAGCTTCTTCTTAGTATGCAGGTAAAAAATGAGGCGGGTGGAAGTCACGAAATGGTGATGGTCGCAGTAGTATCGTTCTTTGTGGCTGAATTGAAGAGACTGGAAGCGGAGAGTCAGAGGGTATATGATGGTTTGACTTCTCAAGGTGCTGAATGCGAGATGGATGTAATTTGAACTGTATTTTTAGAACCCATGATCTCCCGGATTGGATCGTTTAAGCAGAGAATGATTACAGAGGGAAAGAAGATTATTGTGGGAAGGATGCCCGAATTCATGTGTCAGAGCTTACGTAAATGTGGTGTAAAGGACTTGACAGGACCTTTTATAGTGGATAATGAGTTAAGTGACAGCTCTAGTGAAGAATGAGCAATGATTTGTATCTATACGGACAATGGATAAGAAGAAATATGTATGTGCAAGGAAATTGCTAAAGATGAATAGTAAACTATACTAACCGTGTGAGGTACCAATGATAATGTATGTAAAGCAATGCGATATGTGATTGGGTCAGCCAAAGTGGTAAACAATCTGTGATGCATGAGATAATCTATTTGGCCGGAGTGACGAATGATCCGTGATGTAGTTTAGGCTATTGATTTGGCAGAAGCAACAAATGACCTGCAATCTGTTATAAAAAATTTGTAAGGTAATCGGACACCAGTATTTCATTGGTGTAAGATTAATGTACGGTGCATGCGTTAGATAGACTAGCTTGGCCGAAGCAACAAATGACCTGTAATCTAGTTTAGATGGTTGATTTGGCTGAAGTAACAAATAACCTGTAACCTGTATATAAAAATTTTATAGGGCAATCGAACATAAGTATTTCATTGGTGTAAGATTGATATACGGTGCATGTGTTAGATAGATCAGTTCGGCCGAAGCAACAAATGACCTGTAATGTAGTTTAGATGGCTAATTTGGCCAAAGCAGCAAATGACCTGTAACCTGTATATAGGAATTTTTGTAAGGCAATCAAACACAAGTATTTCATTGGCATAAGATTGACTTACAGTGGATGTATTAGATAGATCGGTTTGGCCGAAGCAACAAACAATTTGTAATGTATTAGACGGTCAATTTGGCCAAAGCAATAAATGATCTGTAATCTGTGTATCATAATTTTGAAGGACAATCGAACACAAGTATTTTATTAGTGTAAGATTGACGTGCAACGAATGTGTTAGATAGATCGGTTTGGCCGAAGCAACAAAGGATCTGTAATCTATTAGATGATCAATTTGGCCAAAGAAACAAATGATCTGTAATCTGTGTACCGTAATATTGTAGGGCAGTCGAACACAAGTATTTCATTGGTGTAAGATTGACGTACAACGAATGTGTAAGATAAATTAACTTGGCCAAAGCAACAAATGATCTGTAATGTATTAGATGATCAATTTGGCCAAATCAACAAACAATTTGTAATCTGTGTATAATAGAAAAGTACTCAGTTGTCTTGGTCAAATAGTCAGCTTTATTGATGTGAGCTCGTCATACGAAATGATAGGCTAATTTGGAAAAAAATACATTATGACGGATGCGTTATCTATGATAAAGCTTCAGTCTCCTAGTGTTTCAAGGATTAGATATGCGCTCGCCATGTTCAGTGGCGAGGTCGTAAGAGCCGAGGCTACTTTTTTTGATGATAATAAAAGCACCTTCCCAGTTTATGGATAATTTCCCAGCATTAATCTCTTTGCGGTGTTTGAAAATCTCCCGGAGGACCAGATCTTTAATTTTGAACTCTCTATGCCGAATGCGTTTGTTATAAGATCGGGCTAAAGTTTGGTAATATCTTCCCAAATTCATGACTGCTTTGTTTCGAGTCTCCTCAATCCAGTTCATATTGCATGCTAACTGGAATTTATTTTCTTCATCAGTCATAGTATGGTCACGAATAAGGTGATGATACTGGGTAGGGATGATTGCATCGGCACTGTAAGCCAGCAAGAACGGTGTGCATCCAGTTAAAACTCGGGGGGTAGTTTGATAGGCTCATAACACATGTAGTAACTCCATTACCCAATTTCCTTTCTTTTCTGTTAGGCACTTTTTGATTCCATCGACGATAGTGCGATTAGTGATCTCGGCTTGGCCATTCCCTTGTGCGTAATATGAGTTTGAAGGGGATTATATGACGTTGTGCTGATTTTGAAATTCGACGAACTTGGAGCCAATGAACAGAGGTTCATTGTCGATCCTGATGAGGTGGGGGCAGTCAAAACGAATGATAATGCTTTCCCAGATGAACCTGATGACTTCATCTCTTGTGTGCGGCATAGGGGAACTGCTTCTACCCACTTATTGAAGTAATCAATTGTAACTAAAAGATGTTTTCATTTTCCTGGTGCAGTAGGAAACTTACCGACAAGATCGAGGGCCCATCTTTTAAATGGCCAAACAACGTTGTTAGAATGTAGTTCTAAAGCTGGGGCTCGAATTTGGGGACCATGGCTTTGACAGGCATTGCATTTGCTTGCGAACTTGATTCCTTGAGCTTTCATTTTAGGTTAAAAGATGCCTTGGGTAAGAGCTCAGTTGGCTGGAGATCTTCCTGTTGTGTGGGAACCACAAGTGCCTTCATGTAGCTCGCGAAGGAATTTTTGAGCTTCTATGTAAGATAAGGATTCAAGATATGGCCCTGTGACCGAAATTTTGTACAAGAGACAATTTTCGACGATGTAGCGTTTGGCGTTATCAAGTACACATCTTCTTTCAGTGGGGTCTTGAGGGAATTCGCCATCGAATGTGTTCTTGGCACCGATATATTTGTGGAAGGGTCACCTCCAATCGTCCTCATCCTCTTCACCGCCCCCAGTATTAACATAATTCTAACTTATGATGTTAATGTTGGGGGTTTATATTACTTCGATCTTGAGATAACGAGCTTTTAAGCCAAAGATACCTGTGAGATACGCGATGGAATCAGAATGCCTATCTTCTCCGCGTGGCAAATGTTTGATTGAAATTTTCTTGAATCTGCTCATTCTGATAGCTAATACGGCTGCATAATCGACCATTTTCCCATTCTTCTAGAACTTTTTTGTGTATTGGTTTACAATGGGCGAAGAGTCTGTATATACGGATAGTTTGGACATGCTAATTTTGAAAGCCATGTCTAAACTATAAATCATTACCTTGTATTCTACTGCATTGCCGGTAGCTTTGAAATTTAATTGGATTGCTTTCTCAATTCTGTCGTTAGAAGGTGTGATCAGCTCGATTCTGATGCCTGATCCTATAGGTTTGGAGGATCCATCAGTTAGGAGATGCCAACCCCTTTGTATTATCCAGTCTGCCTTTTCTTTTAGCTGTTCCGCATGAATATCTGTACTATCTTCTTCCCAGTCAGGATCTTCCCCGCGGAAGTCTGCAAGGAAATTAGTTGCAGCTTGACCCTTTTCTGAATGTCTGGGCTTAAATAGGATGTCGTGCTCGCCAAGAGTAACTGACAATTATTGGACTCGTCTGGATTTTTCTCCTTTAGATAGCATTTCACGTAGAGGGTAGTTAGTCACTACTCGTACTGAATGGGCCTGGAAGTATTGTCTCAATTTTTGTGAGGTATATATGAGAGCCAAAAATAGTTTTTCGATCTTGTTGTATCGGGATTCTGCTGGAGTAAGAGTTTTACTGATGAAGTAGACTGATTTCTCGGTCTTCTCATCAAGCCGAATGAGAACAAAACTTAATAATTCTTTAGTAACCGCAAGATAGATGGTGAATTCTTCTCCTTCGCTAAGTGTACTCATCACCGGTAGTGAACCAAGTAAATTTTGAGCTGCTGATAAGCTACTTCGCATTCCGTTGTCCATTCAATCTCGTGGCCTTTCTTAGGCTTCAATTTTGTTGTCCCCTCACACAATAAGTTGAACAACTATCGAAAGTGATCCGACGATTTTGAAATAAAATGGTTTATCACGGCAATCTTCCTTGCTAACTTTTGGGCGTCTTTCTTCATTTTTGGGGACGACATAGATAATAGTGCCCATATACGATCCGGATCGGCTTCTATACCGTACTTGCTGATTAAGTGGCCCAAGAATTTTCTGGATTGAATTCCAAACTGGTATTTATCAGGGTTAAGTCTCATCCTGTAGAGGCGAAGGATATCAAAGGCCGTGTGTAAATCTGTGATATGGTTTTCTTTCTTAAGATTTTTGTACTACATATCTTCGATATAAACCTCCATTATTTTCCCGAGGTGATCTTTGAACATTTGGGTCATCAATCGCTGGTAAGTAGCTCCAGCGTTCTTGAGATTGAATGGCATGACTTTGTAGCAGTAGATGCTGTACTCTGTAATAAAGGTTGTTTTCTCTTTGTCGTCAGGTAGTATAGGTATCTGGTTGTAGCCTGACGCGGCATCCATCATAGACAAGAGCTCGTACCTTGATGTAGTATCGAGCAAGTTATTTATGACTGGAAGTGCGAAACTATTATTCGGAGTATGCCTGTTCAGGTTGGTGAAATCTATGCACACCTTGATCTTCCAGTTCTTCTTGGGTATTGCTATAATATTTGATATCCACTCTGGATAAATGGCTTTGCGGATAAAACAGACTTCGATGAGTTTTTCAATTTCCCTGTTGACTTCATCGCAAAGTCTAGGTGTTAAGGTCCTCTGTCCCTATTTGATAGTTGCTACTTTTTCTTTCAAGTTGAGTTGGTGACAGGTTAGGTTCGGATCGATACCCTGCTTCTCGTGAAACGTCTAGGCAAAGACATCACTATTTTCTTTAATAAACTGGATAAGACTATCGCGCTCTGCTGGGGGAAAATGGGTACCAATATTTGTGTCACGCTTCGGTCCACTGATTTCAACGTATTATGTGGCCCTCGTGGTGGGCAGGTGTTGCCCCGCAGTGTTGATGGTATAGTTTTTTGTAATGTTCCCTGTTATTTTCTATAATTTTTATACGAGTTGATGTTCAGAAGATTCTGGTACAATGACGATAGGATTTTTGCATGCTCGTGCAAATTTCTGGCTTCCTTTTATATCGTAAATGCAACCCTCCCACTCAAAATCTAATGTCAGTGGTAGGTTGATGGAATAGCGTGTATATTGTGTAACCAACAATGTCCCATGATCCCTAAATAACTGGACTTTCTATTGACGATATAAAAGATGTCGTCGAGTGTTACAAGACCTGCGGTGATAGGAAGCACGATCTTTCCTACGCGCTCCTCCTTGGACCCATTAAAACCACATATATCAACATTGTTGGGCTGGACCTTATCGACCATACCCATCTGGTTGATCATACTTTGGAAAAGGAGTTCGATAGTGTTGCCAGTATTGACCATCATTGTATGAAGTACCACGTTCTGCATTTTTAACATGATCACCAAGGCATCATGGTGGGGGTAGTTAACATGCCGAGCGTCGCAATCGTCGAAAGAGATCCCGATTCGCTAAGAGCAGGATACCGGGATTAAACGAGCATCTTTGTCATGCATGGAAAATTTTCGACATTGGGCGAATTGCCTTCGCTTGCTTCTGTTTGACTCTTTAATGACCTGGGTCTCCACGAGATGGCAGAGCAAAATATGGTACAAATGTTTCTCAGTTATGGGCTCTTCGGCTGGTACAGCTTCAGTGGGGTTTTTGTAACTCCCATTCCTATAACCCTCCACATCCATTATATACTCATACATTCATCCATCTGCGAAGATGCACTCTAATATATGTTGTAAGGCAAATCATTACTCTGCCTTATGATGTCGAACCTTATGGTGGATGTAGTATGATTTGCTCTCAATCGGTTGAAGGAACTGCGTATTTTGAAAGAACCTGTCCTTCTGTAAGATAGGATATATGCTGGCTATAGTCACATTCAACTTTGGAAGGGAAGGTTGAGGCAAGTTACTCCTCTTCCGAGGTCTCTCGTCGTTGGACTTGGTGCATTTTCTATATTCTCCTTGATCTGATGTTTGATTAAAATCGGAATGGTTTGACTAATCTCGAGCTATCAGTGTTGATTTCTGAGGTTTTTGATTATCGGATACCATCCGTTCCAGGTCGATGTATCCGTTGACCTTTTCGATCATGTCTTCCTACATTGTTGGTTTGTTGAGGACGAGGTACTCCATTCCTCAACCATCAACGAGTAAGGCGCTGGTGAAAGTAAAAATAGTTATATTCTGATCGAGTCGATCTACCTTCCGGGCAAACTCTAGGAACTTTTTGGCAAATGTCTCGAGCTTTTCCCTGGGCATCTGTTTGAGGCCAAAAAGAGAATATAAGTTCTCTTTTTTATCTCTGTTGTGCGAGTAATTTTGTCGAATAGTTCACGTAGTTGTTCGAAAGTTGTGATGGATCCTTCAGGCAGTGTGTGGAACCATCATAAAGGTTTGCTCAACAAGCTGGCAGGAAAGAGCCAGCATTGAATATGGTTGGATATGGAATGCAGGCCCAGAACATCCTGAAATTCTTGAACATGTTCAGCAGGATCAGTCCCATTGTACTTTTGGATCTTCGGAGCGTGGAACCCGGTGGGGATTTCCCCATCTAAGAGCTCTTGGGCGATCGGGCTCTTCTCTAGTCTGTTGTGGATCCCTTTAGTCGGTGTGCGGGCTTCGAGCAATTCTTTGATCAGCTTTTCAACATATTCCTGCATGACATATTATCGAGCCATGGGGGTTGGTCGTGTGACGCGTCCTTCTACAGGGTTGTGGTCGCTACTCCCATCGCTTAGACGTTCCTTTGCCAGAACTTGAACTCTTCGAGATAGATTTTTAACCTGCCTGGCTCTAATCGGGCTGCCATCTACTTCTAGTTGGATCTCTTAGATCGGGATGGGGTCCATATCCTGCTGTTGACGGTTAGATCGAAGCGTACCTCCTGCGTTAATTCTCTTCAGAGGAGACCCTATCCTGTCATGAACGGAAATCCGTTAACCCTCGGGTTTATGGCTTTGTTTTTCTGGGCAGCGACCTGCTGGCCCTATAAGACCTTTAGCGTGTCAGGCTCTTTCGTGAGTTGTTATTCCAGAGCTGCATGCCTTTTTTGTTTCTGAATTCAGAGTGGCCCTCAGGTTTGCTAAAACTGTGTTCTCTTCCACCTGGATGTTCGGCGTGCTTTGACCTGGAGGTGACATTCTTCGAGAGAGAGAAAAAAAGTGATCAGCAACATTTGAGACAATGGGTTTGAGAACTTAGGTTCCCACAGACGGCGCCAAATGTAATGGCCTAATTCTGGGATTCGGAATTCGCCTTTATACCAGATATACTCAGAATGTTTAAGCACAATAGATAACTAACAACAAGATGGTTTAGCGTGGAAAACCTTTGAATAGGTCATAAAACACGACCACTCTTGAGGATTTTGTTAAAGTGATGGTGATCTTACTGAGATTTCTAATCTATTACAATGAGTATTCTGAGAATCTAAGATAGTGAAATATGAATCTTTTCTATGTCGAATGTTCCTCTGTTTCATCCGCAATTCTCTAGGTCTTTTTATAGGTCCTCTGATATAACCATTTGATGACCATAAAGTTCCTTAATAAAGGACGTTACAAAGTGAGTGTGAGATATTCTTTGACCAGGTTATGTATCGTTCTGATGTTAACTATTGTTCAACAGCTCTATTGCTGACTGTGTGCTTCGTGTAGGTTAAACCGTTGGTGCAGAGGTCGAAAGTGACATCTCGAACTAAGTAGAGTTGGTTACGTACTAAAGTCAAAAGTGACGTCTTGAACTAAGTAGAGATGGTTACGTCCTTGGTCGTACTTCCTGTATGCTGATGAGATCGAGGACGAAGTCTGAGTCTGAGATATGAAATAAGCAATTACAGTAGGTATAGCAGAAAGTAAATAGTTTGAGCTAGACCACTACAAAGAAGATAGTGAGTTAGTGTAGTTTAGAAGCGTGTTTACCAATCTATATGGGCTGAGGTCATTGAGATTCTCTGTTCTCATTTGAAAGCGGTAAGGATAGGAAAAAGACCTCTAAGACCTCTTGTTCTAGTTCATGTAGCAGGTGGCCTTAGACAAGGGTATAGATGAGCCATATAAGTAGTTAGAGGCTGATGACTTCCTTCCCTAGGTATGAATATTCGTCAACCCTTATAAATCCGATGTCATGAAGAGCTGAAGAAGGACCAGAGTCGCTAACTTGCGTACGGTGAAGCTAAGGATCCTAGAGGCTTTTTTGTAGAGCTAAAAAAACCAATGCTCTCACAAGATTGACATCAAGATAGGCTATGACATAGACCAAATCTAGACATATAGCACCCTTAGCTACTGCTTGGGATGACTAGTGTAAGTTGGTTGATGTTTGCAGATAGTAGGAAGCTCTCAAAGGACCGGAAAAGCGTAAGCCCCTAGGCGGGAGCAGCTATAGCATAGGTCAAATCGAGCATCAAGGTAAAAAGGAAGAAGGGTAGCTTGGAAGACGGATTTAAAAGATGGGGAGCAAAAGAATAACTATGCCCATGATTGCTTAGGTAAGGTAGCTCTCTGCTAGAGGGATCCAAGGTTCTGTTAGAGCTATTTTTTATTGAAAGAAAGTAGCAAGAAGCTTTATGTGTAGCTTAGAAGCATCCTAATCATTGATAGGATCCATGAGTAGACTAAGAAAGGAATATGAAAACATACCAGACTTTCTTTGTATTTCCCTACTGGCCGTAACAGTCGGGTACGGTACGCAATGAATGAAGCATTAGCTTTGTTATTGGTTATTTGTAGTGCGTCAGTCTATAGGATAGGGTATTCCTGCTTAGAGCAAAAGCGTTGACCAAATCACTTGCCTTCCTTCTTTTACTCCCCATAGGTCCTATCTAACGAAAAAGCCAGGAAAAGCGTGAAAGGATGCAGCCGCCTAAGCAAACCTAATAGGTGGAGTCCTTATTCGCTAACGTTTCGAAGTAAAACTAGAACTTGTTTGCTGGTTCTAAGAGCATCTCCAACAGAGTGGTATGCTGTTAAGGTTTTCCCATACTCTTGCAAAAAAGCCCATCCAATAGGGGTATGGTGTTAAGCATACTCACCCTCATACCCCTCCAAAGTATACGAAACCTGAACTTGGCGAGGAGTATGCGCATATCGCCTAGGGGCTGAACCGTTCAGCGCCCAAGAAAAAATACATATCATTTAGCTTTTTGGTGTTAGGCGCTGAACCATTAAGCACCCACTAAAAAAATGTAATTTGTTGTTCGACCAAAAAGTATGCGATTCTGGAATACCGGATGGTAAATCGGAACAGCATACCACTCTGTTAGAGATGCTCTAAGTCTAAGGGTTTCAAAGGTAGTTAGAGCTAGATAGTCAAAAAAGAGTATACGATGGAGTAGGTTAGACAGTGCACTCATTGCCTATAAGAACAAAAGCTACGACACGAGCACTATGCAACTCAAGTCAAAAGCATGACTATATCCAGAAAACACCAACACAAGGCTCTCCCATCGCGTTCATATCAGGTGCGTCCTAGGATTCTTCATGGTGCATCCTAGGATCCTTCATACGTCGAGCCAAAGTGTATTTTAGAAAACCTACGTAAAGTGCTAGGTAAACCCAAAACGTAGCATACCTACTTAAAAAAAATAACTTTTTAGGTTGCGTGGTAAAAGAAAGGGATGACTTATAGCTTAGCAACAAACCCACTACAAGAACTATCATACAGGGCAAGCAACGCCTATAACTCTATACTCTAAGCGTTTAGGGGAGGGATACATGGAGGGCGAAGTATGCGCATATGAAAGCCTATACCGAGGAAAGAGGAGTAGTTAGGGGCAAGATCTCCATGTTTTGGAACTTGCGTATGTTGGAGTTAAGTTGCATGCCTTAGATAGCAACCCGCTAAAACATACAGAAAGAAAGGGAAGATCTAAATGGGTCTTGGTAGTAGCGGTAAAGAAGAAAATAAGTGAGGAATTCCGCCCCAACGCAAGAAAGAAAACTCTATAGATCTGTTTCGACAATAAACGAAACCCGCTTGATGAATAACTGGTCAACTGAAGTCGTATGTTTACCCCACAAAAGGATACTCTTTGGGATCCACAAGGTACTGCGAGCATATCAGCCCTTCAAAAAAAACTACAAAAAGACGCCCTAAACTACGTTTTTTTTCGTTCGATCCTTATGTTATTACAAGTTTAAAAAGATTAGAGGATGTTGTTAGTGGCCTAATTGTTAGGCGACCAACGCATTCTCAACCTGCGTACACCGCTTCGATGACTATAGAGACAAAAAAGAGCTTCGACGCGTTGTTGTCATAATGTCTATGCTCGCAGTTCTGCCTTTCACCCTACGCTTAGTGAAATTATATTCTCTTTATTTTCTGATCTATCTGATGTTGGTTATAAATTCATGCGAGATGACTTGCTTTCCAAAGTCCTTAATGCTCTTATCATCATTCGAGGTCTCGTTGTGAAGAAGACAAAGCTAATAAGCGATTGTAAGAGGAATCTAAAGGATCTTCTGGACAGTCTTCTTTATAAAAGTAGCAAAAAAAAAAAACAGTTTATTCGGACATGTATCTCAGGTTTACAGATCCATGGTGAGAAGAAAGGGCGAATAAGGAGAATGATGAGGTCTATACTCAAGTGACACTCTTCCCTGAACCAGAGGTATGCTATTAATTTTATCTTTTAGTTTTCTTTAATCCCTTATACTAATATATAGCATAAATGAAACAATTTTAGTAGTATTGTGCAGATATGTCCTCAATTAGGAAGTGTTGTACAACTAATTTAGATTTTTCCTTGTTAATATGTGGGCATTTGGTAGTTGGTATTTAGAGCCTGAGGTAGTTTGTCAGCTTGTTGATTCACTGATGACTGTTAAGTTTGATAGGATCTTTAAGTGCATTCATGGACAATGTGAAGTTATTTTTAGCAGCTTATTGTGTAGATGCCAGGAGGGTTTAGACTACAATTATCTTTTTGCGTTGAAGCACATGGAAGGTTTTCTAAAGGATATCAATTGCAGAGGTGCAACTGACAGTAATACTCATGAGATGTTTTACTCGGGCAGTCGATGCTATGGAGGTCTTATGAAGGATCCCGCAAAAGTTGGTGTTTTCAAGTTCTATTTGGGTACTAAAACATAACCCTTGTGGAATCATGTCATATGGTCTTTGCCACTATGTACAATGGGATTTTCTTAGTATGGATATGGTAGAGGGTAAGCTAAAATGAGTATTAAATGAGCTTAATTAAAATAGGTATGCTGCCTCCCCATTCTAAGTTTTGTAAAGATCGATCTTTTACTTCCTGTGATTGTTTGTTCACGATGCTTACTCTGTGATGATTGTAGATGAGCCCAATTACAATGATTATGTGCTTCCCATGGTATTGTAGGTTGCATTAGACTATATTGGCAAAAAAGGATCAATTGTTGGCATTACAAAAGAAAGGAAAATTAAGTATGTGTTGAAATCCTTTTTTGCTTGTTATTGTTTGTCTTTAGTTATTTGCCAAATATATTCTCAGAAAGGACCACTGCATTGTCTCCAGTGCAGATATACGAAAGAAATACTTCAAAGAGAAATGCTTCCTCATGTGGGCGTGGGGGAGTATTATGAAACCAAGAAAGCTTACTACTTTGGGTAAGTAATTTTCCCTTAGGTAATAAGCTCTGTGATAAAATCAAAAACTTGTTTGAACGTTCTTTTACTTCTGCTGCTTTTGCTAGATATATCATCCATCAACTTTTGCTTTGTAAGCTTTGCCGAAGGCCTGAAGATGATAGGGACCATTACATCATTAAGAGACTGGATCTTGCCAATCCTTTACTTTGTGGTCTCTTCCAAATAGTTTGTTATCTTGAGTTTTTCATGGACACTTTCTTTTTGTTTATTGTGCGCTATCTGTATTTGTGATTGTTACTTCATGTATGCAGCTATTTAGAAAGTTACAAAGGGATGTGAGAGCAAGAGTCTAAAAGGTTCAGCTACCACTTAGTCAATATTTTTATTATATTTTTTTTAATGGTTCATGTCATGGCTGATCATTTTCTCATGTCACTGCAGTAAATAAGGGCTCCTATGTCATCCAAATAAAGTCATTTTTTACAATAATGACGTAAATTGGTCTTATTTCGGATTTTATCAAGAAATTTCCCGTTAAAATAAATCTACACCAACTGGTTATAATTACGATATAATGATTGAACTTATATAAAAACTACAACAACGGGTTAATTATGGTCCCAGACGGATTCGATGAACTTACTTAGAGATTCGAAAATGGCAAAAAATTATATAATTTGGCTGATAGGCGTCTATAAACTGTGAAGTGTAAATTCCGTAAATATATCTATTCGAGCCAATGTACAACATTTCTTACCATGGCTGTGGGCCTTTGTGTAGTTAGGAGTACCCTTAGGGTCGTTGTTCTTGGCAGCATAGTAGTTGGTACAATTTCCATTAGCGTTTACCCAATAATTTTTTTACAGTACCAAATGGCAAGCTTGTGAGCATTTTGGCGTTAGTAATGACGAAATTATTATTATTTATACTTTACCAAATGATTATTATTTGTACTTTGCCATATTGAGGCCTAAAACATCAAGTTATGATTTAATTATCTGATCCAACATTTAATTTATTGAAGGAGTTCGGAAAGGACTTGAGCTACTAGTTAGATCAGGAATGTGGAAGTTCAAAATTGCATATAGGTGTGGGCCTTATAGCCATTGGCTGTATAACACCAATGACTTTGTAGGAAAATAGACTTGGGAGTTTGATCCTGACGCGGGCACTCCTGAAGAAAAAGCTCAAGTTGATAAGGCTCATGAAGAGTTCTACCAAAATTGTGCCTAACAGAGACGTTCTGCTGCGATTGCAGGTAAACAAGTTCACGTCGCTCTTTGTTTAACCCAGGGTCCATTACTAACCATTCTGTAACAACTTAGTTTATATTTTCCTTGACCTCAAATATACAGATATTGAAAGAGAATAAAGATAGTTATGATTTAACTATAACCCCAATGAAGATTGGAGATGACGAGTAAGTAACAATTGAGAATGCCATAATGGCATTGAGGAGGGCTGTCAGATTTCGTTTGTCCATGCAGACAAGCGATGGGCATTGGGCCACTGACATAGGAGGAGCATTATTTTTCATGCCTCCCATGGTATGTATTCTTTGCAGTCTAAGGGGATTGAGGCTTTGTTCCCTATTCAGGCGATGACTTTTAATTTAATACTCGATGGGTCTTATTTAGTTCGCCGAGCACGCACTGAGCAGGTACAAATTAGCCCTTTATAAGTTTTTTTAGTGATCAATCTGACTATAGTGTTGTGTTTATGAAGTTAGGGTTTAGTTTATTTGTAGTATTGTACAATATGCTTAGCTCAAATTGAAGGGGCAGTGGCGATTAACTTGATTGCTTAGGTGCTGAAGCTTGGTACTTTGCAGTTGTGCGGTTACTTGTTCTTGATGTGTTTTACCCTAAAGTTGAATTAGTTTACTTTTATGCCTACGCCAAGATTTAAACTTATGCTCTGACTTGATTGCCTCTCCCTTATTATTGGTACAAGTTGTTTAGTGGCCTGTTTTATTTACAAACTTGACATTCACATACTACTCTTGAGAGTCCCTGACTAGCATACCTCAATGTAGGATTAGATACCTATAGTTGCCTATTGTGTCACGGTAGAGGTAGCTTTGGGTTGGGTTGCAAAGGAGAGATGGAAATAGAGGCAGAGGCTTTACTAGGGTTCACAGTCGAAATGCAGGAGGTAGAGAGAGACTGATAAAGAGTCCAGACGGTGTTGTAGTCATATAACAAGACATCTCAGTATTTTTTTTTATTATAGGGAGAAAAATTCATTGCAGTATATTAGAGTAAAATATTAAGTACATTTCAATATTTATAACACTCTAGTATCTAAAGTCTACAACCCGTATGCTTGTTGTAATGGCAAAATTCCATAGGTCGATATGATTAGGAATTAGCTATCACACCAATGAACCTGTTACACTACCCTACTAGAAAGTAAGAAATGAAGACAGGTGCTTTTAGCGTGGAAAACCTCTGAATAGGTGAAAAAACCACGACCTCGTATAGAGGATTTTTGTAAAAGTCTCTTTATTTCTTTGAGTGGATATCTCTATTACAAGTAATCTCTAGAATATAGAAATGCCTTTGATCTCGTAAATAAGAAGTTTGAGTAATTTTTTTGGTCTCTGTCTCTTCTAGAGCATGTTTTCTGAATAATGTGACCAGTGGCGGTTGACTGAATAACTAACGAGTTCGTGGGAGACAGGTGTCTTTGACTGAATAACGTTTTTCAAGTTTAGCTCGACACACGTTCCTGAGTAGTTTGTGGGGCTGGGTGGAATGTTTGATTGGAGTGTTGTGTGCTGAAATTGTGTGAGCCTGAGATGGAGGTAAATCGAACTGAGTGAGGTCGATTATGAGTGAGTTCAAGGAATAAGCCCCTACAATCGCCCCCTCGCAAACGAAGTCATGAGTGGCTTTGGTTGAGAAAGTGTATGTGCACAATCGTAATTTTGAAACAGAGCAATGATGGCGTTTGACTGATGGAAGTTACGTGATATTTGGAAGTGATGGGTATTAAATGATGATGCGGATGTAAGTGACGGTTTGTGTTTGAATAGTCGCATCCGTAATAAATGATGACGCTTGGGAAAATGTACATGCACATTAAAGTTAGAGTTATATAAAGAGTACCTTGAGCAACTTGTTGGGAACAATTCTTGCATGCATAACTTCTCTAAAAATGGTGAAAACTCGGAGTATAGTTCACGAAGAGAGAATTGTGTCTGAAGCGCAGTGGTTGAAGTTAAAGTAATTTGGTGACCGGTCTTTGGAAATGGCAATCCCAGTGCCTGTTCCTCCGACGTATCGAGGCTTGTCGGGAGAGAAAGTGGTTGAATGTGAGGAATATTTCTACTATAAGTGGATATTTCATGTCTTCGTCTTGACAGGCGAGGAACGTTGGGCTTGTCTCCGCACTCTTGCGGAAGACAAGGTTAGGGGTTCATATGCAGGGAAAAGTGTATTTGTGGGGCAGATACACTAATTTTCTGTGGTGCCAGGGACTCTATGGTTGGTCCCTCTTGATCTCTACCAACTTTGTGGTGGTGGTGGCTATAGAAGAGGCGGTGATGGCAGTGGAGGAGGGGGACTGGTAGGGAGATTCTGATGAGGCATTTCCATTGTGGTTTTGTGCCCTGAGGACCTTCCATCTTTTTTTGTATGTGCCACACTAAGTCTACTGCTAACATAGTTCGTGCTTGGAGTTTGACTGTGCTTCAACTGAGCCATGGGAGGAAAACTTTTTGTTGGTTCCACTATTTTCTTTGCGTCAGGGTGAAAAATCATTGAAGTAAGAAGAATTGGAAAAAATGATGCCTCGCAGTACCTAAATGACCTGTAGCTTTGAACAAACAGGGAAAACTTATTATCTGTAAACTACCTGAAGTTCGGTGCTGGATAGAAAACATTCTGGTGTATTCCTGTGTGAAAACTTGTTATCTGTAAATCTTTTGAACTATATACGATATGAATAAAAGTTGATTCTCATAAATTTTTCATAGAAAAATTTATTGAATCGACCTAAAATGTGTTGGATGTTAGTTGTATAACTGTTTGATAAGTGCTGAAACAATGCTGTAATACTGTTCGAACTGAGACGAATATGTGTTGATATAAAAGATTTAAGTTTTACAGGAAATGGATTGAAATTTTAGGAAATAAGTAAACTCGAACTGCTGTAGGTCGAAAGAGAGAAAATATGTAGAGCGTAAGGTCGAGTGCAGCAACCAATGAGTGTACTCATGAGGGGATAAGTTATAATAAGTGAATCCAAGATTTTGGGTTTCTGTTTCGCGATATTAGGTAAAACTGAGTAAAAGGTGGAGGCGATTGAAAAATCTTATAAATACTGATAGCATAACCTGTAAGAACTCGGGGGAAGGTTAGGATGGTGCAGACTCTATCTCAGAGGATTCGTCATGCCGCAGAAGGTCGATTGGCCATAAAAACTGTAGAAGTTTGGGAAAGAATTTTTGGCTCACTCGGTTATGATGCCGAGTTATCAATAAGGGTATATCAGCTCGAAGGGTTAGATACCAGGAGTAGAGAACTTGAGTATGCTCATTAATTTTATGAGTTATTCTTTCATGCAATCATGAGGGATTCGGCAGAACGAGAAAGGTTGGTTGGTTTGATCGCTGAAGTGGAGATCGTTTTTGAAGACATGACGATCAGCGAATGATGTGATCAGATGTTGGTGCTTTAAGTCTTCCAAGGCTGTGGTGGAGAGTGTTTTCTTATGAATAAAATAAATACTGAAATGTAACAGAAATAATACAAGTCAATCGGATCCTCAATAGAGGCGAATCTATTTTGAGACTGTTCAGCAAACATTTTTTAATAAATTTAAATATTTTTACGATTTTGTAAATGATGTCAATCACTATAAGTATGATAAACAAGGACTGCAAAACAAAAATACGTGAATGCAGAAGCTTCTAGTTTTGTTTTATAGAAAAAAAAAAGTAAATAGAGCTCTTACAGCCCACAGTGCGAGCCATCATGAGTGAGGGGAGGTCAAGAAAAGATATGGAAAGAGGGGGAAAAATATGTTAAAAAATGAGGGAAGTTGTAATGATGGAAAAGTGGTTTAATCGTAAAGGTATAAGGCATCTGACACGGTGAGTGGAAAGAACGCCTCAGTTCTGGAATCGAGGATGGTTCGTACGAGGAGCAATAAATGCCAGCCGTATGAGAGAGAAAGGATAAATAATTCTTCTTCGTCTCCCAATAGTCATTTTATCACAAAAAACTTGAAGAGCACTCAAAGAGAAAAGCGAAAAATCAGGGGAATCAATCAAGAGTTATCTGAAGACGATAAACGGTTAATGAGGGCAAGAGGTTCAGGATCTCGTAGGTGGGAATGTAGCATTATTGTGAGGGGAAAGCTTGCCCTACTGTCGATTTGCATTCGGATATTGAAGGTTAGTAGAGATATATGCAATATACTGTGATATTTTATTATTTAAAGATATGTGTTATACGTAAATGACTGATCAGAGATATGCGTTGAATATATATATATATATATATATATATACATAGATGGAAGAATGATAAATATTTTAACCTGTATATAGGTCGAGCGTGAGAGGCATCTATGTAGGTCAAAATAGTCTTGTAGAGTCTGTTTTTAAGATGGGTAGGTCGCCCGTTGATGAGGTTTTGACTTCTGGTTGGATGAATGAGTCTAATAGTGGAGGGGAAGGAGGATTAGAAGAATTCCTGGGTTTCCCTAGTCAGTTGGTGTCTTATCCACCCGGTTCAGATACTTTCAAAGAATTTTGTATAGCCAAAGGGGCTATAGGAGGGAAGTGGGGTAAATGTGTAGAATTTTCCGACAAGCAATTTAGGGGTTGTACGGTAGTAGAGGGGAAGAGTATATTTATCTTTTGACAGATTTGGAAACAGAAAAACGAGATAGGGGTATAGATGAATCGATCTCATTAGAGTATTTTGATGGAGATGTCCGGAGTGACCTTTCAGAGGTTTTTTGTGTTACCTATCTCAATTAGAGTGTGGATTGAGCCTCCTCCTCACCAATTTGGCGAAGAGGGTAATAAATACAATTGGGGCATGTCCTGTTCAAATGAATGGGAATATGTGGGAGGTCATAACTGTATGTGACCATCTAAATGATAGGTGGGAAAGGGAGAAAAAAGTGAGGAGGATAACCCCTGAGGACGCTTTGTAGTTTTATGGGGTAAAAAATTTTAAGGCTAGTAGGGGGTCGTATTTCTGCGTGAGCGTTACTCGGCGCCATTTTTTTGATCTGAATTTAGCAGGTCGAACTTGAAATGACAACATCATATGGGTGAAGGATAATTTCCTTCAAAGAGATGACGAAGAACTTTTGGACCTTTGATTTAGATTTGTAAAGCAAAGTAAGTATAGATATGCATAGATAGAATTATTGTGATGTTTCTTTGCCAAGTGTAGTTGATAAAACAATGTGTTATTTCAGGTGTGAAGTCCACAGTGGAAAGGAAAATGTCTTTGTTGGACGAGGTTGTGGAGGAGGAGACTGAACTCAAACTTGTATTGGGGGAACTTGGCCTGAGTAGAAAAAAGAGAGTTGAAAGTAAGTCAAGAAGGGTTGTCAAGGCTCAGTCCACTAGGTCGATGACGGGTGTCGATAAAGGAAAAAGGCAAACAAGTGGAAAGGAAGTTCGAGCTAAGACTCCTAGGTCGGGCAGTTCAGCTCAACCGAACCTTACGACGATGAAACTAGCCCAAAAGTTTCTGAAGACACAGTTAAAAAAGGCTTTGCCGGCCTCTGGTACCACTGTATGTGGTGAGGTCGCGCCAGGGAAGAGGAGGATGGTTAAGCTTTTGGGGAACTCGGGAGAGAAAATCGTTAAGGGGTGATCTGCTTCAATGGATGGCTCAAAGAGGTCGAAAAAAGGGCTAGGTTAGCGATCCTACAAGGAAAAGAAGATTCGAGCCAGATGGTAAGTTTATATTATCAGATAGAAATGTTTAATATATTTCGAGCTCATAATTGAGGTCGATATAATTTTTGCAGGTTGCTCGTCTTGTCAAGGAGATTTGGCCGAGTATAGAAGAACAGGAATCCGAGCTGAAGAAGGCAAAGAACGAGCTGGTGAAAAACTTGGTTCGAGCCCAAACCGATGCCCTGAAAGAAGTCAAGCAGCTAAAGGTTGTTCACGCTGTGGCAATCGGCCAGTTACAGGTCGAGACAAGGGCTAATTTAGACGAGGTGGCCGAGGAGCGTGGCAGATTAGGTCGTCACTTGATGCTGAAGGGCTACTCTCAGGAGGAGGTAGATGCCATTAAGGTTGATACCTACACTGAGGAAGAAGAGGAGGAAGTAGAAGTACTGGGGTTCGTGGATTGTCTGGATGGTGTCTCCCCCCAAATGGTGCTTGAAAACCAAAGGGACGATGTTGAATTCCCAGAAGGTGGGAGTGAGATGGTAGGGTAGACATGTGTTTTGTCTGAATATTTGTAAGTTGTATAACTTCTGCATGGGAAAGGAACTTCTGCATGTTGATTTTGTTTATAAATCTCTTATAGATAGTTTGAGAGATGAGTCTCAAGATAAATGACCTAGAAACTGGATTTTCCAGGGAAAGAGGGACCTCAAAAGCTCTGTTGTCTGCATAAGCGGAGTTGCAGGTTAGATTAGAATAGGTTGTTCAATCTTCATGTTATACCAATGTTAACTTAAGTAAATAGGATAGAAATGAATAGCATAAATCTAACGCTATTAGTAAAGAATAAGACATTGAAAATGTGTACCTTGTACGCCGAACGAAGATTCATGTAGGGTTCACCCGAGAAAGGGGTCCGAATTTCTAGCTAAAAGTACTTAGAAGTAGATGTTTAGAAATCACACAGTCACTTTCAAATGTAGTACGTATATGCAGGAATTATATTTTCTAAATTGAATTGTAATAAATCTTGTTATATGTCCCAGGTCGAATTGGATGCAACTCACGCGCGCGAGGACCACGCACTCATGTGCAATCGAGAATTTGCAGAGCAATTCAATAGGATGAAGGTGGCGAACGAGATCAAGGAGGACCAATACGTAAAAACGTATTTCAGATTGGAGAAGTTGAATCAGGCTGTCTCTGACTTGACTCGCCAGGTCGAAGAGAAAGATTATAGGATTAAGAGGGGATTAGAAGATTTATCCGAGGCAGCAGAGCATACCGAGAATCTTCAGCGTCAGCTTAATGCGTTGGCTGATAAGGGTAAACAGGCTGACATGGTTCAATACTGTATTTAGGCACTATAGTGAACTGAGGAACTATGTCGATCTGATTTCAATAGATGCAGGATCAATCTGGAGCGAATGAGATAGAAATTGATTGGAAAAGATGACAAGCTGAGGGTAACTCAAGAAAATCAATCGGTGTCAGAGGCCGCAGCTGAACATTTTCAAACAGCCCTCTCCGCCAAGGATATGGAATTTTAAGAAATGCAGCGCAGGTGTGATGACTTAAATGAGAGAGTTACTCAACTTAAAGCCGAAAGGGATCAAGCCATTGCACGTGCCAAGAAAGCTGAGGCTAGAGAGCCTTTTGGGGGAAGTAGAACTGTGGTTAGGGATCCTCTAGTTCAAGGGGACGTTATTAGTCTGTCAGATCGCATTAGAGAGCTAGAAAGTGATGTATCTCAAATTCAGGGGCATGCTCAGAAAGGAAATGCGAATTTGAGGGAATGCCAACATAAGCTGGATGCTGCTCTTATCATGGAGAAAGTTTTGGAAGGGGAGATCAGAGCAAAGGAATTGCTACTGAAGAGGAAAGAAGAATTATTGAAAGATCTGCCTATTAGGGAAGAGTTGAATACGAAACTTGGGGTACTTCGTGCTCAGGTAGTAGAACTACAAGCCATGAACCTGGTGGAGTCAGCGAAGTATATTGACAAGTTGGAAAAAGATTTGGTCTATCACGAAAGGGCTGATGCATAAATTATTGCATAGAAAAATACTTGTGCTAGTTTAAAGGTACGCCATGAGAGGTTAAAGGCTAGATTTGCAAAAGTGGTAGTACCTGATGTGGCTCGATCTGACTTGTTAAAGGTGATTGTTGCATATTTTGTAGAGGAAGTAAAAAAACTTGAGTCAGAACGAGATACCTTGCTCAAAACTCTGTCGGACCAGGGTAGCACATGTGGAGTGAAGATAGATCGAGGAAACCGTTTGGGTATCATGGAGACCCAACTGGAACCTCAAACTTCTGACTCAGTAGAACGTGGTTGGGCTGCTATAGCCCGCGAGCTGAAAGATAGACCTCTGGATGATGTGGGGGAAAGCATTGCTGACACTCCATCGGCATAAAGGAATCTTCTGTAATATGATTTTGATTTGGAAATAAGTAGAATTGTTGCAGACACATTATTATAGATGAAGGCTAGTATGACCATTGCCTTATCTTGTGTCTGGTAGGATCCTTGATATAAAACAAATTTTTACATTCGTTCTAATCGCAGAAAAGTAGAGGGGTAGCTAGACCAAGTGTTATCCTTGATCTAGGCTTATAGAAATGATGCAGACATATTGAAAGAGATAAAGTCTAGTATGACCTTTGCCTTATCTTATGCCTGGTTATGTCTTTGATGTGAGACGAGTTTTTCAACTTGTCACAATCGCAGAGCTGTAGAGATTTAGCTGAACCGAGTGCTATCCTCAATTCAGCCTACTGATATGGACCAAACATGTTGTAAAGATAAAGATTAGAATTACTTATGTCTTATCTCTTGTTTGGCTCTTTGAAGTTGAACAAGTTTTCACACTTGCCAACCCTTGCAGATATGTATAGATTCAGCTGAACCAAGTGGTATCCTCGATCCAGCCTACTGATGTGGATAAAACAAGTTGTAAAGATGAAGACTAGTATTACCTATGCCTTATCTCTTGTTTGGCCCTTTGAAGTGGAACAAGTTTTCATACTTGCCACCCTCGCAGATATGTATAGATTTAGCTGAACCAAGTGGTATCCTCGATCCAGCCTACTGATGTGTACCAAACAAGTTATAAAGATGAAGACTAGTATTACCTATGTTTTATCTCTTGTTTGGCTCTTTGAAGTGGAACAAGTTTTTACACTTTCTACCCTCGCAGATATGTATAGATTCAGCTGAACCAAGTGGTATCCTCGATCTAGGCTACTGATGTGGATCAAACAAGTTGTAAAGATGAAGACTAGAATTGCCTATGTCTTATCTCTTGTTTGGCCCTTTGAAGTTGAACAAGTTTTCACACTTGCCACCCTCACAGATATGTATAGATTCAACTGAACCAAGTAGTATCCTCGATCCAACCTACTGATGTGGACCAAACAAGTTGTAAAGATGAAGACTAGTATTACCTATGTCTTATCTCTTATTTGGCTCCTTGAAGTTGAACAAGTTTTCACACTTGCCACCCTCGCAGATATGTAGTGGCTAAAGCCAACGAAGTTCCTTGATCGAATTTGTGGAATGTGGATTGTAAGCCAGTATTATCTATGCTTGAATCTGTGGAATATGAATGACTATTTCGTGAAGATATTAATATTATGCTAAGGGAAACTTTCATTGACAAGTTCAGAATTTACATTGGATAGAGATAAGAATCTCACTTTTGGAATTGATAACAAACAACGAAACATGGAAATGAAGTATTAAGACGATTAATGATAGTATCGTTTTAGTCATCTAGTGTTCTAAGGGTTTGAAATGGGGACTCCCTCTACTATCATGAGATAGTATGATCCCAGGCATGAGAGACCTGCGATAATGAATGGACCCTCCTAATTGTCGACTAATTTTTAAGCGTGAGGCTCTTTGCGATGTTGTGGAATTTCTCGTAGGACGAGATCTATGATATGGAAGGTACGGCTCTTGACTCGGTTATTGTAAGGCCTGGCAAGCATATGATGGTATTGACCTAGGTTAGCGATGGGGTATGCCCTAGTTTTATCTATCATATTGAGGTTGCAAGCCAATTCGAACTCATTTTCCTCTTCAGTTAGCTCGTGATCCCGAACTGGATGAATAATTTAGAAGGAATGACTACCACGGTACCATAAGCAAGGAGGAATGGGGTACACCTGGTGGACTATCGAGGAGTAGTTCGATGTGCCCACAGGACATAAGGTAGTTTACAAACCCAATTTCCATTTTTCTATGAGTGAAGCCATTTTTTGAGTCCATCCGCGATGGTTCTGTTGGTGATTTTTTGAGTCCATTGCCTTGAGGATAGTTTGGATTTAATGGTGAGTGGATAATATTATGGTGATTTAGGAAGGTGTCACCTTATCACCCATGAACTAGGGCCCGTTATCAATACGAATTAGGTGGGGGCACCAAAATTGAGTGATTATGTGGTTCCAGATAAAAGAGATGACCCCTTCTTCTCTAGTTTAAAATAGTGGAATTGCTTCTACCCATTTTATAAAGTAATCGGTAGCTACGAGTAGGTGGTGGCGATTACCTGGAGAGTTAGGGAATTTGCCGACGAAGTCTAGTACCCATCTTTTGAATGGCCAAAAAACCTTACTTGCATGGAGCTCGAGTGCAGGGGCGCGTATCATATTTCCATGTCTCTGGCAGGTGTTACATCTACGGGAATACTCTTCTGCTTGCTTACGCATGCCGGGCCAGAAGACTCCTTGATTTATTGTTAGGTTTGCTAATGATCTGCCTGTTACGTAGGAGCCACAAGTTCCTTCGCGTAGTTCGCAGAGCAGCTTGTCTGCTTTTAACTTTGAGAGACACTTGAGGTAAGGCCCTGTAAAGGATAGGCGGTAAAGCATGTTGTTTTGAGTAATGTAACGCTTTGAGTTGTTGATCAGCTGTCTACATTCCTTCGAATCTTTCGGAAGTGGCCCATTTTATTTGTTGTCGACGCCGCCGTAATCTAAGAAAGGCTTTCGCCAATCGTCATTTCCCCCTTTATCGCCCCCAGTGTTGATCGTGCATACAGATATACGATAAATGCTGGGGGTTGAAATGATTTCGATTTAGAGATATTGAGCTTCTGTATCCAAGACCCCGGCTAAATATGCCAAGAAATCGAAGTGTCTATTTTCGCCTCGAGGAAGATATTCGAGGGTTGCTTTCACAAACTTACTCATCCTATCTGCGATAAGGGCTACGTATTCGATCATCTTCTCATTCTTCTTATACTGCTCGGAATAATGATGAACGATGAGCAATGAATCTGTGTAAACTGAGAGTTCGGAGACGTCGAGCTCAAGTACGATGTCGAGTCCGTGAATGAGAGCTTCATACTCGGTGACATTATTTGAGGCCTCAAAATCTAAGCAGATTGATTTCTTAGTTCAATCATTTAAAGGGCTAATCAAAGCGATCCCGATTCCTGACCCTGCAGATCCTGCTGATCCGTCAGTGAGAGGTCTCGACCCTGACGTAGTGATCCAGTCAGCTTATTCATCGAATGGCTTGGGAGTTGGATTTTATGGCGTGTTTTCGGTAAGGTCTGGATCGTGCTCCTCCCACTCGGGATCTTCCACTGGAAAATCCACGTGAAAATCGGGAACGGCCTGACCTTTCTCGGATTGACAGTGTTTGAACTTTATATCATGTTTTACCAAACTGACTGACCATTGTTGCACTCTTCGTGACTTCTCTTTTGCTGACAGAACTTCCCGAAGTGGGTAGTTCGTCAACACTTTAACGGAATGCGCTTGGAAGTAGTGTTTGAGTTTCTGTGAAGAGTAAACAAGGGTGAGAAGAAGTTTCCCAATTTTAGAGTACCTTATTCCTGCTGGTGTAAGTGTTTTTTGCAGATGAAGAAGACTGGTTTCTCGATTTTTCCTTCCAGGCAAATGAGAATCGAGCTGAGAGAAGTATCGGTGACTGCTAAGTAGATTATCAGTTCCTCATTACCTACGGGGTGTTCATTATAGGAGACCTCCCCAAATAGATTTTGAGATCCTAAAAATCTGCTTCTCATTCTGGTGTCCATGTGACTTCCGCGGTTGGTTGAACCTTTCCTCATTTGGTACATCCTCAAAGTAATAAGAATAGCCAACGGCAGCGATCTAAAGATTTGGAGACAAAACGGCTGATCGCGGCAATCTTGCCGGCGAGTTTTTGAATGTCTTTCATTATCTTTGGAGAAGGCATGTCAAAGAGAGTGCGGATTTGACCTGGATCGGCCTCAACCCCTTTCTTGCTGATGAGGTATCCCAGGAAGCGGCCAGAATATACCCCGAATTGACATTTATCTGGGTTGAGACGCATTCTATAAGATCGAAGGATGTTAAATATTGTGTTGAGATGTGAGATGTGATTTTTTGAATGTATGCTTTTTCACAAGAGATCATCGATATAGACTTCAACGATTTTTCCCAGGTGTGCTTTGAACATAGGAGTCATCAATCATTAGTATGTGGCCCCTGCGTTCTAGATCCTGAAGGGTATTACTTTGTAAAAGTAAATGCCACTTTCGGTGATGAAAGTTGTCTTTTCTTAATCTTCTTCCAGAAGTTGGATTTGATTATACCCTGAAGCAGCGTCCATCATAGATAAAAGATCATGGCCTGCAGTAGATTTGAGGATCTGATGAATGTTGGGAAGAGGAAAACTGTCCTTTGGAGTATGTTTGTTCAGATCTGTGAAATCTACGCAAATGCAGACCTTTCCATTCTACTTTGGGATAGCGACAATGTTGGATATCCAGTCCGGATACTTAGCTTCTCGAATGAATCCCACTTTGATAAATTTCTTGATCTCGGTGTTAACTTCATCTCGAAGATGAGGGGAGAGTCGTCGCTATTTCAGTTTGAATGTTGGGGCGTTGACGTTGATGGCTAGCATGTGGCAAGCCATAGCTGGATCGACTCTGGGCATTTCCCCGAAGGACCATTCAAAAATATCCTGATTGAGTTGCAGAAATTGGATGAGAGCGCCTTTTCTATGTTGAACCATCTTAGTTCCGATGAATGCGCCTCTTCTAGGTCCATCAATGTTGACATATTTTGTAGGCTCCTCTATAGGTGTTTGGTCATCGATGTGACCAACCTTCTATAATTTCTATGCGGCCAATCTGTTTGAAGTATCTAGGATGGCAGAGACAGTATTCTCACAAGCTCGAGAAAGTTTTTGACTACCTTTGATCACGTAAATATCGATATTGTGCTTAAACTGGAGTGTTTGATAATAGGTGGAAGCGATTGCTTCCATATTGTGCATCCAGCAGCAGCCCATAATCCCAAGATAGGGAGACTTGGCATTGATGACGTAGAAAACGATGTCAATAGTGGTTGGTCCTGCGGTAATAGATAAGATAATATTTCCTACTCGTTCCTCCATGGAGCCTTAAAGCCCACTGATATTCGTGTCGCTCTAAATGACTTGGTCAGCTAAACCCATCTGGTCGATTGTATTCTGGAAGAGAATTTAGATACCGCTCCCAGTATCGACAATCGTTGTGTGCATGACAACTGCTTCATCTTGAGCATTATGACTAACGCATCATGATGTAGAAATTTGATATGACTAGTATTGCAATCCTCAAAATAGAATCCTAGCCGGTGATTGCTTGACTCGGAAAGAAGTTTGGCTTCTTTGTCTTGTGGTGTAAGATCACAGCATTCGGAGAGCCTTCTGAACTTTGATCAGTTAGAATTGTTAATCTGGTTAATTTCGATCATGATACTGAGGTGCATGTAGTAGAGATGCTTCTCCTCAGCCTTGTCGTTGACCTGAACAACTTCGAGTTGTGTCTTATGGTTGCCATCCTGGTATGACTTCAGGTGAACAATGAATTTGTGCATCTGTCCTTCCTTAAAAATGAGCTCGAGTATCTGCTGTATAGCATAGCAATTGTCAGTAGAATAATGATTTACCTTATGGTATTGGCAAAATGGTCGGCCCTCGATGGGCTCCAATGGTTGAGTGGTGCGGTAGAGTGGGTCTTTCAACAGTAGTGGAAAAAGTATGGAGACTCGGACGTTCAGCTATGGGAGGACGGGTTTGTTTTGCGGAACGCTTCTTCGAGGGTACTCAGTATTTCCCTTGGTACGTTTATGATCTCCCTGTTCCTCCTTACACACACTGGTCCGCTCTACAGGTGGGGATTTGGTGGAGAGGATAGACTTAGTAGACTTTTGTCACACAGACATCATCCTCTCTAAGTCGACGTAACCGTTAACCTTGGTGATCGTCTCCTCCAACGTCGTATGTTTGTTAAGGAAGAGGTATTCCTTGGCTTTGTAATCGAGATGGAGAGCATTGGTGAATATGATCACGGCTGTCTTTTGGTCGAGGTTATCCACTTTTCTTGCGAGCTCTAGGAATTTCTTTGAAAAATCTTTAAGCTTTTCACCATGTGACTTCTTAAGACCGATTAGAGAATACAAGTTCACCTCTTTATCTCTGTTGTGGGCATATGTTTTAATGAACTATTTCTACAGCTGATCAAATGTGTATATAGATTCCTCAGGAAGAGAGTAAAACCATCGAAGTGGCTCTTTCTGTAAACTTGTGGCGAACGGTCGGTAGAGAATGTGGTTGAGATTGGAGTACAACCCCAATGAATTGTGGTATTGCTGCATATGCTCCTTCAGGTCCGTACCTTTGTACTTGTGAATTTGGGGAGTATGGAAACCTTTAGGTATTTCCATATCGAATAGTTCTTTGGCAATTGGACTTCCTTGTAACATCATGTTGTCGCCGGTAGTACCTAGAACTCTTGCCTCGATCAACTCCTTAATTCGTTGATCCATATGCTCTTTTGTGACGTAATGACGTGTTGGTTGAATCGCTGGATGTGCTGACAGGGGATGATGAGTTCCCATTCCTTCACTCATGCGATCTCGTGCTAGGACTTGTCACAGAGGTCACTGGTCTTCCTCCTGACCAATGGGAATCTGGTAACCTCGACTCACTTCAGATTCAACTTCTCCTCCAAGATGGATGGAGGGCTGCAGTCCGTGTGGCGGATTCCTAGAAATGGCTTTACTGGGGACTCCCCATGGTCTCAATCATTCCCTTGCTGAAATGTGGGAGGCTTCTGGAAGTTAATCATGACCCCTGGCAGGATGAGCCTGCTGAGTATTCCGTAGAGCTTCGAGTGCAGTCTGCATCGTCGTCATCTGATCTTCGTGTCGTTTGAGTGCTGTCAAACGAGCTTATCATTTCGCATCGAGCTCTTTCTCTCGGAGCTCGTAATCTTTTATCAATTTAAGTTTGAGCTCGATACGTTTCTCTGACTCTGCATGGAGATTCGCCTGTAACTCGGAGAGCTGTCCCGGATCCATATAAATTTTGAGTGGAGATCCTGTGGCCTGTCGACAGGATAAAACCATAGTTAAAAATTGGAATGAAAGACTACCTTAGGGTATCGTGGAAATGCAATCTTTCCCACAGACGGTACCAAATGTAATGGCCGAATTCGGTAGCTCGATACGATTCAGAATTAGCTATCACACCAATGAACCTGTTACACTACCCTACTAGAAAGTAAGAAATGAAGACAGGTTCTTTTAGTGTGGAAAACCTCTGAATAGGTGAAAAAACCACGACCTCGTATGGAGAATTTTTATAAAAGTCTATTTATTGCTTTGAGTGGATATCTCTATTACAAGTGATCTCTAGAATATAAAAATGCCTTTGATCTCATAAATAAGAAGTTTGAGTAATTTTTCAGGTCCTTGTATCTTCTAGAACTTCTCCTTTTTATAAGCTTCTCTACAGCTCTCCATCGTGCTAGACCATGTTTTCCTAATAATGTGGTTAATGGCGGTTGACTGAATAACTAACGAGTTTGTGGGAGACAGTTGTCTTTGACTGAATAATGTTTTCCAAGTTTTATTCGATACACGTTCTTGAGTAGTTCGTGGGGCTGGGTGGAATGTTTGATTGGAGTGTTGTATGATGAAATTGCGTGAGCCTAAGATGGAGGTAAATAGAACTGAGTGAGCTCGATTATGAGTGAGTTCGAGGAATAAGCCCCTACACCTATGTTATTGTGGTCTGTGATTCTCCAGGGAATTCTTTTGCTTTTAATTTTACTTTTGATTGGTGGTCCACTATTTACTTTTTTTTTCAATTGAATCTAGTATTACACCAAGTCCCCATTAATACATGGAATTTGAGTCTAGTACTTTGGTATTCACCTTTTTAGTGTGTATAAAGTTGTTTTCTATCGGTGACATTTCTATTTTCATGGCTTTTTCAAGGTAAAACATTAGCTTTTGTCTTACCTATACTGGAATCATTGACAAATGGCCCAGCAAAGGGTTCAAGGAAGACATGTTATGGAAGAGCACCAAGTGTCCTTGTACTTCTACCAATGCGGGAATTGGCTAAATAGGTATATATGTTATGATAAGACTTATTTGATAAAAATATAGCTCAAACTTGAGTACTTGTTTATGGAAGAGTATATACATTATTGTATCCTTTATGAAGGTTTTGTATCATGTTCTTTTTGACTTTCAGGTTTATGCTGAGTTTAAACTGTATAGGGGGTCATTGAACTTAACTGGATGTTGTTTTTATGGGGGAGCTCTCTACCGCAGTCAAGAGACTTCCTTGAAAAGGGGAGTTGATATCGTTATTGGAATACCTGGGCATATCAAGGTAATTTTTTTCCTCTGTGGTTGCTAATATGTGGTAATAGTTTTCATTTTTGTTTAAATAATTGCATGCTAATTACCTGTGTATCCTATTATAGGATCACATTGAGAGGGGAAATCTCAACTTCAATTCATTAAAGTTCTGTGTTCTTGACGAGACTGATGAAATGCTGAAGATGGAGTTTGTTGATGACGTTGAACTTATCCTAGGTACTTTGCTAGACATACTAAGTTTTTTAAGCATTGCTTTTTGTACCTATTTGTGAAGCAATTTAAGATTAATGAATTCTCATGGATTGAATTTTAATTTTACATTGCAGGTAAAGTAAAAGATGTACCTAAAGTTTAGGTACTTCTCTTCAGTGTCACTTTGCCTCCATGGGTGAAAAATATGCGTCTCTCTACCCTGTTATACAGCTCTTGTAACAATCTTTTCATTTTATTATAAAGTATTTGATGGTTATTTCACGTGTTTGTCAGATTGCTTCTACGTTATTGAAACCCAATAAAAAGACCACAGATCTTGCTGGTAATGAAAAAATGAAGGCCAGTAACAATGTTAGGCATATTGTTCTTCCATGCTCTAACCAAGCTAGATCTCAGCTTATTCTTAATATTATTCGTTGCTATAGCAGGTAGGTTTTTCTTCACAATTTAAATATTGCATATCGCTGTTCATTTTATGCCTTATAATATTTCTTTCTTACTCTATTGTTCAGTAATGGTCGTACAATTATTTTCACCAAAACAAAAGAATCTGCATCTGAGCTTTATAGATTGTTACCTGATGCACGTGCTTTACATGGAGATATTCAACAAGCCACCCGTGAAGAGTGGCTTTTGGTGAACTTCATCATTATTATCTTTTTATTATTGCTTTAGTAAATGTTATTGTATACTGTATTGCTAAATGAAAATAAAAGGTGGTACTGCCAGTTTGTAGTGATTGTACAAATGTTATATATATATATATATATATATATAATGTAAAATAACTTTAGCCACGGCTAGTTTTGTAGTAAATAGCGAGTATTTGCCACAGAAAAAACTGTTGTAAGCATTAGCCACATATATTATAGTGATGATTAATAGGTATTTGCCACGGGATATTACGTGGGAAAGTTCATAGCCAATGGAGTCATTTTCCATGGTTTATAATGTATCCAATGTGCATTAATAGCCACGAAATAGCCACGGTACTATCTATGGCTAAATCCAATTCATTAGCCACGGTCAAGTTCGTTCTTGAGCATTACTCAGACCCCGACTGACACGACCCTGGGCACGGGTATACCCGTGGTGAATGGCATTAGCCACGGCCAGAGCAGTGGCCATTGACGTTGATTCTACCAGTGGAAGTTACAGAAGATCCACCCCCCAAAGCATTTTGCGAGTGACCTGAATGGATTACAAGGAAAGGGTAGAGATTCTTACAGATGGATCAGCAGGACCCGTAGGGTTAGGAATTGGAATCGTATTGATTACCCCTTCCAACGACAGAATTGAGAAATAAATCCGCTTTGATTTTAAGGCCACAAACAAAGTCACCAAATACGAAGCTCTTATTCATGGACTCGACCTCACTCTTAAACTCGGTATCCCAGAACTCTCAGTATACATAGATTCACTACTCATCTTCTACCATTACTCTGAGCAATACAAAAAAATGGGTAAGATGATCTAATATACAGCCCTCGTTATAGATAGGATGAGCAAGTTTGTGTAAGCAACTCTCAATTATCTTCCTCGAGGTGAAAACAGACACATCGATTACTTGGTATATCTAGTTGGTGTCTTGGGAACATAAGATTGATATCTCCAGATCGAGGTAATTTCAACCCCTAGCCTTGATCGCATTTCTGTATGCATGATCAACCCTGGGGGCGATAAAGGGGAAGACGACGATTAGCGAAAGCCGTTCTTAGCCTAACACGGTATCGAAAACAAATGTGAAGGACCACTTCAAACAGATCCGAAGGAGTACCGACAGTTGATCAACAACTCAAAGTGCTACACAAATCAAAATGGTGCTTTATACCGCCGTTCTGTCACGAGGCCTTACCTTAAGTGCCTCTCCAATCAAAAAGCGGAGGAGATTCTCCGTAATTTGCATGAAGGGGCTTGTAGCTCCCATGCCGTAGGTCAATCACTAGAAAATAGAGCCATTACTCAAGGAGTATTCTAGCCCGGCATGTTCCACCAAGCAGAAGAGTACTCACGCAAATATGACGCCTTTCAACGACATGGACAGATGATACGCACCCTACGCTCGAACTCTATGCAAGCAAGGTGTTCTGGCCATTCAAAAGATGGGCACTCGATCTTGTCGACATATTTCCTAATTATCCAGGTAACAGCCGCCACCTACATGTAGCTACCAATTATTTTACAAAATGGGTAAAAGCAGTTCCACTCTGCCGAACCAGAGAGGAAGAGGTCATATCCTTTATCTAAGAACACATCATCACTCAGTTTGGATGCCCCCATCTAATGTATTGATAACGGGCCCCAATTTGTTGGAGAAAAAGTCGTAGATTTCCTCAACCAACATAATATCATCCACTCACCATCCAATCCCTACTATTCTCAAGGCAATGGCCAAGCCAAAATCACCAACAAAACCATCGTGGATGGACTTACGAAAAGGCTTCACTCACAAAAAAAAAATGGGTTCGATAACTTCTTCATGTTTTATGGGCATATCGTACCACTCCACGGTAATCAATAGGTCATACTCCATTCCTCCTTTCCTATGACACTGAAGCTGTCATTCCCTCAGAATATTATCATCCAGTCCGAGATCACGAGCTAACTGACAAGGAAAATGAGATCGAATTGACCTGTAACCTCAATTGGATTGATAAAACTAAGAAGCGCATCATCGCTAACCTAGGTCGATATTACCATATACTGGCCAATTCGTACAACCGGCGAGTTAAAAGCCGTACCTTTCAAATCAACGATCTCGTCCTCAAAGAAATACCTCAATACTGCAAAGAACCTCATACGGGGAAACTAGTAGACAATTGGGAGGGTATATTCCTTATCATAGGTCTCTCAGGCCTGGGATCATATTACCTCATGACAGAAAAAGGAGTTCACATTTCAAATCCTTGGAATGCTAGGAGACTGAAATGGTACTATCGTTAAGTCCTTCACTATTCCATTTTCATTTCTTACTTTTTTTTATTCCAAAAGTGAGATTTTTATCTCTATCCAATATGCATCCTTATCTATTTAATGAAACTTACAAGTTTTTCCCCCACACATCTCTCTACTTCGTAGACAATTCATAGATTAAAGCATAGATAATACTAGCTTTCAATTGGCCTCTATACCAGTTAGATCATAGATAATACATGGTTTAGATAACTCTACTAAATCTCTGTGATTAAAGCAAAGATAATTCTCATTTTCAATCAAAGACTCTACCAGACATAAGATAAAGTAAAGGTAAAACTAGCTTTCATCAACCTCAATATGGCTGCGACACCATACCAGTTTGATCAAGGATAACACTTGGTTTAGCTGACTCTACTAAATCTCTGTGATTAAAACAAATATAATACTAGTTTTCAATCAAAGACTCTACCAGACATAAGATAAAACAAAGGTAAAACTAGCTTTTATCTACCTCACTATGGCTGTGACATCATACCAGTTAGATCAAAGATAACACTTGGTTTGGCTAACTCTACTAAATTTCTACGATTAAAACAAAGGTAATACTAGTTTTTAATCAAAGAAGTCTACAGACATAAGGTAAAACTAGCTTTCATCTACCCTAATATGGATGTGACATCATACCAGTTAGATCAAGGATAACACTTGGCTTGGCTGACTCTACTGGATCTCTGCGATTAAAACGAAGGTAATATTAGTTTTCAATCAAAAATTCTACCAGATATAAGAAAAAATAAAGGTAAAACTAGTTTTCATCTCTCAACATGTTTATAACAGCTACTTTTTATTTTAGGTTACATATACAACCTCTATAATGGATTCTTTTCTGCTGTTCGGATGTTAGCAATGCTTTCCCCAACAACAGGAGGTCGATCAGCTATAAGTTCTCGAGCTTGAGCATTCAGAACAATCCTACCCTGCTCTATCAATTCAACAGGTCGAGGGCCTAAATCTGTTTCCATGGACAATTTCCTTAATCTATATCTGCTCTACAGATATATCCCATTTATAACAAACTTTTAAGCAAGGTATCTCTTTCTAACTTAAGCCTTTTTACTTCCTCAAAAAAATAGGCAATCACCACCCTCAATAAATCGGAGTGTGCTGCATGAGGTAAAACTACCTTAGAAAAATTTTGTCTCGCTCGCTGAAGATGATCTTCCAACCTCGTATAAAGATCTTTTTGCCATACCAAATCACTATCTATTCGAGCTGTGAATGCAATGTTCTCTTCTAATTTCTTATCAGCTTTAGCTAATTCAGCCTGATTAATCGCCCTCAAATCTGCCACCTGAGCTCGATGTTCCTCAATCTCCCTGTTTAAATCTTCCATAACCAGAATTTTCTGTAACAACTCGTCTTTCTGGTGTATCAAAATCTCCTTCCCTCTGATAGCCCGATCTAGACCTTGTTCCCTAGAAAGATCAGCAACCAGCTTCCATTTGTACTCCCTTAACCGCTCAACTCCTTTTTGCACATGACCTTGCAATCGAGTGACATCCCTCTCAATCTCTCTTATTCAAGCTGATAGGCTGACTACATCTCCTTGGGGAAGGCAAACCTTGGCATCATTTTTATTCATCCTCGAGCGCTCTCCAACCTCGGTGTTTTTAGCACGCGAATTGGCCTACGCCAATCCGGTCTTCAATTGCGCCACCCTTTCATTCAACTCATCAAAATTACGTTGCATAGTCCGAAATTCCATATCTTTGGCAGGTAAAGTTGTATAACTGTTTAACTGCAACTTCAGAGGTAGATAGATTATCTCGAGCTCTCTTCAACTCGTTATCTTTCTCAACTATTTTCTTCTTCAATCGCTCTAGCTCGTTCCTGTTATTTACTAAATCAATTCGAGTTTGCTCCAAATTGTTCATTTTCCTGTTCAATTCATCCTTTAAACTGGCCACATAATGATTTAGCCCTTCTTTTGATCTTTTTAGCGCCTGTATTCAATAACGGGCCATATTAGCTTCCCTACTCTTTGCCATCAACGCATCATTCTGGCTTTTGAGCTTCGCTGCATGTTCTTTTAAGTCCGTGAGCTCTTTTGCCCATTATTAATTTTAGCATCCTTCTCCTCGGTCTTCTGAGTGAGGTCGACAGCAGTCTGTATTGCCTCAACAAACTTAAAGTGCATATTTTCATGTTGATCTTCTTTGTCTTCATTCGCCTCTCTCATCCTATCATACTCTTTTACCAATTCATGGTTACATTGGCATGCATCATCTTCGCGCAAGCGAGCAAACTCCAATTCGACCTGTACATTATAGATACAATATATCAAGTTCAATTCAGAACACTTATTCAACACATATATCTCATTTCTAACAAGATATTTATTTTTTGACATCTACTGTGTAAAATTACTTCTAAACTTAAGGCCGAATTACAATCTCAGATGGATGCTTCATAACATATACTTCCAAGTCTAAGGTATACATTCTCTATATTTTAATTTATTAATACTTGGGTATTTCCTGTACACCATTTCAGTGCCGTTTCCCCTAAGCCAATAACAGGTTTTTGGTTTATCTCTAAACTCTATTTATTACTTTATAGCTCTATATTAATAAAGCATGCAAGTCAAATATTATTTGCTATGTTCTAACCTGTAGCTCTACTAATAAAGATAACAGGGACGTTGAGGCGTCTCTCTCCTTAGTGAGGTCAGTCTCTAAATCTTTTACTCTGAGGCGCATGTCCTTAAGTTTCTACACTAAGGGTTACAAAGCGACTTACCTACAGAATTCTATCCAACAAGCAATATCCAATCAGTTTACAAACATTCTCAAATATTCATCCAATCACAGAATCATCATTCTACTCCACCTTCTCATTTTCCCCCTCTGGGCGCTTATTATCATCCCCTTGGTTGTCTCGCACTGTTTAGGGAGAGACACCATCCATACCATCAACTACTTCAACAGCAACATCTTTAATCTCTTCATCTTCCTCCTCTTCAATATAAGTGTCAGCCCTAATGGCATCCACCTCATCTTCAGAATACCCCTTCGATATAAGGTGGCGCCCAAGTTTATCCTGCTCAGCTGCCACCTCCTCCAAGTTCACTCTTGCTTCCGTATGTAGATTGTTGATCTCTACCACTTGGGAAGACTTCAGAGCCTCCAACCGCTTCCCCTCCATGATCAAATCAGCTTTCAATCAGGCTATGTACCTTACCTCTCGAGCTCGACCTTCTTCTTCTTCAGCTCAACTTTCTCCTCCTCAACCCCGAGACATATCCCCTTCATTTGACGAGCAGCCTAAAAAAAACAAAATCGACATCATTTTCTGCTCGAATCACAATACAAAATATATCACATATTCACAGCATATAGACCTACCATTTTGCTCATCTCCTCTTCCCCATGGAGAGCTGCCAGCCTAGCCCTTTCCTCCACCTTTTCCAGCTTGTCTTCAATAATAGGTCGGTCTTCAACGACCTTCACCCCCAATATTTGAGAAGGTTCAACCCTTCTCATTTTTACCTTTCCTATGACCTCACCACTTCCCGTGGTTTCAGAGGTCGAATGACGCTTTAGCATTTGATTCTAGGGAAACATTTAAGCTAGCTTGACCGACGTAGTAGACTCCGGTAACCCCGTGTAGTCCACTCCAGGGGCCTTGGGCCAGTTCCCTTGCCTTTTCCCATCAGTTCCTTTCTTCTTGCTGCCATCAGCACCTGTCATTAGCCTCGTCGATTGATATTTTTTAACTTTTTTAGATGGGCTGTTAGCATGTTCCTGCCTGCTAATGCAAAGTTCTTCCACCATAGCCTTGAGGTTGTCCCTTCCTGAGTAACTGCACCCAACAAAGACTTTTTCCTCGTCACCGTGGATTTAGGGCCTGTAAATAACAACACATGGACATTAGTAGATCAACATACAATTTCAACATATCGATCTCATACATTATACATTGTTATACTTACTTTATTTTATAGTTCTAAACAAAAGTTCCATAGGTTCATCGTCAACTTTCTGAAGGCAATCACCCTTCATCCATATCAGATTATCATTCATGGTTGACTTGCCGAATTCAGATCGAAGAAATGAGGCCGAGTTGAGCTCGCAAAGAAATATTCCCCTACACTTGCAGGATAATTTTTTACCCCATAAAACTGCAAAACATCCTCTGAGGAAGTCCTCCTCATTCTCCTATCCCCTTCTCACCATTTACTTAGAAATTCGCAAACACTTATTACCTCCCACATGTTCCCGTTCAGCTAAATAGGACATGTCCCAATGATGTTTATAATCCATTTCGCCAGATTGCTAAGGGGAAGACTCAACCCATACTCCAACTGAGATTGGTAACACAAATATCCCTCTAAAATTTACTCTGAACATTCTCATCAAAGTACTCCAAAGAGACCGATTCATCTATACCCCTATCTCATTTCTCTTTCTCCAAATCAGCCAATAGATAAAAATATTTCTCTCCCGCTGCTACAGTACAACCCCTAAATTGTCGGCCAGCAAATTCTACACAACTACCCCATCTACCTCCTACAGAGGCCTTGGCTTTGCAAAACTCTTTAAACACATCAAAGCGAGGAGGATAGGTTGCCAATCTTCCTTGGAAATCAGGAAATTGATCAACCCCTACTTCTTTTTACTTTCAGACATTACAGTTTCATACTTTGTCGATTGACCAGGGGTCAACTCCTTATTTACAAGTAAACACTTCATATCAACTTTAGATCTACAGACAAGGGTTTGATCCTACACAATCACTTCTCACAATCGACCTACAAAATATGATCTTCAAAAACACATACATATATCACCAATCATCTACTAACCTTCTATGCCATAATGTGAATCTGAGACAGTGCCAAATCATTCCCTTAGAATGATGTTGTATACCCACCTGAATGACTCAGTCTCTGCCCTATCTCACGCTTTGACTGTTATTCACTTTCGATTAAATTCTCTCAAGATTCTCTGCTATTTTTGCTTTTCTTCGTCCTTCCTCTTTCACTGCTCTTCAAGTTTTTAGAAGTTGAAAAATGTTTGAATGACAAAGATGAAGCAATATTTATATGTTTTCTCTCTAACTGCTAGCAGTTATTGAGCTTCGCATGAGCCATCCTCGGTTTTGGAACTGAGGCATCCCTTCCACTATCAATGTCAGACATCTTGTACCTTTTTGGTATAAACATAGTCCCTTCATTGCCTTTGGCCTTATACTTTAATCTATTTTCATCTCTCTTCTCCTCCCATGTATGACTATATATCAAGATATCATCCAAATACACAATCACAAAATCATTAATAAAAATACAAAGTACCTCATTCATTAGCTGCATAAACGTCGCCGGAGCATTGCATAACCCAAAAGGCATCACCAACCACTCAAATAAGCCCTGTTTCATTTTGAACACTGTCTTCCAAGTATCCTCCTCCCGGATTCTAACTTGATGGTAACCTGATTTAAGATCCTACTTGGTGAAAAATTGAGCCGTCTGCAACTCATCTAAAAGCTCGTCAATCCGTGGAAGCGGATAGCGATTCTTCACCGTAATCTTGTTCAACGTCCAATTACCTACACACATCCTCCAAGGCCCATCCTTCTTCGGCACCAATAACAACGGTGAACCACAAGGTGAGCAACTTGGATGAATAACTCCTTGCTCCAGGAGTTCATGTACCTGTTTCTTGATCTCATAAGACTCTGCAACCGATGTCTAATACAACCCAAAATTGGATAGTGGCTCAACGTTCACCAAGGTGATATCAGGCTCCACCTCCCCCTGACGCGGCATCCCTTCTGTGGCCAGAAACAAGCTTTTATACTCCTCTTGTAACTCCCCTATATCAGTTTGTTACTTAGGAAGCATTCCCAAAGTCGGCAATATCATGGCCGACGGACCCTCTTGAACCGGCCGCACAAACAACAATACAAATTTGCCGCTCGCATTAACCAATCTCTCCACCTGCGTTACTGTTTTTAAATTACTGGTACTGATATGTTCCTTGCACGCATTAATATGAAACTCTATCCCATCCTTTACCAAACGATACTTACGAGCTCGATGGTAAAGGATTGTATCTCGCTTCCAAAGATAAGGGCTACCCAAGATGACTTGACACACGTCCAACGGAGCCACCTCATATATCACTTCGTCAATAAACTTCTCAGTAATTACAAACTTGAACGTACACTGCTTAGTGATCTTCAACTCCGCGTCTATCTAAATTCAACCTAAGCCATAAGGCTTAGGATGAGCCATAGTAGCCAAACCCATATTCTTCACCACTGCCTCAGAAATTTAATTCTTCTGACTACCCAGATCAATGATAGCCTCGACTAAGCTATGCTTCACCTGAATGCAGACATAGAAAAGCTCATCCCGACTCGCCTCTTCTATAGCTAGAGGCTGCTTGAACATCAGAGTAAGCTTAGGATTTAGTTTATCTAAATTCAAAAGATCCACAATCGCTGCAACTAGTGCATATTTCTCTTTCTTGCCCTTCTCCTCCTTCGGTTGAAGCTCCGGGTGAAGTTTCCAACATCTATCTGAATTGTGCCCATTAGCCTTGCAATGACTATAGATAGCCCCCATGAATGAAGACCCTTCTCCTTTGGACTCCCCTTTCTGATCAAACTCCTAATTAGCCTTGTACCCCAACTTGCTCTTGTCGTCTTTCTTGTCGCTCTATAAATACTTGCCTTCAATGGCAATTACTTTAACGGTAGCATCCTCGATATTCGCCACAATGAAGAGCATTAATTCTCTTCTAATGAACTCTGACAAACCCCTTGTATACTTCATAAACACTTCGTACTCATCTATGTCAATATCCAAAACCAACGCTTGGTTATGAAACTCCATAGTGAATTGTTGTACGGATTGCCCAAAACTTTTGCACAAATTGTGCCATTTATACTATCGCTCCTATTCATACCCAATTGGATAGAATTTCTTCCTTACCAAGGCCTTAAATTCAATCCAACTTAGACTACCGATATCATGCCGTTTCCAATAGGATTTCCACCACGTTAGTGAGTGACTTGTAAATTTCAAAGTAGATAAGAAAATTTTCTGAGCATTTGAATATTCATCCACAGAAAAATTGGTCTCCAACCTATCTAACCAATTATCTAATATCTCGGCATCGACGGAACTATCAAAAATAGGAATCACAATCTTAAAGTCGTGACAAAGATTACGCATAGGATTCATTGACTTACCAAAACCTAGGAGTTCCTTGACGGATTCGACATCACCAGAATCGCTATTTATCCCTGCATTATTCACTTCTCTATCCACCACTGAAACACCTTTCTTCTTTGTGTGGCCTCGCCCTTTTGCCAAAACGGAACCCAACGTGAGGTTTAATAAATGCAATTGTACTACTAACTTCCCTGCAGTAAAAGTTAGAACAGAAACTATCGTTTCTAAAGTCGTGAGTCAATCGTTGAAATTGCCCATCTCCAAATCGTCCTACTTCTTCGAATTAGGTTTACAATGGATCTTCAACGAACTCACTAGCTTCTCCATCGTTTGCTTGAGACGGTCATGTGTAGAGACCATAAACCACAATCGACCCACCGAGAATTGCAACTGGAAAACTGATACTACTTAATCCACAATACGATTGAGAAACTCTAGTTAGTAGAAAAACACGAAGAACACCAATTGGTTTAGAAAAATAGAGAATTCAATTACTAAAATGAAGTAATTACAATGAGAATCTCTCAAACCCTAGGCTTCTCTCAGAACTCTTTTCAGATCTACCATAACCCTAGAAAATAACCTAAGTTCTCTTTATATACTAGGGAACTCAAAAATCATAAAAGAACGGATCTCGAGGTAAAATAACACCTGAAAATCTAAAACACTACAAAAGTCGTTCAAACGAACTAGGGAGTTGCTCGAATGACTTTATGACTAATTGGTCTAAAGCCCTAGAAACTTGCCAAGTTGTTCAAACCAAATCTCAACTCGTTTGAACAAAATAGGGTTCTGGGACACATTTCCAGTGGAATGGAAATTGGTCATTAGAACAAAAATATTAGTCGTTCGAGCGAAATATGGCCCTGGGAAAAAATTCTAGTGGGATAGAATTTGGTCGTTCGAATGACTCTCGACCTCATTTGAACGACTTTGACTAATTTCCAAACTACCCTAGTCCTTCGGGATCACATGATGACTCACACTTACACACAATCAGATTTTACAGCTTTAACACAAGAGATAAAATTATAAGCTTCCTACTTTATTCTATTTTTTCTTCTTCTTCTTCTTATAAAAGTATTGACGTCATTTCCAAAGTTCTCAAAATTTCAAATCTTTTCAAATTTGTTTTTTCACAGCAGTCACCAACAGCATTTACAAAAATAGAGGATCGATTCAACTATTATGCTCATTCTATTTCTTTGGAATTATTCAAACTCATATAATTACATACACTCGGGCCATCCATATTTAAATTCACTTTATTCACCCCACATATAATTATACCTAAAACAACCTTGATGACCTAGGGAACCATATCTGATCAAGTATCCTCCAGCAATCCTTACATCTTTCAATTCGATTAAGCGATCTCACTGCATCATTTCGGGTTGTAGGATCCACCACGATTTCTCGAAGCATCTCTTCATAAAAATGACAGTCATACTCACGTTCTCTCCCAATCCCATCAAAACCATCAACTTTAACCTCCCTCACTGACAGCTCAACATCATAATCCAACAGTCCAAAAATCTGCTCTTGCACTTCAACTATCTTTATCGCCAACCGCCCCTCAGCGGCATAACAAATTCTTTCAGATTGAGTCCAAGCCATTATTATTTCCCTCCACCTATTTGAAATGTATTCCCCCCTTATTTATACATTTTTGTTACCAATTCCCTACAGCTCGGGATATTATCCTATTCTCTCATAACAAAAACCCTAGTATCTTGAGAAAAGTTATTTGAACATATCTCTCCCTATCAACCTAAGTCATTTCATCCTATTCCAAATCGAGTTAATTCTATCCAAATCAAGTATTCCCAAATGACCACTCTGAGTTTGATCTTTCATTTTTAAAATTTTTACAATTTTCTTTCCCCCAAATTTCTAGCCCCCATGTCGAACATCGTATTTAACACATATATTCACATTACAAACATATTTCTAACAACTCGATTATTATAAAAGTGTACTTTATAATCTCATACATTTCATTTTATCCAATATTTAAAATTCTTCGGATCATACAGCTCGTTTTCTAGAGTTATTCTATTCTAAATCAACACAGAGTTTGGATAACAAATTTTATTCATCTCGAATCAAATTATAAGTACTTTACAAATAACAAGTTTTACAAGTGCTTTTACAGATAACAAGTCTTTCAAGTACTCCGACATTAAGTACTTTACAGATAACAAGTTTTTCAAGTGCTTTACCAGCTAACACGTCTTTCAGGCACTCCGAGATGTTAAATCCTTCAGTTCGTTCTACTTTTGTAATTTTTTACCCTGATCCAAAGCAGATATGGAAGAGAAGAAATCTATACTTGAACCAACACTTCAAACTGAAGGTCTTCTCAGCGTAAAAAAATGATAGAAGTGTAGAAGAAGCAGACTTCCATTCTCCGTCTTCCTCTTCCACTACCATCGCCGCCTCTTCTATAACCACCACCCTCGTTGAGTTGGTAGAGATGAAGAGGGCCCGACCTTAGAATCTATTCCAATGCAAGATATTAGTACAACTGCCCCGCAGTTACGCCTATCCCTGCATCTGTCTCCCCAACTTTGTCTTCCGTAAGAATGCGGAGATAAACCCAACGTTGCTCGCCTGTCATGGCAACATAATGAATCCTCCACATATGGTAAAAATCTTCCTCAGCTTTAGCCGCTTCATCTTCTAACATTCTTTGATACGTCGGAGGAACAAAATGGAAATAGGCATCTCCAAGGACTGATTACCGAAATATTTCAACTTTAACCTCTGCATTTCAGTAACAATTCCCTATTCAAGAACCATTCTCCGGGTCTTCACCATCTTCAAAACTTTCAAAGATTTTGACAACAAACAAGCATACTTTTCCATAAACCTTGGTACAGGTACTATTTATATAACCCTACATTTATTGTATATGAACATTTTCCCAAATATCATCATTCAATACAGACGAAACTCTTCATGCCCTAACCGTCGCGTACATCAATATTCCCATCAATATTCAATGCACGTACGTCCCCCCATAATATGAACATTTTCCATGCAGTCAAACACCATCATTACTTTCATCATTATTTAAACTTCCAGCCCGAATACCTATATACCCACAAATTCTTTCTTCACTAAAGCCACTTGTGACTTTGGTTACGAGGGAGCGATTGTAAGGGCCTACTCGTTGACCTTACCCAAATCGAGCTATCTCCAGTTCGAACTACCTTCATATCAGACCCATGTATTTTCCACATGACTTCAACAGTCAACATTGTCACCTATTCCACGAACTGATGAAAAACGTGGTTTGAGCTCAAATAGAAAAACCTGAATAAGTCAAAGCAACATGTCACTCACAAATTCAACTGCTACTCAATAAACTGCCACTAGCCACATTATTCAAAGAACGTGTTTTAGCATGATAAAGAACTGCGAAGAAGGCTTATATAAAGAAAAAGTTCCATAAAAGACAAAGACCAAAAAATTATACGAAAAATCATCAAGAAAACCATATTTTCTAGATTCTCAAAAACATCTTATTCACAAGATTAAGTATTTCTAAGTCAAGAGATCACTTGTAATAAGATATTAGCCTCATGCAATAAAAATCACTATTACGAAAACCCTTAGCTTAAGGTCGTGGTTTTTTTTACCTATTCAGAGGTATTTCTACACAAAATTATGTGTCATTTCTTGATTTATATAAAAAAAAATTCTACATGTACATTGGTGTAAAAGCTAATTCCAAGCCACTTCAAGCATACGAAATTAGGCCATTACGCTAACGAGAATGTAATTTCTCAAGAAATAAATATAGCTGTGAATTGTAGAGTAAGACTTTCTGATTATGCTCAAAAAATTTGTGATTAATCGACTTATCATGAAAAGCTGAAGTTTGCCAAAATTCAGAAAGTTGAAGTTTTCTATGTGATTCGGCATTATCCATTTCAAAGTTAAAGGCCTTTGTAGCCTATTGAGCCTTGTGTTCCAATTCCGCAGGTAAGTGGTAAGCCTTCCCAAAGACAAGTCTATATAGTAATATACCAATCGGGGTTTTATAAGTTGTTCGATATGCCCAAAGAGGAAATCATCAAGATGATTAGACCAATTTTTACAATCGGTTCAAACAATTTTTCCTAAAATTTTTTTGAACTCCCGATTTGAGACATCGACTTGGCCACCTATTTGTGGATGCTATGATGTGGCCACTTTATGAGTGATGGAGTAATTTTTTAAAAGATTATGAAAGACACTGTGCAATAATATTTACCACCATCAGTTATAATTGCCCGAGGGGTGCCAAAATTATTAAAAATGTTTTTTTAAATTTTTACCATGGGCTTATGGTCATTCATTTGACATGACATCACCTCAGCCCATTTAGAAACATAATCGACTGCAACGAGACTGTAAAGGTACCCATGAGAAGAAGGAAATGGGCCCATAGAGTCAATGCCCCAAACATCGAATAGTTCAATGATAAGAATGTTGTTCAAGGGCATCATGTTACGCTGAGAAATATTTTTGGCTCTCTGACTCAGAACAAAAGGTATGTACGTCATGAAAAAATGATAGGCCAATAGAGACTAGATTGGAGAACTTTTGCGGCGGTTTTCTTGCTGCCAAAATGTCCTCTACAGGAAAATATATGGCAAAATGTGAGTACACTATGGAACTCATCATTTGGGATGCATCTCCCAATCACTTGGTCAGAATAAAACATATATAGATAAGGATCATCCCAACTAAAATGTCTAACCTCGTACAAGAATTTGGTTTTATTTTGCTTTGACCAATGGGCAGGTAATTGTTTTACAGCAAGATAATTGACAATATCGGCGTACCAAAGAAATTGTGAGACAGTGATGAGCTGCTCATCAGAAAATGTCTCCAAGATCGGGCAAAAATCTTTAGCACCTTTAGTAAGAATTTGAGATAGTTAATCCGCAACCATATTCTTAATACCTTTCTTATCTCAAATTTTGATATCAAATTCTTATAACAAAAGAATCTACCTAATTAATCGAAGCTTAGCGTCTTTTTTAGATAGTAAATACTTTAAGGTCGCATGGTCGGTGTAAACAATCAATTTAGATTCAGCAAGGTATGACCAAAATTTCTCCAAGGCAAACACAATGGATAATAACCCATTCTCCATGGTAGAGTAATTTAACTGTACGTCATTGAGCGTTCGACTAGAATAGTAAATAACATGAGGCTTATTATCTACTATTTGCCCAAAAACCTCTCTCACAACGTAATCTGAAGCGTCGCACATGAGCTCGAAGGGAAGTTTACATTTGGGAAGTTGGATGATAAGGGCTGAAGTTAATAAAAGTTTGAGCTTCTCAAAAGCTCCTAAACATGCGTCATTAAAGTTAAAATTAGTATTTTTAGCAAGTAAATTGCACAAGTGCTGGGAAATTTAACTAAAATCTTTGATAAATCAACGATAAAACCCAGTATGGCCCAAAAATGATCGAATGGCCTTAACCGTCCTTGGTGGAGGTAAAGAAAAAATAATGTTGATTTTGGTCTTATTGATTTCAATCCCTTTGTTGGAGATAATATGTCCAAGAACTATCCCTTGTGTCACCATAAAGTGACACTTTTCCCAGTTTAGCACCAAATTGGTTTGTGTACATCGTTATAGCACGAGCTCTAAATGGTGTAAACATTTTTCAAAAGATGATTCAGACACTAAAAAGTCATCCATAAAGATTTCAAGAAACTTGTCAACCATATCATAAAATATGTTCATCATACAATGCTAGAATATAGCGGGTGCATTACACAACCTAAATGGCATACGTCGATAAGCATATGTCCCGTAGGGACATATCAAAGTTATCTTCTCCTGATGTTCTGGGGCAATGGAGATCAGATCCAGAATAACCGTCAGGAAAACAGTAATAATTTTTTCCGGCCAAGCATTCAAGCATTTCATCAATGAATGGAAGAGGAAAATGATCTTTCCTTGTGATCATGTTCAATTTCCTGTAGTCAATACATACACGCCACCCAGTGATCATGCGGGTGGGGATTAGGTTATTATTCTCATTCTCAACTATAATAATCCCTAATTTCTTAGGTACAACTAGAACGGGGCTGACCCACTTACTATCCGAAATGGGGTATATGATACTCGAGTCCAAAAGTTTGAGAACTTTTTTCTTCGCCACCTCCATCATGGTGGGATTCAACCGTCATTGTATCTCGCAAGAATTTTTAGCACCTCCCACGAGATTGATGCAATAGATGCAAACGGCCGGGTTAATCTCCTTTAAGTCTGCTATAGATCACCCTAGAGTTAAATTTTGTCTTCCAAGGGTACCCAACTATCAACATTCCTGGTCAACATTTAGATTGGAAGCTATGATAACCGACAGAGTTTCAGAATCACCTAAGAAAGTATATTTTAGATTCTTAGGTAATGGCTTGAGGTCTAACTTAGGTGCTTAAACTATGAATAGAATAGGCAAAGTAGTGGATGGTTCAAGAGGTTCAACATGAGGTCTCAATTTTGATAAGAATATCATCAAAGATACCACGTGGGTATCGTATTGACCTGTCAGCTAATTAAAGTATCATTCAGGTAGGTTCGAGTTCTCTGAGTTCTAATTCCAAATAGACCTAGTAAGGTAACACATTCACACTAGCCCCCAGGTCGAGTAATGCTTTATCCACATTGTGATCTTCAATTCTAAAATGGATTGTTAGGTTTCCAGGATCTCGAAGCTTAGGCGAGGGTAATATCTCAGTCAAGGTGCACATTGATTTTCCTTTTCCTACTGCACTCATCCTTAAGGAATTTGGCATATACAGGAATAAGCATGATGGCATCGAGTACTGGAATATTTATATGAACTTGCTTAAATACATTAAATATCTCGTCAAATTAAATCTCGTTAATAGCTGGAAGAAGGTGTTGTTGATAAGGCATCTTTGCCTTAAAACGTACCTTTGATACAGAAGCGGACGAGGTAGGCAACTCCTTTGATTTCTTAGAAGGTTCATGGGTACTTATAATAACTAGTTCACTCATACCTACCTCATCCTTAATAATAACTGGTGTTGGCTCAACCTTAGGTCTTTCAACTCGGTTATCAATTTGTCTACTATTTCAAAGAGTGGTAATGGCTTTAAGCTATTTTGGGATTGAGCTAGAATCAAAACCTGGTGGTTCTTTTGGATTAGATATAGGTTGACTGGGTAGCTTACCTGGTGGTCTCTCATGCAACGTATTTGCCAATTATCCTATTTGAGTGTCTAGATTAGAGATAGATTGGGATGTAGAATTTTGATTCACCAAAGTCTATTGTTGGAATTACATCATTTGTTGTTAAAACTGCAATACTTGTTTTTAACTTTCCATTGATTATTACATGAAGAGAGCAAAGGTGTCTTCTAAAGATGGTTTGGGTGGAGCGGGTGGGAACTGTTTGGATGATTGAAAGGATTGCAAAGATGCCTGAGGATAAGATTGAGAAAGGAGATTCCTAGGAAAATTATGACCTGAGGTTTATGGTTCTCCAAAACCTGAACTGGGTTGATTGTTCTTCCACAAAAAATTTGGGTGGTTCTGTCAAGTTGGCTTGAACGGGTCAAATGGACTCTTGAAGGTATTATTCAAAGTATTTACAAGCTCTTGATTGTTATTCATTTCATTAAACATGGGACACATTTGAGTCACATGGGTTGCATCATAACAAACGGTGTAACCTTATTGTTGAACCTGGCTCACACTACCCTTAGATTGATTCTTAGTCATAGCCTCAATTTTTCGAGTAAGAGTATCTAATTAGGCTTTGATGATCGTTCCCTTACTTACTTCATATAAGTCATCTTTCATGGTTGTACGAACATTTCTATGTGGATCAAAATCCCACTATTGAGAGTTTTTAGCCAATGTCTCAAACTTCTCATAAGCTATATCAGGTTCAAGGTCTAGGAATTTTCTACTATGCATAGATTCTAGCCTATAACGATTCTCAGAACTTATTCTATGATAGTAGATCTGGGCTAGATGTTACTTCTCAAAACCATGATGGGGACATTGTGAAAGAAGATATTTATATCTCTCCTATGCCTCAAAAAATGTTTCACTCTCATTTTAAACAAATTTAACAATAGCATTTTTAAGAGTAAGAGGTTTTCCCATATAAAACCATTTGGCTTAGAACATGGTCTTCATTTGTTCCCATGAATTGATAAATGTTGGTGCTAATGAATTAAGCCAATGAATTGCCTTATCTTTTAGTGAGAATGGGATTAAACAAAGGCAGACATAATCCTTAGTAAAATATTAGTATTTTGAGAGCGCACAAACATTCTTAAACTCATGGACATGCTTAAAAGGGCTCTCAGAATCAAGCCCATGAAATATAGGTAACATTTGGATCACACTAGGCTTGATTTCATAATAACTTGTCGTGACGGCTGGTAACACGATACACGAAGGCATATCACTCACCACTGGGGTCTAATAGTCCCTAAGAGATTTGGCGGCAGCCATGATTGTGTGTTCAACTTCTAGCTTAACAACCAGTTCAATTGGGTCAACTCTAGATGAATTACCCTCCTCCAAAATTGGGAAAACTTATGGTGGATCACTTTCCCCCCAAACTGGGGCTCCTAAGTCCTTTATTGTATTGACTGAGTGAGGTGGTCACCCTCTTCGGTTAAGCTGAGGTGGTAGGCCATAAATGAGCAAAGGTTCTAGTAAATTTCTTAATCGTTTTCCTCTACGTATCTAATTGATCATCCACAACTAATAATCAATAAAATTTGCCACCCGTTGTACTAAACAATCAATCAAACCAAGACTCTAGTACATTAATATTTTTTTAGAAGTAATAATTAGGTCTCCCCTTTATTCTTCTATGTTCAAAATGGGTAGGATGGCAAAAGGCGTTGGTTCCAATACTCTCATGTGTTACTATACTAGTACCAGCTTAAAGTAGATGTTCAGTCCTCACGCCCGAGTGAGCTACCTTATCGTACATCAGCACTCGGAATGGTGACGTCGCAAGCCTATAACCAATATTTCATGGCACTGGGCTGGGGACATATCCTATGAACCCATGTTTGTACCCCGGTCCAGTACACATATCCGTTGAGTGATGAAATCCTGAGGGAATCTTGCAACCCTTTTTAATTATAAGTTATTTTTAGGTCCAGGATGTTCAATTTTTGTAAGATACAAATTTCTTCATATCCCTAATAGGTGGTCCAACTTGTTAGAGACCTTTTTGGGTGATAAAATCTCGTAAGTCTCTAACAGTTTTTATCTTTACTAATGTTGGAATCAAATAGAATATATTAAACACAACAATAGGTCAATCCAGCCACAATAAAAAATTTTATTAGAGCAGCGTGTATTTGCACAGTCCACACGACATTATATGTCCTAGTGTAGGGGCGGAGCGGATATGCACCCTTTCTAGATGTTAAATTAGAGAAGTACCAACCTACAGGAAGTTTTTCCCGGTATGGATGTGACAGCCCCTTCACTTAGGGGGCGAAAGAAGGAAGTGCACCTTCACTTAGGGGACACAAGAAGGTTTGTGCAAGAGCTTGGGGTGAGCATTAAGCTTTTGTATTACTACGTTTTCCTCACCGTCAGTGCTTATTGTCTTGTTAGTAATGCCAAATATTACCAAAGTTAGATCGGCGTGTTTTATCAAGAATGGAGAGTGTTAATCGAGATTAGCAAACGATCTATTATAAAACCGACGTCTTAAGACCCTAAGCGCACAGTGTACAGTTAACTATATAGAAAAGTGGGGTCGTATCCAAGAGACTTGTAGTACGAATTATTTTGAGTACTAATTCTATCCAATAATAATGAGTTTGTTTATTGCTTTTCAAGTAATGAAAATAAAATGCTAGAAAGTATGAACTGTATGAGTCAGAGTGAGAACCAAGGCTCCTAGATTCCACTCCGCCCGTTAAAACTGTAAGATAGCATAAATGATTAAATTAAATTATGAGTTTCTGTATCGCATATCCTTGGTAGAGCATATGCAATACATCAAAAGATAAAAGAGATTTTTGATTGGAAACTACCCATAAACCACCCTATTCAACCATGGTCTGGTTGATAAGAACGGGTTGTATCCTCTTCTCCATGTTCCAAACCATCTTGTAATGGTCAAACAAGATGATTTTTGTAAATTCTTTACTCCCTCGAATCCAAGCTATGATCAAGCTAGGATCGTAAGAAAAAGAATATGCATTAAACTGAAAGAAGAGGAAGTAACTACTCTAGTTATACTATGTTATTCTATACTAAGGCTATATTAGGTGGAGCTTCCTCTAGCCTTAGCTAAGAGGATCAGCTACTCATCCCTTTGATCATTTCCATATTACTTACATGGGTAAAGAAAATGACAAGAAAAATAGAGAAAGAACCTTTATTGCTATGAACTTTGATTTACACTCTCCAAGATGTCTCTCATGGGTAGGACTCTCCTCCTATTTATAGAGTATGGGAGAGGTTACAAAACATCACCATTAAAATAAAATCTCCTAAACAATGCCTTTGACCATACATAAATATTACAACTAATGAGAATAATCTTCACATTAAATTCCCTTCAATGGTCTTCCATGGGCCTTTGGTTAACAACTTCAAATAAGGATCATTGTTGGAGTGCATCAACCTTGTTCTTTGTTGAAATCAAAAATGTACTTGATTGTTATACGTCCAATTTCTATAAATACAAACAAAACACTATTAGTATCATATTTATTTAAAAAATGACAAAGTAGATATAAATTAGAAGGTGTACGCGTAAATATTATGTGTCTATCACTCCACCTCCTCTATTTTCTCTATCTTCACCAATGTAGTTCTCAAACTCATAAAAAAGCGACTGTACATCTACTTCCTATAGAATTATATATCACCTAACTGAACATACCTAGCCATGTTCTTTAAACAATAAGCCATATATTTCCCTTTTTCTCCTCTTATTACACCGAACAGTTGTAACCACAATTCAAATCAAAAAGTATTCGACAACAATACTACCACAAACCATCGAGAGCATATCCACCCAAAATTTTAAAGGTTCAAAAAGTTCTTCTCGACACAACGACACATAATTATATCAAGAATGGGGAGATTGTAGTATCATATTCCCCAGACTCGATAATGAGAAGCCAGCAAAACCACGTCGAAGGTATGTAACCATTTGATAAGGTATCAGGTCCACGTCTGCAAATTTTGACCCTCTACAGTAACCATTACACTTGTTCAAATGGAGCCGTTGCATATGATCCGTAAAGTTTGCCCACCACCCATTAAACTAGGGGACCAATTATTTGTAACTGCATGTATCCATTATAAATACAGGTAGAGCATATGTTAACTATGTGTTAGTATTTATATCATTCTTGGCTATACTTATCAAATCACTCTGCAACTGTAATAATCTAGTGCATATTTGATTTATAACATAAAATCCTCCTCGAGGACGTGGCTTTTACGGTTTTACTAAGTTCACGTAAAATCTGTGTGGTTATAGCTTTATTTACAAAATCATCAAATCTCATTACTAAAGTATTGATGAAGTTTACCAACCAAAAAATTTTAAACCTGCACTGACCCTTCGTTCATATGATATCACCCCAAAATACTAAAATT